>JAQOWZ010000180.1:0-191036 GCA_035578165.1 Stenolophus ochropezus | reverse complement strand
ACGCGCTATCTCAGAGTGATGAAAAATTATAAAATTCGGGCGCGGAAGCAAATATTTATATAATTTTTTACAAAAATAAAGTCAGATTTTACTATTTTTGATGAATACGTTGTACATTTAAAGCTTCATTAGCTGGATTCTAGAATACCTACCACACTTGAAATAGCAATTTTCTTGTTGTAATGTTTTCTTTTACCTAAATTATGATGAAAAGTCATAAAATTCGGTTGCGGAAGCAAATATTTATATGATTTTTACAGAAATAAAGTCAGATTTTACCTATTCTTGAAATGGATATTTTTGTTTAAAACATTCATAAACATGCTTTTGGACGTAAACTTTGGATAAAATAAGATGAAAAATTATAAAATTCGGTCGCGGAAGCAAATATTTATATAATTTTTTTACAAAAATGAAGTCACATTTTACCTATTTTTGATGAATACGTTGTATATTGTAAGCTACATGGGCTGGATTCTAGAATACCTACCACACTTGAAATAGCACTTTTCTTGTTGCAATGTTTTCTTTAACGTAAATTATGATAAAAAAATCATAAAATTCGGATGCGGCAGCAAATATTTATATAATTTTTTACAAAAATAAATTCAGATTTTGCCTATTTTTGAAATTGATATTTTTGTTAAAACATTCATAAACATGCTTTTTAAACCTATACTATGGATAAAATATGATGAAAAATTATAAAATTAGGGCGCGGGAAGCAAATATTAAAATATTTTTTTACAAAAATAAAGTCAGATTTTTACCTATTTTTGATGAATACGTTGTATATTAAAGCTTCATTAGCTGGATTCTAGAATAGCTACCACACTTGAAATAGCAATTTTCTTGTTGCAATGTTTTTCTTTTACCTAAATTATGATGAAAAATCATAAAATTCGGATGCGGAAGCAAATATTTATATGATATTTTACAAAAATAAATTCAGATTTTACCTATTCTTGAAATGGATATTATTGTTAAAACATTCATAAACATGCTTTTGGACCTATACTTTGAATAAAATATGATGAAAAATTATAAAATTCGGTACAATGGGCTGGATTCTAGAATACCTACACCACTTGAAATAGCAATTTTCTTGTTGTAATGTTTTCTTTTAGCTAAAATATGTTAAAAAATTAAAAAAATTCGGGCGCGGAAGATAATATTTATATGATTTTATACAAAAATAAATTCAGATTTTACCTATTTTTGATGAATACGTTGTATATCGCAAGCTACATGGGCTGGATTCTAGAATACCTACCACACTTGAAATAGCAATTTTCTTGTTGCAATGTTTTCTTTTACCTAAATTATGATGAAAATTCATAAAATTCGATAGCGGAAGCAATTATTTATATGATTTTTTACAAAAATATTTTCAGATTTTACCAATTCTTGAAATGGATAATTTTGTTAAAACATTCATAAACATGCTTTTGGACTTATACTTTGGATAAAATATGATGAAAAATTATAAAATTCAGTCGCGAAAGCAAATATTTATATGATTTTTTACAAAAATAAAGTCAGATTTTACCTATTTTTGATGAATACGTTGTATATTGTAAGCTACATGGGATGGATTCTAGAATACCTACCACACTTTAAATAGCAATTTTCTTGTTGCAATGTTTTCTTTTAGCTAAAATATGATGAAAAATCATAAAATTCAGGCGCGGAAGCAAATATTTATATGATTTTTTACAAAAATAATGTCAGATTTTACCAATCTTTGAAATGAATATTTTTGTTAAAACATTCATAAACATGCTTTTGGATCTATACTATGGATAAAATATGATAAAAAATTATAAAATTCGGGCGCGGAAGCAAATATTTTATATGATTTAATACAAAAATAAATTCAGATTTTACCTATTTTTGAAATGGATATTTTTGTTAAAACATTCTTAAACATGCTTTTGGACCTATACTATTGATAAAATATGATGAAAAATTATAAAAATCGGGCGCGGAAGCAAATATTTTATATGATTTTTTTACAAAAATAATGTCAGATTTGACCTATTTTTGATGAATACGTTGTATATCGCAAGCTACATAGGCTGGATTCTAGAATATCCACAACACTTGAAATAGCAATTTTCTTGTTGCAATGTTTTCTTTTAGCTAAAATATGATGAATATTTATATGATTTTTTACAAAAATAAATTCAGATTTTACCTATTTTTGAAATGGATATTTTTGTTAAAACATTCATAAACATGCTTTTAAACCTATACTATGCATAAAATAAGATGAAAAATTATAAAATTCTGTCAAGGAAGCAATTATTTATATAATTTTTTACAAAAATAAATTCAAATTTTACCTATTTTTGAAATTGATATTTTTGTTAAAACATTGATAAACATGCTTTTAAAACCTATACTATGGATAAAATGTGATGAAAAATTATAATATTCGGGGCGCGGAAGCAAATATTTAAATATTTTTTTACAAACATAAAGTTAGATTTTACCTATTTTTGATGAATACGTTGTATATTTTAAAGCTTCATTAGCTGGATTCTAGAATATCCACAACACTTGAAATAGCACTTTTCTTGTAACAATGTTTTCTTTTAGCTAAAATATGATGAAAAATCATAAAATTCGGGCGCGGAAGCAAATATTTATATAATTTTTTACAAAAATAAAGTCAGATTTTACCCATTCTTAAAATGGATATTTTTGTCAAAACATTCTTAAACATGCTTTTGACCCTATACTATGGATAATATATGATAAAAAATTATAAAATTCGGGCGCGGAAGCAAATATTTATATGATTTTTTACAGAAATAATGTCATATTTTACCTATTCTTGAAATGGATATTTTTGTTTAAAACAGTCATAAACATGCTTTTGGACCTATACTTAGGATAAAATATGATGAAAAATTATAAAATTCGGTCGCGGGAAGCAAATATTTATATGATTTTTTACAAAAATAAAGTCAGATTTTACCTATTTTTGATGAATACGTTGTATATTGTAAGCTACATGGGATGGATTCTAGAATACCTACCACACTTGAAATAGCAATTTTCTTGTTGCAATGTTATATGATTTTTTACAAAAATTACGTTAGACTTTATCTATTCTTGATATGGATATTTTTGTTGACATTAATAATCATGCTTTAGGATCTATACTATGGATGGTTTTAGCATTGAACATGCAAAAGTGACCAAAACCTAGCACCAATCAGATAATAAAACTTAATTTTTCGGGTGTCATTTTGTTGAATACATTGTATATTGTAAGCTACATGGGATTCTAGAATAACTACTACACTTGTAATAGCAATTTTCTTGTTGCAATGTTTTCTTTTAGCTAATTTTGGAAGCAAAAATCTATATAATTTTTTACAAAAATAAAGTCAGATTTCATCTTTTCTTGATGAATTCGTTGTATATTGTAAACTACTTGGTCTGGATTCTAGAATACCTACTACACTTGAAATAGCAATTTTCTTGTTCAATATTTTCTTTTAGCTAAAATATGAAAAAAATTATAAAATTCGGGCGCGGAAGAAAATATTTATATGATTTTTTACAAAAATAAAGTCAGATTTTACCTATTCTTAAAATGGATATTTTTGTTAAAACATTTATATTCATGCTTTAGGATCTATACTATAGATGGTTTTAACATTGGGCATGCAAAAGTGACCAAAACGTGTTACCAATCAGATAATAAACATCCAATTTTCGGGTGTCATTTTAATGAATATACCAAACTTGAAATAGCAATTTTCTTGTTGCAATGTTTTCTTTTAGCTAAAATATGATGCAGAATTATAAAATTCGGGCGCGGAAACAAATATTTATATGATTTTTTACAAAAATAATGTCAGATTTTACCTATTCTTGAAATGGATAATTTTGGTAAAACATTCATATTCATGCTTTAGGATGGTTTTAGCATTTTACATGCAAAAGTGACCAAAACGTGGTACCAATCAGATAATAAACATTCAATTTTTGGGTGTCATTTTAAAGAATACGTTGTATATTGTAAGTTTACGTGGGCTGGATTCTAGAATGTCTACCACACTTTAAATAGCAATTTTCTTGTTGCAATGTTTTCTTTTAGCTAAAATATGATGAATAATTATAAAATTCGGGCGCGGAAGCAAATATTTATATGATTTTCTACAAACATAAAGTCAGATTTTACCTATTCTTGGAATGGATATTTTTGTTAATACATTCGTATTCATGCTTTAGGATCTATACTATGGATGGTTTTAGCATTGGACATGCAAAAGTGACCAAAACGTAGCACCAATCAGATAATAAAACTTAATTTTTCGTGTGTCATTTTGTTGAATACGTTGTATATTGTAAGCTACATGGGATTCTAGAATAACTACTACACTTGAAATAGCAATTTTCTTGTTGCAATGTTTTCTTTTAGCTAATATATGATGAAAAATTATAAAATTCGGGCGCGGAAGCAAAAATCTATATAATTTTTTACAAAAATAAAGTCAGATTTTATCTTTTCTTGATGAATTCGTTGTATATTGTAAACTACTTGGTCTGGATTCTAGAATACCTACCACACTTGAAATAGCAATTTTCTTGTTGCAATGTTTTCTTTTAGTAAAACTATGATAAAGAATTATAAAATTCGACCGCGGAAGCAAATATTTATATGATTTTTTACAAAAATAAAGTCAGATTTTACCTATTCTTGAAATGGATATTTTTGTTAAAACATTCATATTAATGCTTTAGGATCTATACTATGGATGGTTTTAGCATTGGACATGCAAAAGTGACCAAAACGTGGTACCAATCAAATTATAAACATTCAATTTCCGGGTGTCATTTTAATGAATACGTTTTATATTGTAAGCTACATGGGATGGATTCTAGAATAGCTACAACACTTGAAATAGCAATTTTCTTGTTGCAGTGTTTTCTTTTAGCTAAAATATGATGAAGAATTATAAAATTCGGGCGCGGAAACAAATATTTATATGATTTTTTACAAAAATAATGTCAGATTTCAACTATTCTTGAAATGGATATTTTTGTTAAAACATTTATATTCATGCGTTAGGATCTATACTATTGATGGTTTTAACATTGGGCATGCAAAAGTGACCAAAACTTGTTACCAATCAGATAATAAACATTCAATTTTCGGGGTGTCATTTTAATGAATATACCAAACTTGAAATAGCAATTTTCTTGTTGCAATGTTTTCTTTTAGCTAAAATATGATGAGGAATTATAAAATTGGGGGCGCGGAACCAAATATTGATATGATTTTCTACAAAAATAAAGTCAGGTTTTACCTATTCTTGAAATGGATATTTTTGTTAAAACATTCGTATTAATGCTTTAGGATCTATACTGAATGAATATGAATGTTTTAACAAATATATCCATTTCAAGAATAGGTCAAATCTAACTTTAGTTTTGTAAAAAATCATATAAATATATTCTTTATCATATTTTATCTAAAAGAAAACTTTGCAACAAGAAAATTGCTATTTCAAGTGCGGTAGGTATTCTAGAATCCAGCCCATGTAGCTTACAATATACCTGTTTTGGTCACTTTTGCATGTCCAATGCTAAAACCATCCATAGTATAGATACTAAACCATGAATATGAATGTTTTAAAAAAAATATCCATTTCAAGAAAAGGTAAAATCTGACTTTATGTTTGTAAAAAATCATATAAATATTTGCTTTTGCGTCCGAATTTTATAATTCTTCATCATGTTTTAGCTAAAAGAAAACATTGCAACAAGTAAATTGCTATTTGAAGTGTAGTAGGAATTCTAGAATCCAGCCCATGTAGATTACAATATAAAACGTGTTCATTAAAATGACACCCGTAAACTGAATGTTTATTATCTACTTGGTACCACGTTTTGGTCACTTTTGCATGTCCAATGCTAACACCATTTATAGTATAGATCCTAAAGCATGAATATGAATGTTGTAACAAAAATATCCATTTCATGAATAGGTAAAATCTGACTTTATTTTTGTAAAAAATCATATAAATATTTATTTCCACGCCCGAATATTATAATTCTTTATCATATTTTAGCTAAAAGAAAACATTGCAACAAGAAAATTGCTATTTCAATTTTGGTAGGTATTCTAGAAGTCAGCCCATGTAGCTTACAATATACAACGTACTCATTAAAATGATACCCGAAAATTGAATGTGTATTATCTGATTGGTACCACGTTTCGGTCACTTTTGCATGTCCTATGCTAAAACCATCCATAGTATAGATACTAAGCCATGAATATGAATGTTTTAACAAAAATATCCATTTCAAGAATAGGTCAAATCTGACTTTATTTTTGTGAAAAAACATATAAATATTTTTTTCCGCGCCCGAATATTATAATTTTTTATTATATTATAGCTAAAAGAAAACATTGCAACAAGAAAATTGCTACTTTAAGTGTGGTAGGTATTCGATAATCCAGCCCATGTAGCTTACAATATACAACGTACTCATTAAAATGATACCCGAAAATTGAATGTTTATTATCTGATTGGTACCTCGTTTTGGTCACTTTTGCATGTCCAATGCTAAAACCATCTATAGTATAGATACTAAACCATGAATATGAATGTTTTAACAAAAATATCCATTTCAAGAATAGGTCAAATTTGACTTAATTTTTGTGAAAAATCATATAATATTTGCTTTCGCGCCCGAATTTTGTAATTATTCTTCATATTTTAGCTAAAAAAAAAAAACATTGCAACAAGAAAATTACATGAATATGAATGTTTTAACAAAAATATCTATTTAAAGAATAAGTAAAATCTGACTTGATTTTTAAAAAAATCATATAAATATTTGCTCTTCATCATATTTTAGCTAAAAGAAAACTTTGCAACAAGAAAATTGCTTTTTTGAGTGTAGTAGGTATTCTAGAATCCAGCCCATGTAGCTTACAATATACAACGTATTCATTAAAATGACACCCGAAAATTGAATGTTTATTATCTGATTGGTGCCACGGTTTGGTCAATTTGGCATGTCCAATGCTAAAACCATTCACAGTACAGATCCTAAAACATGAATATGAATGTTATAACAAAAAATCCATTTGAAGAATAGGTAAAATCTGACTTCATATTTTGTAAAAATTCATATAAATATTTGCTCTCGCGTACATATTTTATAATTCTTTTTCATATTTTAGCTAAAAGAAAACAATGCAACAAGAAAATTGATATTTCAAATGTGGTAGGTATTCTTGAATCCAGCCCATGTAGCTTATAATATACAACACATTCATTAAAATGACACCCGAAAATTGAATGTTTATTATTTCATTGTTACTATGTTTTGATCACGTTTGCATATCCAATGCTTAAAACCATCCCTAGTATAGATACTAAAGCATGAATATAAATGTTTTAACAAAAATATCCATTTCAAGAATAGGTAAAAGCTGACTTTATTTTTGTAAAAAATCATATAAATATTTGATTCCGCGCTCGAATTTTATAAATCTTTATTATATTTTATCTTAAAGAAAACAGTGCAACAAGAAAATTGCTATTTCAAGTGCGGTAGGTATTCTTGAATCCAGCCCATGTAGCTTACAATATACAACACATTCATTAAAATGACACCCGAAAATTGAATGTTTACTATCTGATTAGTACCACGTTTTGGTCACTTTTGCATGTCCAATGCTTAAAACCATCCATAGTATAGATCCTACAGCATGAATATTAATGTTTTAACAAAAATATACATTTCAAGAATAGGAAAAGTCTGACTTTATTTTTGTAAAAAATTATATAAATATTTGCTTCCGCGCCCGAATTTTATAATTCTTGTTCATATTTTAGCTAAAAGAAAATATTGCAACAAGAAAATTGCTATTTCAAGTGTGGTAGGTATTCTAGAATCCAGCCCATGTAGCTTACAATGTACAAAGTATTCATTAAAATGACACCCGAAAATTGAATGTTTATTATTTGATTGGTACCACGTATTGGTCACTTTTGCATGGCCTATGCTTAAAACCATTTATAGTATAGATCCTAAAGCATGAATATGAATTTTTTAACAAAAATATCCATTTCAAGAATAGGTAAAATCTGTCTTTATTTTTGTAAAAAATCATATAAATATTTGCATCTGCGCCCGATTTTTATATTTCTTCATCATATTTTGGCTAAAAAAAACATTGCAACAAGATAATTGCTACCTCAAGTGTAGTAGGTATTCGAGAATCCAGCACATGCAGCATACAATATACAACGTATTCATTAAAATGACACCCGAAAATTTAATGTTTATTATATGATTGGTACCACGTTTTGGTCACTTTTGCATGTCCAATGCTTAAAAACATCCATGGTATAGATCCTAAAGCATGAATATGAATGTTTTAACAAAAATATCCATTTCAAGAATAGGTAAAATCTGACTTTATTTTCGTAAAAAATCATATAAATATTTGCTTCCGCGCTCGAATTTTATAATTCTTCATTATATTTTAGCTTAAAGAAAACAGTGCAACAAGAAAATTGCTATTTCAAGTGTAGTAGGTATTCTAGAATCCAGCCCATGTAGCTTACAATATACAACGTATTCATTAAAATGACACCTGAAAATTAAATGTTTATTATCTGATTGGTACCACCTTTTGGTCACTTTTGTATGTCAAATGCTAAAACCATCCATAGTATAGATCCTAAAGCATGTGATGAAGTGTCACTAACCTGGTTTCCTTCTTTGCAACCACGTGTACTCCCGCTTACCCAACCAACACTGTTCCGTCATCTGTGTCATCCGATCATCATCATATCAAGTCTTCCAAACCATGGGACAGCTGTTCATAAACGTTTTTTTACCAAGCACATGGTCTAACCTAACTCCAAAACCACGTGCACGGACAAGTGACAGTTCCAGATTCACCTATAAAACCATGCTCATAAAACATCACCCTGTTACCAATAATCATACTCACATTAAACATCTCTGCGTAAAATGTATATTTTCACAGTTATACAACTCTACAGAAAGCTGTCAAAGACACCACCAAGACGCCACTGTGCAGATGCGGCAAATATCCGTACTTCCGACCGAAGCCGTGATTCAAATGTTCAAAGAAGTCAAATATAATTTGTGAAATATTCTAAAATAACATAAAATGTAATATATTAATTTGCAAAAGAAAGGGAAGTCAAACAACGACAATTAGAATAAAATTAAATTTTATTAAGAAGAAAAAACAATATCTTACAACTCTCCATCTTTGTCGTACAATTTGTTTAAACGAGTTTAATTAGTAATAGGGGTATAAATACGGCCTCCGGGGCTAAGCATGATCACTTGTTTACAAGCTTCTGATATCGACCTAAATTGAGTTCTCTAGCGACAACTGCGATTTATCTCCGAGACACACAGATCTACCGACCGACCTTTTGTAGGTAAAACCGTATTACCGTCCTGACCGCTAACCCCAACGAGTATAACTTTAAGCTGGTGTCCAGTTTAGCGATACTCGTCGTCCTGACTCTGACTGTTGACCACCACGACGATACCACCTAAAGCTGGCATCCAGCTTGGTACTATTCTTCTTCCTGACATGACCGCGACCCATTCCTACAGTACAACCTCAAGCTGGTATCCGGTTTGGCTGTACTTCTCTCTAGACCGTGATTTATTCAGACTGCGACCTCGATTGAGACTTCCCAGCGTTAACATCGTATGGAACTGAATGATCTACAATAAAAACTTGTTTTTTTAGTAATTCTGGGTTTTAGTGTTTCCACCATGGCCTAACCGACCTAGAGCTCCCGTAGCACATTATTTTTCTTCCTAACACCCGCTGATTGGCGCCCGAGAAAAACCCGACGTCCTGGAGGAAAACCACGACATCACCATCCGACAAGTAGCAGCGGCCCCTAGTGATCGTCACAAATTGGCGCACGCGAACAGGGATTCGCCACAAGCATGAATATGAATGTTTTAACAAAAATATCTGTTTCAAGAATAGGTAAAATCTGATTTTATTTTTGTAAAAAATCATATAAATACTTTCCTCCGCGCCCGAATTTTATAATTCTTCATCATATTTTAGATAAAACAAAACATTGCAAAAAGAAAATTGCTATTTCAAGTGTAGTAGGTATTCTAGAATCCAGCCCACGTAGCTTACAATAAACATCGTATTTATTAATATGACACCCGAAAAATGACTGTTTATTATCTGATTGGTACCACGTTTTGGTCACTTTTGCATGTCCAATGCTAAAACCATCCATAGTATAGATCCTAAAGCATGAATATGAATGAAAATTGAATGTTTATTATCTGATTGGTACTAAGTTTTGGTCACTTTTGCATGTCCAATGCTAAAACCATCTGTAGTATAGATCATAAAGCATAAATATGAATGTTTTAACAAAAATATCTATTCAAAGAATACGTAAAATATTTGCTTCCGCGCCCGAATTTTATAATTCTTGTTCATATTTTAGCTAAAAGAAAATATTGCAACAAGAAAATTGCTATTTCAAGTGTGGTAGGTATTCTAGAATCCAGCCCATGTAGCTTACAATGTACAAAGTATTCATTAAAATGACACCCGAAAATTGAATGTTTATTATTTGATTGGTACCACGTATTGGTCACTTTTGCATGGCCTATGCTTAAAACCATTTATAGTATAGATCCTAAAGCATGAATATGAATTTTTTAACAAAAATATCCATTTCAAGAATAGGTAAAATCTGTCTTTATTTTTGTAAAAAATCATATAAATATTTGCATCTGCGCCCGATTTTTATATTTCTTCATCATATTTTGGCTAAAAAAAACATTGCAACAAGATAATTGCTACCTCAAGTGTAGTAGGTATTCGAGAATCCAGCACATGCAGCATACAATATACAACGTATTCATTAAAATGACACCCGAAAATTTAATGTTTATTATATGATTGGTACCACGTTTTGGTCACTTTTGCATGTCCAATGCTTAAAAACATCCATGGTATAGATCCTAAAGCATGAATATGAATGTTTTAACAAAAATATCCATTTCAAGAATAGGTAAAATCTGACTTTATTTTCGTAAAAAATCATATAAATATTTGCTTCCGCGCTCGAATTTTATAATTCTTCATTATATTTTAGCTTAAAGAAAACAGTGCAACAAGAAAATTGCTATTTCAAGTGTAGTAGGTATTCTAGAATCCAGCCCATGTAGCTTACAATATACAACGTATTCATTAAAATGACACCTGAAAATTAAATGTTTATTATCTGATTGGTACCACCTTTTGGTCACTTTTGTATGTCAAATGCTAAAACCATCCATAGTATAGATCCTAAAGCATGTGATGAAGTGTCACTAACCTGGTTTCCTTCTTTGCAACCACGTGTACTCCCGCTTACCCAACCAACACTGTTCCGTCATCTGTGTCATCCGATCATCATCATATCAAGTCTTCCAAACCATGGGACAGCTGTTCATAAACGTTTTTTTTACCAAGCACATGGTCTAACCTAACTCCAAAACCACGTGCACGGACAAGTGACAGTTCCAGATTCACCTATAAAACCATGCTCATAAAACATCACCCTGTTACCAATAATCATACTCACATTAAACATCTCTGCGTAAAATGTATATTTTCACAGTTATACAACTCTACAGAAAGCTGTCAAAGACACCACCAAGACGCCACTGTGCAGATGCGGCAAATATCCGTACTTCCGACCGAAGCCGTGATTCAAATGTTCAAAGAAGTCAAATATAATTTGTGAAATATTCTAAAATAACATAAAATGTAATATATTAATTTGCAAAAGAAAGGGAAGTCAAACAACGACAATTAGAATAAAATTAAATTTTATTAAGAAGAAAAAACAATATCTTACAACTCTCCATCTTTGTCGTACAATTTGTTTAAACGAGTTTAATTAGTAATAGGGGTATAAATACGGCCTCCGGGGCTAAGCATGATCACTTGTTTACAAGCTTCTGATATCGACCTAAATTGAGTTCTCTAGCGACAACTGCGATTTATCTCCGAGACACACAGATCTACCGACCGACCTTTTGTAGGTAAAACCGTATTACCGTCCTGACCGCTAACCCCAACGAGTATAACTTTAAGCTGGTGTCCAGTTTAGCGATACTCGTCGTCCTGACTCTGACTGTTGACCACCACGACGATACCACCTAAAGCTGGCATCCAGCTTGGTACTATTCTTCTTCCTGACATGACCGCGACCCATTCCTACAGTACAACCTCAAGCTGGTATCCGGTTTGGCTGTACTTCTCTCTAGACCGTGATTTATTCAGACTGCGACCTCGATTGAGACTTCCCAGCGTTAACATCGTATGGAACTGAATGATCTACAATAAAAACTTGTTTTTTTAGTAATTCTGGGTTTTAGTGTTTCCACCATGGGCCCTAACCGACCTAGAGCTCCCGTAGCACATTATTTTTCTTCCTAACACCCGCTGATTGGCGCCCGAGAAAAACCCGACGTCCTGGAGGAAAACCACGACATCACCATCCGACAAGTAGCAGCGGCCCCTAGTGATCGTCACAAATTGGCGCACGCGAACAGGGATTCGCCACAAGCATGAATATGAATGTTTTAACAAAAATATCTGTTTCAAGAATAGGTAAAATCTGATTTTATTTTTGTAAAAAATCATATAAATACTTTCCTCCGCGCCCGAATTTTATAATTCTTCATCATATTTTAGATAATACAAAACATTGCAAAAAGAAAATTGCTATTTCAAGTGTAGTAGGTATTCTAGAATCCAGCCCACGTAGCTTACAATAAACATCGTATTTATTAATATGACACCCGAAAAATGAACTGTTTATTATCTGATTGGTACCACGTTTTGGTCACTTTTGCATGTCCAATGCTAAAACCATCCATAGTATAGATCCTAAAGCAATGAATATGAATGTTTTAACAATAATATCCATTTCAAGAATATGTAAAATCTGTCTTTATTTTTGTAAAAAATCATATAAAATATTGCTTTCGCGCCCGAATTTTATAATTCTTCATACTCTGAGAATAGCGCGTATTGCAACAAGAAAATTGCTATTTCAAGTGTGGTAGATATCCTATAATCTAGCCAATGTAGCTTACAATATACAACGTATTCATCAAGAATAGGTAAAATCTAACTTTATTTTGTAAAAAATCATATAAATATTTGCTTCCGCACCCGAATTTTATAATTCTTCATCATATTTTAGCTAAAAGAAAACATTGCAACAAGAAAATTGCTATTTCAAGTGTGGTAGGTATTCTAGAATCCAGACTATGTAGCTTACAATATACAACGTATTCATTAAAATGACACCTGAAAATTGAATGTTTATTATCTGATTGGTACTAAGTTTTGGTCACTTTTGCATGTCCAATGCTAAAACCATCTGTAGTATAGATCATAAAGCATAAATATGAATGTTTTAACAAAAATATCTATTCAAAGAATACGTAAAATCTGATTTTATTTTTGTAAAAAATCATATAAATACTTGCTTCCGCGTCCGAATTATATAATTTTTCATCATATTTTAGCCAAAAGAAAACATTGCAACAAGAAAATTGCTATTTCAAGTGTGGTAGGTATTCTATAATCCAGCCAATGTAGCTTACAATATACAACGTATTCATCAAGAATAGGTAAAATCAGAATTTATTTTTGTAAATATCATATAAATATTTGCTTCCCCGCCAGAACTTTATAATTCTTTATCATATTTTAGCTAAAAAAAAAACATTGCAACAAGAAAATTGCTGTTTCAATTGTGGTAGGTATTCTAGAATCTAGCCCATGTAGCTTTCAATATACATCGTATTCAATACAATGACATTCGAAAATTCAATGTCCAATGCTAAAACCATCCATAGTATAGATCCTAAAGCATGACTATGAATGTTTTAACAAAAATATACATTTCAAGAATAGGTAAAATCTGACTTTATTTTTGTAAAAAATCATATTAATATTTGCTTCCGCGCCCAAATTTTATAATTCTTCATTATATTTTACCTAAAAGAAAACATTGCAACAAGAAAATTGCTATTTCAAGTGTGGTAGGTATTCTAGAATTCAGCCCATGTAGCTTACAATATACAACGTATTCATCAAAAATAGGTAAAATCTGAATTTATTTTTGTAAAAAATCATATAAATATTTGCTTTCGCGACCGAATTTTATAATTTTTCATCATATTTTATCCAAAGTATAAGTCCACAAGCATATTTATGAATGTTTTAACAAAAATATCCATTTCAAGAATAGGTAAAATCTGAATTTATTTTTGTAAAAAATCATATAAATATTTGCTTCCGCACCCGAATTTTATAATTCTTCATCATATTTTAGCTAAAAGAAAACATTGCAACAAGAAAATTGCTATTTCAAGTGTGGTAGGTATTCTAGAATCCAGACTATGTAGCTTACAATATACAACGTATTCATTAAAATGACACCTGAAAATTGAATGTTTATTATCTGATTGGTACTAAGTTTTGGTCACTTTTGCATGTCCAATGCTAAAACCATCTGTAGTATAGATCATAAAGCATAAATATGAATGTTTTAACAAAAATATCTATTCAAAGAATACGTAAAATCTGATTTTATTTTTGTAAAAAATCATATAAATACTTGCTTCCGCGTCCGAATTATATAATTTTTCATCATATTTTAGCCAAAAGAAAACATTGCAACAAGAAAATTGCTATTTCAAGTGTGGTAGGTATTCTATAATCCAGCCAATGTAGCTTACAATATACAACGTATTCATCAAGAATACGTAAAATCAGAATTTATTTTTGTAAATATCATATAAATATTTGCTTCCCCGCCAGAACTTTATAATTCTTTATCATATTTTAGCTAAAAAAAAAAACATTGCAACAAGAAAATTGCTGTTTCAATTGTGGTAGGTATTCTAGAATCTAGCCCATGTAGCTTTCAATATACATCGTATTCAATACAATGACATTCGAAAATTCAATGTCCAATGCTAAAACCATCCATAGTATAGATCCTAAAGCATGACTATGAATGTTTTAACAAAAATACTCTGAGATAGCGCGTGTAAAATCTGACTTTATTTTTGTAAAAAATCATATTAATATTTGCTTCCGCGCCCAAATTTTATAATTCTTCATTATATTTTACCTAAAAGAAAACATTGCAACAAGAAAATTGCTATTTCAAGTGTGGTAGGTATTCTAGAATTCAGCCCATGTAGCTTACAATATACAACGTATTCATCAAAAATAGGTAAAATCTGAATTTATTTTTGTAAAAAATCATATAAATATTTGCTTTCGCGACCGAATTTTATAATTTTTCATCATATTTTATCCAAAGTATAAGTCCACAAGCATATTTATGAATGTTTTAACAAAAATATCCATTTCAAGAATAGGTAAAATCTGAATTTATTTTTGTAAAAAATCATATAAATATTTGCTTCCGCATCCGAATTTTATGGTTTTTCATCATAATTTAGGTAAAAGAAAACATTGCAACAAGAAAATTGCTATTTCAAGTGTGGTAGGTATTCTAGAATCCAGCCCAAGTAGCTTGCGATATACAACGTATTCATCAAAAATAGGTAAAATCTGACTTTATTTTTGTATAAAATCATATAAGTATTTTCTTCCGCGCCCGAATTTTATGATTTTTTTATCATATTTTAGCTAAAAGAAAACATTGCAACAAGAAAATTGCTATTTTAAGTGTGGTACGTAGTCTAGAATCCAGCCCATGTAGCTTACAATATACAACGTATTCATCAAAAATAGGTCAAATCTGACTTTATTTTTGTAAAAAATCATATAAATATTTACTTCCGCGCCCGAATTTTATAATTTTTTATCATATTTTATCCATAGTATAGGTCCAAAAGCATGTTTAAGAATGTTTTAACAAAAATATCCATTTTAAGAATAGGTAAAATCTGACTTTATTTTTGTAAAAAAATCATATAAATATTTGCTTCCGCGCCCGAATTTTATGATTTTTCATCATATTTTAGCTAAAAAAAATCATTGCAACAAGAAAATTGCTATTTCAAGTGTGGTAGGTATTCTAGAATCTAGCCTTTGTAGCTTACAATATACAACGTATTCATCAAAAATAGGTAAAATCTGACTTCATTTTTGTAAAAAATCATATAAATATTTGCTTCCGCGTCCGAATTTTATAATTTTTCATCATATTTTATCCAAAGTATACGTCCGAAAGCATGTTTATGAATGTTTTAACAAAATATCCATTTCAAAAATAGGTAAAATATGACTTTATTTCTGTAAAAAATCATATAAATATTTGTTTCCGCGCTTGAATTTTATGATTTTTTATCATATTTTAGCTAAAAGAAAACATTGCAACAAGAAAATTGCTATTTCAAGTGTGGTAGGTATTCTAGAATCCAGCCCATGTAGCTTACAATATACAACGTATTCATCAAAAATAGGTAAAATCTGACATTATTTTTGTAAAAAATCATATAAATATTTCCTTTCGCGACCGAATTTTATAATTTTTCATCATATTTTATCCAAAGTATAAGACCAAAAGCATATTTATGAATGTTCTAACAAAAATATCCATTTCAAGAATAGGTAAAATTTGAATTTATTTTTGTAAAAAATCATATAAATATTTGCTTCCGCATCCGAATTTTATAATTTTGTATCATAATTTAGGTAAAAGAAAATATTGCAACAAGAAAATTGCTATTTCAAGTGGGGTAGGTATTCTAGAATCCAGCCCATGTAGCTTGCGATATACAACGTATTCATCAAAAATAGGTAAAATCCGACTTTATTTTTGTATAAAATCATATAAATATTTTCTTCTGCGCCCGAATTTTATGATTTTTTATCATATTTTAGCTAAAAGAAAACATTGCAACAAGAAAATTGCTATTTTAAGTGTGGTACGTAGTCTAGCATCCAGCCCATGTAGCTTACAATATACAACGTATTCATCAAAAATAGTTCAAATCTGACTTTATTTTTGTAAAAAATCATATAAATATTTGCTTCCGCGCCCGAATTTTATAATTTTTTACCATATTTTATCCATGGTAAAGGTCCAAAAGCATGTTTAAGAATGTTTTAACAAAAATATCCATTTTAAGAATAGGTAAAATCTGACTTTATTTTTGTAATAAATCATATAAATATTTGCTTCCCCGCCCGAATTTTATGATTTTTCATCATATTTTAGCTGAAAGAAATCATTGCAACAAGAAAATTGCTATTTCAAGTGTGGTAGGTATTTTAGAATCCAGCACTTGTAGCTTACAATATACAACGTATTCATCAAATATAGGTAAAATCTGACTTAATTTTTGTAAAAAATCATACAAATATTTGCTTCCGCGTCCGAATTTTATAATTTTTTATCATATTTTATCCAAGGTATACGTCCGAAAGCATGTTTATAAATGTTTTAACAAAAATATCCATTTCAAGAATAGGTAAAATATGACTTTATTTTTGTAAAAAATCGTATAAATATTTGCTTCCGCGCCCGAATTTTATGATTTTTCATCATAATTTATGTAAAAGAATACATTGCAACAAGAAAATTGCTATTTCAAGTGTAGTAGGTATTCTAGAATCCAGCCAATGAAGCTTACAATATACAATGTATTCATCAAAAATAGGTAAAATCTGACTTTATTTTTGTAAACAATTATATAAATATTTGCTTCCGTACCCGAATTTTATAATTTTTCGTCATATTTTATGCATAGTATAGGTTTAAAAGCATGTTTTAACAAAAAAATCCATTTCAAAAATAGGTAAAATCTGACTTTATTTTTGTAAAAAATCATATAAATATTTGTTTCCGCGCCCGAATTTTATAATTTTTCATCATATTTTAGCTAAAAGAAAACATTGCAACAAGAAAATTGCTATTTCAAGTGTGGTGGGTATTCTAGAATCCAGCCCATGTAGCTTGCGATATACAACGTATTCATCAAAAATAGGTAAAATCTGACTTTATTTTTGTAAAAAATCATATAAATATTTGCTTCCGCGCCCGAATTTTATAATTATTTATCATATTTTATCCATAGTATAAATCCAAAAGCATGTTTATGAATGTTTTAACAAAAATATCCATTTCAAGAATAGGTAAAATCAGACTTTATTTTTGTAAAAAATCATATAAATATTTGCTTCCGCGCCCGAATTTTATGATTTTTCATCATATTTTAGCTAAAAGAAAACATTGCAACAAGAAAAGTGCTATTTCAAGTGTGATAGGTATTCTAGAATCCAGCCCATGTAGCATACAATATACAACGTATTCATCAAAAATAGGTAAAATCTGACTTTATTTTTGTAAAAAATCATACAAATATTTGTTTCCGCGCCCGAATTTTATGATCTTTCATCATATTTTAGCTAAAAGAAAACATTGCAACAAGAAAATTGCTATTTCAAGTGTGGTGGGTATTCTAGAATCCAGCCCATGTAGCTTGCGATATACAACGTATTCATCAAAAATAGGTAAAATCTGACTTTATTTTTGTAAAAAATCATATAAATATTTGCTTCCGCACCTGAATTTTATAATTTTTTATCATATTTTATCCATAGTATAGGTCCAAAGGCATGTTTATGAATGTTTTAACAAAAATATCCATTTCAAGAATAGGTAAAATCTGACTTTATTTTTGTAAAAATTCATATAAATATTTGCTTCTGCATCCGAAGTTTATGCTTTTTCATCATATTTTAGCTAAAAAAAAACATTGCAACAATAAAATTATTATTTTAAGTGTGGTAGGTAGTCTAGAATCCAGCCCATGTAGCTTACAATATACAACGTATTCATCAAAAATAGGTCAAATCTGACTTTATTTTTGTAAAAATCATATAAATGTTTGCTTCCGCGCCCGAATTTTATAATTTTTTTATCATATTTTATCCATAGTATAGGTCCAAAAGCATGTTTAAGAATGTTTTAACAAAAATATCCATTTTAAGAATATGTAAAATCTGACTTTATTTTTGTAAAAAATCATATAAATATTTGCTTCTGCGCCCGAATTTAATAATTTTTCATCATATTTTAGCTAAAAGAAAACATTGCAACAAGAAAAGTGCTATTTCAAGTGTGGTAGGTATTCTAGAATCCAGCCAATGTAGCATACAATATACAACGTATTCATCAAAAATAGGTAAAATCTGACTTTATTTTTGTATAAAATCATATAAATATTTGCTTCCGCGCCCGAATTTTATAATTTTTCATCATATTTTATCCATAATATAGGTCCAAATGCATGTTTATGAATGTTTTAACAAAAATATCCATTTCAAGAATAGGTAAAATCTGACTTTATTTTTGTAAAAAATCATATAAATATTTTCTTTCGCGCCCGAATTTTATAATTTTTTATCATATTTTAGCTAAAAAAAAACATTGCAACAATAAAATTGTTATTTTAAGTGTGGTAGGTAGTCTAGAATCCAGCCCATGTAGCTTACAATATACAACGTATTCATCAAAAATAGGTCAAATCTGACTTTATTTTTGTAAAAAATCATATAAATATTTGCTTCTGCGCCCGAATTTTATAATTTTTTATCATATTTTATCCATAGTATAGGTCCAAAAGCATGCTTAAGAATGTTTTAATAAAAATATCCATTTTAAGAATAGTTAAAATCTGACTTTATTTTTGTAAAAAATCATATAAATATTTGCTTCCGCGCCCGAATTTTATAATTTTTCGTCATATTTTATGTATAGTATAGGTTTAAAAGCATGTTTTAACAAAAAAATACATTTCAAAAATAGGTAAAATCTGACTTTATTTCTGTAAAAAATCATATAAATATTTGTTTCCGCGCCCGAATTTTATGATTTTTCATCATATTTCAGCTAAAAGAAAACATTGCAACAAGAAAATTGCTATTTCAAGTGTGGTGGGTATTCTAGAATCCAGCCCATGTAGCTTGCGATATACAACGTATTCATCAGAAATAGGTAAAATCTGACTTTATTTTTGTAAAAAATCATATAAATATTTGCTTCCGCGCCCGAGTTTTATAATTTTCATCATATTTTATCCATAGTATAAATCCAAAAGCATGTTTATGAATGTTTTAACAAAAATATCCATTTCAAGAATAGGTAAAATCTGACTTTATTTTTGTTAAAAATCATATAAATAATTTCTTCCGCGCCCGAATTTTATGATTTTTTATCATATTTTAGCTAAAAGAAAACATTGCAACAAGAAAATTACTATTTTAAGTGTGGTAGGTAGTCCAGAATCCAGCCCATGTAGCTTACAATATACAACGTATTCATCAAAAATAAGTCAAATCTGACTTTATTTTTGTAAAAAATCATATAAATATTTGCTTCCGCGCCCGAATTTTATAATTTTTTATCATATTTTATCCTTAGTTTAGGTCCAAAAGCATGTCTAAGAATGTTTTAACAAAAATATCCATTTCAAGAATAGGTAAAATCTGACTTTATTTCTTTAAAAATCATATCAATATTTGCTTCCGCGCCCGAACTTTATGATTTTTCATCATAATTTAGGTAAAAGAATACATTGCAACAAGAAAATTGCTATTTCAAGTGTGGTAGGTA
Source organism: Stenolophus ochropezus (assembly GCA_035578165.1). Classification (NCBI taxonomy): domain Eukaryota; kingdom Metazoa; phylum Arthropoda; class Insecta; order Coleoptera; family Carabidae; genus Stenolophus; species Stenolophus ochropezus. The sequence continues at coordinate 170,355 of JAQOWZ010000180.1, read as the reverse complement.
TTCTAGAATCCAGCTAATGAAGCTTACAATATACAACGTATTCATCAAAAATAGGTAAAATCTGACTTTATTTTTGTAAAAAATCATATAAATATTTGCTTCCGCATCCGAATTTTATGATTTTTCATCATATTTTAGCTAAAAGAAAACATTGCAACAAGAAAATTGCTATTTCAAGTGTGGTAGGTATTCAAGAATCCAGCCCATGTAGTTTACAATATACAACGTATTCATCAAAAATAGGTAAAATTTGACTTTATTTTTGTAAAAAATCATATAAATATTTGCTTCCGCGACCGAATTTTATAATTTTTCATCATATTTTATCCAAAGTATAATTCCAAAAGCATGTTTATGAACGTTTTAACAAAAATATCCATTTCAAGAATAGGTAAAATCTGAATTTATTTTTGTAAAAAATCATATAAATATTTGCTTCCGCATCCGAATTTTATGATTTTTCATCATAATTTAGGTAAAAGAGAACATTGCAACAAGAAAATTGCTATTTCAAGTGTGGTAGGTTTTCTAGAATCCAGCCAATGAAGCTTACAATATACAACGTATTCATCAAAAATAGGTAAAATCTGAATTTATTTTTGTAAAAAATCATATAAATATTTGCTTCCGCGCCTAAATTTTATAATTTTTTATCATATGTTATCCTTAGTATAGGTCCAAAAGCATGTTTAAGAATGTTTTAACAAAAATATCCATTTCAAGAATAGGTAAAACCTGAGTTTAATTTTGTAAAAAATCATATAAATATTTGCTTCCGCGACCGAATTTTATAATTTTTTATCATATTTTATCCTTAGTATAGGTCCAAAAGCATGTTTAAGAATGTTTTAACAAAAATATCCATTTCAAGAATAGGTAAAACCTGACTTTATTTTTGTAAAAAATCATATAAATATTTGCTTCCGCGCTCGAATTTTATGATTTTTTATCATATTTTATCCATAGTATAGGTCCAAAAGCATGCTTAAGAATGTTTTAATAAAAATATCCATTTTAAGAATAGTTAAAATCTGACTTTATTTTTGTAAAAAATCATATAAATATTTGCTTCCGCGCCCGAATTTTATAATTTTTCGTCATATTTTATGTATAGTATAGGTTTAAAAGCATGTTTTAACAAAAAAATACATTTCAAAAATAGGTAAAATCTGACTTTATTTCTGTAAAAAATCATATAAATATTTGTTTCCGCGCCCGAATTTTATGATTTTTCATCATATTTCAGCTAAAAGAAAACATTGCAACAAGAAAATTGCTATTTCAAGTGTGGTGGGTATTCTAGAATCCAGCCCATGTAGCTTGCGATATACAACGTATTCATCAGAAATAGGTAAAATCTGACTTTATTTTTGTAAAAAATCATATAAATATTTGCTTCCGCGCCCGAGTTTTATAATTTTCATCATATTTTATCCATAGTATAAATCCAAAAGCATGTTTATGAATGTTTTAACAAAAATATCCATTTCAAGAATAGGTAAAATCTGACTTTATTTTTGTTAAAAATCATATAAATAATTTCTTCCGCGCCCGAATTTTATGATTTTTTATCATATTTTAGCTAAAAGAAAACATTGCAACAAGAAAATTACTATTTTAAGTGTGGTAGGTAGTCCAGAATCCAGCCCATGTAGCTTACAATATACAACGTATTCATCAAAAATAAGTCAAATCTGACTTTATTTTTGTAAAAAATCATATAAATATTTGCTTCCGCGCCCGAATTTTATAATTTTTTATCATATTTTATCCTTAGTTTAGGTCCAAAAGCATGTCTAAGAATGTTTTAACAAAAATATCCATTTCAAGAATAGGTAAAATCTGACTTTATTTCTTTAAAAATCATATCAATATTTGCTTCCGCGCCCGAACTTTATGATTTTTCATCATAATTTAGGTAAAAGAATACATTGCAACAAGAAAATTGCTATTTCAAGTGTGGTAGGTATTCTAGAATCCAGCTAATGAAGCTTACAATATACAACGTATTCATCAAAAATAGGTAAAATCTGACTTTATTTTTGTAAAAAATCATATAAATATTTGCTTCCGCATCCGAATTTTATGATTTTTCATCATATTTTAGCTAAAAGAAAACATTGCAACAAGAAAATTGCTATTTCAAGTGTGGTAGGTATTCAAGAATCCAGCCCATGTAGTTTACAATATACAACGTATTCATCAAAAATAGGTAAAATTTGACTTTATTTTTGTAAAAAATCATATAAATATTTGCTTCCGCGACCGAATTTTATAATTTTTCATCATATTTTATCCAAAGTATAATTCCAAAAGCATGTTTATGAACGTTTTAACAAAAATATCCATTTCAAGAATAGGTAAAATCTGAATTTATTTTTGTAAAAAATCATATAAATATTTGCTTCCGCATCCGAATTTTATGATTTTTCATCATAATTTAGGTAAAAGAGAACATTGCAACAAGAAAATTGCTATTTCAAGTGTGGTAGGTTTTCTAGAATCCAGCCAATGAAGCTTACAATATACAACGTATTCATCAAAAATAGGTAAAATCTGAATTTATTTTTGTAAAAAATCATATAAATATTTGCTTCCGCGCCTAAATTTTATAATTTTTTATCATATGTTATCCTTAGTATAGGTCCAAAAGCATGTTTAAGAATGTTTTAACAAAAATATCCATTTCAAGAATAGGTAAAACCTGAGTTTAATTTTGTAAAAAATCATATAAATATTTGCTTCCGCGACCGAATTTTATAATTTTTTATCATATTTTATCCTTAGTATAGGTCCAAAAGCATGTTTAAGAATGTTTTAACAAAAATATCCATTTCAAGAATAGGTAAAACCTGACTTTATTTTTGTAAAAAATCATATAAATATTTGCTTCCGCGCTCGAATTTTATGATTTTTCATCATATTTTAGCTAAAAGAAAACATTTCAACAAGAAAATTGCTATTTCAAGTGTAATAGGTATTCTAGAATCCAGCTCATGTAGTTTACAATATACAACGTATTCATCAAAAATAGGTAAAATTTTACTTTATTTTTGTAAAAAATCATATAAATATTTGCTTCCGCGACCGAATTTTATAATTTTTCATCATATTTTATCCACAGTATAGGTTTAAAACCATGTTTATGAATATTTTAACAAAAATATCCATTTCAAAAATAGGTAAAATCTGAATTTATTTTTGTAAATAATCATGTAAATATTTGCTTCCGCGCCCGAATTTTATGATTTTTCATCATATTTTAGCTAAAAGAAAACATTGAAACAAGAAAATTGCTATTTCTAGTGTTGTGGGTATTCTAGAATCCAGCCCATGTAGCTTGCGATATACAACGTATTCATCAATAATAGGTAAAATCTGACTTTATTTTTGTATAAAATCATATAAATATTTGCTTCTGCTCCCGAATTTTATAATTTTTCATCATATTTTATCCATAGTATAGGTCCAAAAGCATGTTTATGAATGATTTAACAAAAATATCCATTTCAAGAATGGGTAAAATCTGACTTTATTTTTGTAAAAAATCATATATATATATTTTCTTCCGCGCCCGAATTTTATGATTTTTTATCATATTTTAGCTAAAAGAAAACATTGCAACAAGAAAATTGCAATTTTAAGTGTGGTAGGTAGTCTAGAATCCAGCCCATGTAGCTTACAATATACAACGTATTCATCAAAAATAGTTCAAATCTGACTTCATTTTTGTAAAAAATCATATATATATATTTGCTTCCGCGCCCGAATTTTATAATTTTTCATCATATTCTATCCAAATTATACGTCCAAAAGCATGTTTATGAATGTTTTAACAAAAATAACCATTTCAAGAATAGAAAAAATCTGACTTTATTTCTGTAAAAAATGATATAAATATTTGCTTCCGCGCCCGAATTTTATGATTTTTCATCATAATTTAGGTAAAAGAATACATTGCAACAAGAAAATTGCTGTTTCAAGTGTGGTAGGTATTCTAGAATCCAGCCCATGTAGCTTACAATATACAACGTATTCATCAAAAATAGGTAAAATCTGACTTTATTTTTATAAAAAATCATATAAATATTTTGTTTCGCGCCCGAATTTTATAATTTTTCATCATATTTTATGCATAGTATAGGTTTAATAGCATGTTTATGAATGTTTTAACAAAAATATCCATTGTAAGAATAGGTAAAATCTGACTTTATTTCTGTAAAAAATCATTTAAATATTTGCTTCCGCGCCCGAATTTTATGATTTTTCATCATAATTTAGGTAAAAGAATACATTGCAACAAGAAAAGTGCTATTTCAAGTGTGGTAGGTATTCTAGAATCCAGCCCATGTAGCTTACAATATACAACGTATTCATCAAAAATAGGTAAAATCTGACTTTATTTTTGTAAAAAATTATATAAATATTTGCTTTCGCGACCGAATTTTATAAATTTTCATCATATTTTATGAATAGTATAGGTTTAAAATCATGTTTTAACAAAAATATCAATTTCAAAAATAGGTAAAATCTGACTTTATTTTTGTAAAAAACCATATAAATATTTGCTTCGGCGCCCGAATTTTATGATTTTTCATCAAATTTAGCTAAAAGAAAACATTGCAACAGGAAAATTGCTATTTCAAGTGTGGTGGGTATTCTAGAATCCAGCCCATGTAGCTTGCGATATACAACGTATTCATCAAAAATAGGTAAAATCTGACTTTATTTTTGTAAAAAATCATATAAATAATTGCTTCCGCGCCCGAATTTTATAATTTTTCATCATATTTTATCCATAGTATAGATCCAAAAGCATGTATATGAAAGTTTTCACAAAAATATCCATTTCAAGAATAGGTAAAATCTGAATTTATTTTTGTAAAAAATCATATAAATATTTGCTTCCGCATCCGAATTTTATAATTTTTCATCATAATTTAGGTAAAAGAAAACATTGCAACTAGAAAATTGCTATTTCAAGTGTGGTAGGTATTCTAGAATCCAGCCCATGTACCGAATCTTATAATTTTTCATCAAATTTTATCCAAAGTATAGGTCCAAAAGCATGTTTATGAATGTTTTAACAAAAATATCCATTTCAAGAATAGGTAAAATCTAAATTTATTTTTGTAAAAAATCATATAAATATTTGCTTCCGCATCAGAATTTTATGATTTTGCATCATAATTTAGGTAAAAGAAAACATTGCAACAAGAAAATTACTATTTCAAGTGTGGTAGGTATTCTAGAATCCAGCCAATGAAGCTTTAAATATACAACGTATATAGGTAAAATCTGACTTTATTTTTGTAAAAAAATATTTAAATATTTGCTTCCGCGCCCGAATTTTATAATTTTTCATCATATTTTATCCATAGTATAGGTTTAAAAGCATGTTTATGAATAATTTAACAAAAATATCCATTTCAATAATAGGTAAAATCTGTCTTTATTTTTGTAAAAAATCATATAAATATTTACTTTCGCGCCCGAATTATATGATTTTTCATCATATTTCAGCTAAAAGAAAACATTGCAACAAGAAAATTGCTATTTCAAGTGTGGTAGGTATTCTAGAATACAGCCCATGTAGCTTACAATATACAAAGTATTTATCAAAAATAGGTATAATCTGACTTTATTTTTGTAAAAAATCATATAAATATTTGCTTCCGCATCCGAATTTTATGATTTTTCATCATAATTTAGGTAAAAGAAAACATTGCGACAAGAACATTGCTACTTCAAGTGTGGTAGGTATTCTAGAATCCAGCCAATGAAGCTTACAATATACAACGTATTCATCAAAAATAGGTAAAATCTGAATTTATTTTTGTAAAAAATTATATAAATATTTGCTTCCGCGCCCGAATTTTATGATTTTTTATCATAATTTAGGTAAAAGAATACATTGCAACAAGAAAATTGCTATTTCAAGTGTGGTAGGTATTCTAAAATCCAGCCAATGAAGCTTACAATATACAACGTATTCATCGAAAATAGGTAAAATCTGACTTTATTTTTGAAAAAAATTATATAAATATTTGCTTCCGCGCCCGAATTTTATAATTTTTCATCATATTTTATGCATAGTATAGGTTTAAAAGCATGTTTATGAATGTTTTAACAAAAATATCCATTTAAAGAATAGGTAAAATCTGACTTTATTTTTGTAAAAAATCATATAAATATTTGCTTCCGCGCCCGAATTTTATGATTTTTCATCATAATTTATGTAAAAGAATACATTGCAACAAGAAAATTGCTATTTCAAGTGTGGTAGGTATTCTAGAATCCAGCCAATGAAGCTTACAATATACAACGTATTCATCAAAAATAGGTAAAATCTGACTTTATTTTTGTAAACAATTATATAAATATTTGCTTCCGCGCCCGAATTTTATAATTTTTCGTCATATTTTATGCATAGTATAGGTTTAAAAGCATGTTTTAACAAAAAAATCCATTTCAAAAAAAGGTAAAATCTGACTTTATTTTTGTAAAAAATCATATAAATATTTGTTTCCGCGCCCGAATTTTATAATTTTTCATCATATTTTAGCTAAAAGAAAACATTGCAACAAGAAAATTGCTATTTCAAGTGTGGTGGGTATTCTAGAATCCAGCCCATGTAGCTTGCGATATACAACGTATTCATCAAAAATAGGTAAAATCTGACTTTATTTTTGTAAAAAATCATATAAATATTTGCTTCCGCGCCCGAATTTTATAATTATTTATCATATTTTATCCATAGTATAAATCCAAAAGCATGTTTATGAATGTTTTAACAAAAATATCCATTTCAAGAATAGGTAAAATCAGACTTTATTTTTGTAAAAAATCATATAAATATTTGCTTCCGCGCCCGAATTTTATGATTTTTCATCATATTTTAGCTAAAAGAAAACATTGCAACAAGAAAAGTGCTATTTCAAGTGTGGTAGGTATTCTAGAATCCAGCCCATGTAGCATACAATATACAACGTATTCATCAAAAATAGGTAAAATCTGACTTTATTTTTGTAAAAAATCATACAAATATTTGTTTCCGCGCCCGAATTTTATGATCTTTCATCATATTTTAGCTAAAAGAAAACATTGTAACAAGAAAATTGCTATTTCAAGTGTGGTGGGTATTCTAGAATCCAGCCCATGTAGCTTGCGATATACAACGTATTCATCAAAAATAGGTAAAATCTGACTTTATTTTTGTAAAAAATCATATAAATATTTGCTTCCGCACCCGAATTTTATAATTTTTTATCATATTTTATCCATAGTATAGGTCCAAAGGCATGTTTATGAATGTTTTAACAAAAATATCCATTTCAAGAATAGGTAAAATCTGACTTTATTTTTGTAAAAATTCATATAAATATTTGCTTCTGCATCCGAAGTTTATGCTTTTTCATCATATTTTAGCTAAAAAAAAACATTGCAACAATAAAATTGTTATTTTAAGTGTGGTAGGTAGTCTAGAATCCAGCCCATGTAGCTTAAAATATACAACGTATTCATCAAAAATAGGTCAAATCTGACTTTATTTTTGTAAAAATCATATAAATGTTTGCTTCCGCGCCCGAATTTTATAATTTTTTATCATATTTTATCCATAGTATAGGTCCAAAAGCATGTTTAAGAATGTTTTAACAAAAATATCCATTTTAAGAATATGTAAAATCTGACTTTATTTTTGTAAAAAATCATATAAATATTTGCTTCCGCGCCCGAATTTTATGATTTCTCATCATAATTTATGTAAAAGAATACATTGCAACAAGAAAATTGCTATTTCAAGTGTGGTAGGTTTTCTAGAATCCAGCCAATGTAGCATACAATATACAACGTATTCATCAAAAATAGGTAAAATCTGACTTTATTTTTGTAGAAAATCATATAAATATTTGCTTTCGCGACCGAAATTTATAATTATTTATCATATTTTATCCATAGTATAGGTCTAAAAGCATGTTTAAGAATGTTTTAACAAAAATATCCATTTTAAGAATAGGTAAAATCAGACTTTATTTTTGTAAAAAATCATATAAATATTTGCTTCTGCGCCCGAATTTAATAATTTTTCATCATATTTTAGCTAAAAGAAAACATTGCAACAAGAAAAGTGCTATTTCAAGTGTGGTAGGTATTCTAGAATCCAGCCAATGTAGCATACAATATACAACGTATTCATCAAAAATAGGTAAAATCTGACTTTATTTTTGTATAAAATCATATAAATATTTGCTTCCGCGCCCGAATTTTATAATTTTTCATCATATTTTATCCATAATATAGGTCCAAATGCATGTTTATGAATGTTTTAACAAAAATATCCATTTCAAGAATAGGTAAAATCTGACTTTATTTTTGTAAAAAATCATATAAATATTTTCTTTCGCGCCCGAATTTTATGATTTTTTATCATATTTTAGCTAAAAGAAAACATTGCAACAAGAAAATTACTATTTTAAGTGTGGTAGGTAGTCCAGAATCCAGCCCATGTAGCTTACAATATACAACGTATTCATCAAAAATAAGTCAAATCTGACTTTATTTTTGTAAAAAATCATATAAATATTTGCTTCCGCGCCCGAATTTTATAATTTTTTATCATATTTTATCCTTAGTTTAGGTCCAAAAGCATGTCTAAGAATGTTTTAACAAAATATCCATTTCAAGAATAGGTAAAATCTGACTTTATTTCTTTAAAAAATCATATCAATATTTGCTTCCGCGCCCGAACTTATGATATTTCATCATAATTTAGGTAAAAGAATACATTGCAACAAGAAAATTGCTATTTCAAGTGTGGTAGGTATTCTAGAATCCAGCTAATGAAGCTTACAATATACAACGTATTCATCAAAAATAGGTAAAATCTGACTTTATTTTTGTAAAAAAATCATATAAATATTTGCTTCCGCATCCGAATTTTATGATTTTTCATCATATTTTAGCTAAAAGAAAACATTGCAACAAGAATATTGCTATTTCAAGTGTGGTAGGTATTCAAGAATCCAGCCCATATAGTTTACAATATACAACGTATTCATCAAAAATAGGTAAAATTTGACTTTATTTTTGTAAAAAATCATATAAATATTTGGCTTCCGCGACCGAATTTTATAATTTTTCATCATATTTATCCAAAGTATAATTCCAAAAGCATGTTTATGAACGTTTTAACAAAAATATCCATTTCAAGAATAGGTAAAATCTGAATTTATTTTTGTAAAAAATCATATAAATATTTGCTTCCGCATCCGAATTTTATGATTTTTCATCATAATTTAGGTAAAAGAGAACATTGCAACAAGAAAATTGCTATTTCAAGTGTGGTAGGTATTCTAGAATCCAGCCAATGTAGCATACAATATACAACGTATTCATCAAAAATAGGTAAAATCTGACTTTATTTTTGTAGAAATCATATAAATATTTGCTTCTGCGCCCGAATTTTATGATTTCTTATCATATTTTATCCATAGTATAGGTCCAAAAGCATGCTTAAGAATGTTTTAATAAAAATATCCATTTTAAGAATAGGTAAAATCTGACTTTACTTTTGTAAAAAATCATATAAATATTTGCTTCCGCGCCCGAATTTTATGATTTTTCATCATAATTTATGTAAAAGAATACATTGCAACAAGAAAATTGCTATTTCAAGTGTGGTAGGTATTCTAGAATCCAGCCAATGAAGCTTACAATATACAACGTATTCATCAAAAATAGGTAAAATCTGACTTTATTTTTGTAAACAATTATATAAATATTTGCTTCCGCGCCCGAATTTTATAATTTTTCGTCATATTTTATGTATAGTATAGGTTTAAAAGCATGTTTTTAACAAAAAAATCCATTTCAAAAATAGGTAAAATCTGACTTTATTTCTGTAAAAAATCATATAAATATTTGTTTCCGCGCCCGAATTTTATGATTTTTCATCATATTTCAGCTAAAAGAAAACATTGCAACAAGAAAATTGCTATTTCAAGTGTGGTGGGTATTCTAGAATCCAGCCCATGTAGCTTGCGATATACAACATATTCATCAGAAATAGGTAAAATCTGACTTTATTTTTGTAAAAAAAATCATATAAATATTTGCTTCCGCGCCCGAGTTTTATAATTTTCATCATATTTTATCCATAGTATAAATCCAAAAGCATGTTTATGAATGTTTTAACAAAAATATCCATTTCAAGAATAGGTAAATCTGACTTTATTTTTGTTAAAAATCATATAAATATTTTCTTCCGCGCCCGAATTTTATGATTTTTTATCATATTTTAGCTAAAAGAAAACATTGCAACAAGAAAATTACTATTTTAAGTGTGGTAGGTAGTCCAGAATCCAGCCCATGTAGCTTACAATATACAACGTATTCATCAAAAATAAGTCAAATCTGACTTTATTTTTGTAAAAAATCATATAAATATTTGCTTCCGCGCCCGAATTTTATAATTTTTTATCATATTTTATCCTTAGTTTAGGTCCAAAAGCATGGTCTAAGAATGTTTTAACAAAAATATCCATTTCAAGAATAGGTAAAATCTGACTTTATTTCTTTAAAAATCATATCAATATTTGCTTCCGCGCCCGAACTTTATTGATATTTCATCATAATTTAGGTAAAAGAATACATTGCAACAAGAAAATTGCTATTTCAAGTGTGGTAGGTATTCTAGAATCCAGCTAATGAAGCTTACAATATACAACGTATTCATCAAAAATAGGTAAAATCTGACTTTATTTTTGTAAAAAATCATATAAAATATTTGCTTCCGCATCCGAATTTTATGATTTTTCATCATATTTTAGCTAAAAGAAAACATTGCAACAAGAAAATTGCTATTTCAAGTGTGGTAGGTATTCAAGAATCCAGCCCATATAGTTTACAATATACAACGTATTCATCAAAAATAGGTAAAATTTGACTTTATTTTTGTAAAAAATCATATAAATATTTGCTTCCGCGACCGAATTTTATAATTTTTCATCATATTTTATCCAAAGTATAATTCCAAAAGCATGTTTATGAACGTTTTTAACAAAAATATCCATTTCAAGAATAGGTAAAATCTGAATTTATTTTTGTAAAAAATCATATAAATATTTGCTTCCGCATCCGAATTTTATGATTTTTCATCATAATTTAGGTAAAAGAGAACATTGCAACAAGAAAATTGCTATGTCAAGTGTGGTAGGTATTCTAGAATCCAGCCAATGAAGCTTACAATATACAACGTATTCATCAAAAATAGGTAAAATCTGACTTTATTTTATGTAAAAAAATATTTAAATATTTGCTTCCGCGCCCGAATTTTATAATTCTTCATAATATTTTATCCACAGTATAGGTTTAAAAGCATGTTTATGAATATTTTAACAAAAATATCCATTTAAAAAATAGGTAAAATCTGAATTTATTTTTGTAAATAATCATGTAAATATTTGCTTCCGCGCCCGAAATTTTATGATTTTTCATCATATTTTAGCTAAAAGAAAACATTGAAACAAGAAAATTGCTATTTCTAGTGTTGTGGGTGTTCTAGAATCAGCCCATGTAGCTTGCGATATACAACGTATTCATCAATAATAGGTAAAATCTGACTTTATTTTTGTATAAAATCATATAAATATTTGCTTCTGCTCCCGAATTTTATAATTTTTCATCATATTTTATCCATAGTATAGGTCCAAAAGCATGTTTATGAATGTTTTTAACAAAAATATCCATTTCAAGAATGGGTAAAATCTGACTTTATTTTTGTAAAAATCATAGATATATATTTTCTTCCGCGCCCGAATTTTATGATTTTTTATCATATTTTAGCTAAAAGAAAACATTGCAACAAGAAAATTGCAATTTTAAGTGTGGTAGGTAGTCTAGAATCCAGCCCATGTAGCTTACAATATTCAACGTATTCATCAAAAATAGGTCAAATCTGACTTCATTTTTGTAAAAAATCATATATATATTTGCCTCCGCGCCCGAATTTTATAATTTTTCATCATATTCTATCCAAATTATACGTCCAAAAGCATGTTTATGAATGTTTTAACAAAAATAACCATTTCAAGAATAGAAAAAATCTGACTTTATTTCTGTAAAAAATGATATAAATATTTGCTTCCGCGCCCGAATTTTATGATTTTTCATCATAATTTAGGTAAAAGAATACATTGCAACAAGAAAATTGCTGTTTCAAGTGTGGTAGGTATTCTAGAATCCAGCCCATGTAGCTTACAATATACAACGTATTCATCAAAAATAGGTAAAATCTGACTTTAATTTTATAAAAAAATCATATAAATATTTTGTTTCGCGCCCGAATTTTATAATTTTTCATCATATTTTATGCATAGTATAGGTTTAAAAGCATGTTTATGAATGTTTTAACAAAAACATCCATTTCAAGAATAGGTAAATCTGACTTTATTTCTGTAAAAAATCATTTAAATATTTGCTTCCGCGCCGAATTTTATGATTTTTCATCATAATTTAGGTAAAAGAATACATTGCAACAAGAAAAGTGCTATTTCAAGTGTGGTAGGTATTCTAGAATCCAGCCCATGTAGCTTACAATATACAACGTATTCATCAAAAATAAGTAAAATCTGACTTTATTTTTGTAAAAAATATATATAATATTTGCTTTCGCGACCGAATTTATAAATTTTTATCATATTTTATGAATAGTATAGGTTTAAAATCATGTTTTAACAAAAATATCAATTCAAAAATAGGCTAAATCTGACTTTATTTTTGTAAAAAACCATATAAATATTTGCTTCCGCGCCCGAATTTTATGATATTTCATCAAATTTAGCTAAAAGAAAACATTGCAACAGGAAAATTGCTATTTCAAGTGTGGTGGGTATTCTAGAATCCAGCCCATGTAGCTTGCGATATACAACGTATTCATCAAAAATAGGTAAAAACTGACTTTATTTTTGTAAAAAATCATATAAATAATTGCTTCCGCGCCCGAATTTTATAATTTTTCATCATATTTTATCCATAGTATAGATCCAAAAGCATGTATATTGTAACAGTACGTACCCACCGCCTCCGTACATACAATTATACTTTAACCAAAGATTGTTTAGTGGAAGGTTTAACTTACCCTACGTTGTGTTATTTAAATAAGTAACCCTTCATCGTCGTAATACAGAGTAGCTGTTAAGAGTGGAGGAGTCGTGACAGGTATTTGATAAAATAAAAGAATGATATTCACTCCAAAAGACAGACAAAATATCTATCTTGTGCATTTATTTATAATTAAGAAATTCGTAGAGTGCTGTGGAATATTACGCTCTCCGGTATTCACCTTAATAACTTGGGGGAAACCACAGCCAAAACCCCAGGCAGAGAGACAATTTGACCATATAACAATTATATAAAAATATTGCATTCAATTCATAAAGAGTTGTCCCAATAATTTATGATACACCTATTTGGTAAAATTATATGATTGAGATCCAAACTGATATTGTTACTCACAACTGCAATTGTGTGTGTGCTGGTTTGTATAATTATATATGTTGGTTCTTTCGTTTATAGTGCGCTCTGTTTTGTCAGAGGGCAATTGTTTATCTTTCGTATGGTCTGAATCGCAATGACTGGCCCTTGAGCTCACAGTTCTCCCGGCCACAATAGCTCTCGGTCAAATGAACCGGCCACGGCGGGTCACAGTCAAAGAGATCAGAAATAGTTATTGATAGTTTGATTGGTGGCAGACACCCAGATTTACAATTGTTAGTCAGTCAATATCAGATCGTTTATATTTAATAAAAATATGACATCATTGTGACAACTATAAAACAATTCAAATAACACATACCTGGCTTGTCAGAGCAGCGACGTAGTTGACAGGGATTTCATAGGATTTGGTAATAAATATGGAGACGGAGACTATCGTGGTGCCAGGCATTGCCGGATGAGCTACACACGACAGCGGTTTCATAGGTGCACTAGGTCGTCTTGGTGCCAGGCATTGCCGGATGAGCTACACATAGACGTCCCAGTGTGGAGGAAAACTATCGTGGTGCCAGGCATTGCCGGATGAGCTACACACGACAGCGGTTTCATAGGTGCACTAGGTCGTCTTGGTGCCAGGCATTGCCGGATGAGCTACACATAGACGTCCCAGTGTGGAGGAAAACTATCGTGGTGCCAGGCATTGCCGGATGAGCTACACACGACAGCGGTTTCATAGGTGCACTAGGTCGTCTTGGTGCCAGGCATTGCCGGATGAGCTACACATAGACGTCCCAGTGTGGAGGAAAACTATCGTGGTGCCAGGCATTGCCGGATGAGCTACACACGACAGCACAGTGTGGAGGATTAGGAAGGTAGAGAAGTGGAGTCAAGGAGGTCAGGAAAACATACCTCGGACAAGCCAAGCATACGTGGAGTCCTGGATCAGACTCCTCGAGTACAGCTTTGGACTCGGGTTATATACAAAAATATCCCTCTTCTCTCCTTCAGAATGAGGGCGTTTCGGGGGTAACATCTTCCCTCACCACCACGATCCAGACGCGTGATCGTGGAATCTTCTAGAATCTAAATATCAACCCTGCAGGTACAGGCTCAGCGTCTTGCAGTCTATCCCTTTCAAGTGGTTTGGCCATCTGGCTTTAGTGCCAGGACGTGGAGTCCATAGGCGTGCGGATGATCTTTTGAGACATCTTGTACCTTTCAAAATATCTAACAAAACATACTATTCTTTGCCATATTACATATTTATTTAAATTAACAGTACCATCTGCAAATATTATATTGGGTCACCTGTCCTAGTGTGACATAGGTAAATTTATATTAGTTGAAATCTAATATCTTATTTATTTAGAGCATATTTTATTATGGAATATTTGAACTGATGTGTTGTAATAACACATCATTTAGAGACTTTAAGAATGATTCAAATAGATAATAATTTATCAACTTTATGTTGTTAACGTTATTTGTAATTAAATGATAACTGAAAGGACATGGTTTTTACCAATATGCTACTGAAATAAATATTTCTGTTATTTAAAATACTCATCCGATCATATTTAAATAACGATATAATTTTATATAATAATCTACGGAAGTTTGAATACCGTATGGAAATTCGTGAAATCTACGCCTATGCTCCAAATACAGATAGTGGAATGCATACAATATTTCCGTATATGTCAAGTGTTTTCTGACCTGACCTGCTAAATGTAAACAAATCCAACCCTTGACTAGTTTAAAAATACAAACAAGATGTTCGTAAAATAATTATTCACAAAAATATTGTATAGTAATAAAGATTATTCCTAATATTATTAATAACAAAATTATACATGCTAGCAGTACTGCTTCAAACTCCCCCAGATATTTAATTGTATTGGCCAACAAGCAGGTGAGCGCATACATTAAATATCTCATGCATTATTATTTTGTTAGTTTATACTCCTTTCTAGGCATTCGCTATTCTTATAATTATTTACTTCTATCTACATCGACTACCGTGCACAACCGTAAATAGAACTAAAGAAATAAATATTTGGTATTTTTTTTTTTTTTATAATGAAACATCGGTGAGATTTTTTTTTTTATTATTAGTATGTAACAATTGATTTTAAGTTATAACAAAGTATAATTTTTCCTAACTTACCACTATCTTTTATCACCAACCACTGTTCTTCCCGCGATGTTTCTTTGTGCTGATTTTGATATGTCCAAGAATATGAAACTCAAGTTGTTGTAGATTGTTGATAATTTTGGTTGATATTTTTCTTCAATTCTTAATCTTGTCTGGCAGTTGTAGAGGAAGGCGGCGTCGTTGGTGCTTCTGGGGATGTGCTTTTGTCCTCTAGTCCTGCAGATGATTATTTTGATGAAGTTTTACTTTGTCATTCAAGTTAAGTGTCATTAAAGTCAGATTTCTACTGGTTTTGATAAAATTCGAGTTGCTGAATCGTACTGGCGTTGGTAGTATGATATTAGTCGTTGTTTTGAGCTTCACAAATTTTCTTGAATTCTAAAGCTGATCCTTACGTATTCTTCATTTGTGGTTGTCGGTGGATGTGCAGATGTTTTCTCCATTTGTGATAGTCAGTAAATGTACTTGTTTTCTTAATTTGTGGTAGTCGGTGGATGTACTGAGAATTCCTTCATTTGTGGTAGTCGGTGGATGTACTGATGTTTTCTTCATTTGTGGTAGTCGGTGTGTGCACTCCCCCGATAACAAACTATACCTGCAAACCTCTCAATTCGTGTTCTTCTTATATGTGGTGAGGATGACTGTTATCTTCTTGGTATATTATATATTATCCTCGAGCTATTTATGAAACTTTCATCACTTCAATAACAATAGAATAATTTGATATTTCATTGCACTACACACTATACTGAACTAAATTTCACTGATATATATTTCATTACACCAAACTGCACTACGAATATATAATATTGACTTACCATATATACAATTGAGTAGAATAAATTGATGGTATAAATCCTTTACCCAATATCCGGTGTAATCCTATTCTTCATAAAAAGCTGAATTATATTCTTGGATTTTGTGATAACACGTCCTGTTGTACTTTGGAATAATTTCCCATATCCGTTGATTGCAATGTAAATCCTTTGTATTTTTGTGACATTTTCGAATTTAACACTCTCTAGTAAACCTGTACTATACTATTTGTTTATTACCATAGTTTGTGCTCCTTCTTGATTCTCTAATTTCTTCAATCTGATTTAATTCATATTCACGTATTGAATTTTTAAAATATTACCGATCTTTTTCCTTGGTTTTCCTGGTATTTGTTTATTAGGTCATGACCTATTTTATCTCATTCTTCCTTCGGAAGCAATGGTTTTCCTACGACCTACCTGCTCAAGTGTTTGGGGTCGATGTCCTTCTTCGGGGTGATAATTTCCTAGTTGTGTCGGTAATCCGATCTCCTTGTTCGGTACACCGACACACGTCTGGTTTTTTTGAATTGCTGCTCCTAGCTGGACACTGGACACTAAAGTTCTTCATGGTTGTTCGTTATTGTTTACAACACACTTTAATCACCGTATCATTTCACACACTTCAACCCGTCGTAAAATATTCCAGATGTTTCACAAAACTTGAAATATTTTTAACATTATTTCCGAACTCAGGTCAAAAAACCTTTTCAAGTGTTATGGATTGTTTCACGATATAAGGGAATGCATCTGCGTTACTAATGTAAATTTTATTTCATTGTTGATTACAAGCACAATTTTAATTTGTTTTTAAAATTTAGATTTATATAAATAATGTTTTTTTTTCCATACAAAGAAAAGAAAATAGAATCTCTTTTTATAAACAAATATATGATTTTAATCAAGTAAAATTTTAATTTGACAAAAATAATTATTGTTATAATTATTATTTATTTTATTTTTTGTTTCTAATCTATACGAAAGTTAATGTTTAACTCTCTCCGTTTATTTTCTATGATATTTATCCTTTGGATCTAGAGCATTTTATTTCTGGATCAAAGATCACATGCCTTTATGTACTTGTGTTTTATTAGCATAGAGATCAACATCTCCGAGTGTTTCGAATAACTCGGATGCAGCGATTTCTTCATTAACTGAATATTTACCGATGCTGGGATTTGAAGCACAGATCTCACATTATCGTCAATTTCAATAATTCACTTTTAGTTTTGAAACGTGTAACAAGTTGAAAATAGTTTATAGACAGTATCAAAAAAATGATTAAATTTTCAATATCAATTTATCTATTTTTTTTCCGTTTATTATTATTTAATTACTTTGACTTACTCCATTTTTTTGCAAATTTACTTCTAACCATCGGGTTACTATATTATAACTCGAGATGTCTCGGTCAATCCCTTATACCATGAAACACACTATGCTGGCGCGTCGAACCGATACCGAAATTTAAGATTTCACATAACGCGCTGAATTTGTTAATTGATAAATATCACTTTTCCATCAAATATTCTGTCCTCTCCCCCAATTAACAGCTTTTAAGACTCTGTATCCTGGTCACGGCACCATTTTTGTAACAGTACGTACCCACCGCCTCCGTACATACAATTATACTTTAACCAAAGATTGTTTAGTGGAAGGTTTAACTTACCCTACGTTGTGTTTATTTAAATAAGTAACCCTTCATCGTCGTAATACAGAGTAGCTGTTAAGAGTGGAGGAGTCGTGACAGGTATTTGATAAAATAAAAGAATGATATTCACTCCAAAAGACAGACAAAATATCTATCTTGTGCATTTATTTATAATTAAGAAATTCGTAGAGTGCTGTGGAATATTACGCTCTCCGGTATTCACCTTAATAACTTGGGGGAAACCACAGCCAAAACCCCAGGTAGAGAGACAATTTGACCATATAACAATTATATAAAAATATTGCATTCAATTCATAAAGAGTTGTCCCAATAATTTATGATACACCTATTTGGTAAAATTATATGATTGAGATCCAAACTGATATTGTTACTCACAACTGCAATTGTGTGTGTGCTGGTTTGTATAATTATATATGTTGGTTCTTTCGTTTATAGTGCGCTCTGTTTTGTCAGAGGGCAATTGTTTATCTTTCGTATGGTCTGAATCGCAATGACTGGCCCTTGAGCTCACAGTTCTCCCGGCCACAATAGCTCTCGGTCAAATGAACCGGCCACGGCGGGTCACAGTCAAAGAGATCAGAAATAGTTATTGATAGTTTGATTGGTGGCAGACACCCAGATTTACAATTGTTAGTCAGTCAATATCAGATCGTTTATATTTAATAAAAATATGACATCATTGTGACAACTATAAAACAATTCAAATAACACATACCTGGCTTGTCAGAGCAGCGACGTAGTTGACAGGGATTTCATAGGATTTGGTAATAAATATGGAGACGGAGACTATCGTGGTGCCAGGCATTGCCGGATGAGCTACACACGACAGCGGTTTCATAGGTGCACTAGGTCGTCTTGGTGCCAGGCATTGCCGGATGAGCTACACATAGACGTCCCAGTGTGGAGGAAAACTATCGTGGTGCCAGGCATTGCCGGATGAGCTACACACGACAGCGGTTTCATAGGTGCACTAGGTCGTCTTGGTGCCAGGCATTGCCGGATGAGCTACACATAGACGTCCCAGTGTGGAGGAAAACTATCGTGGTGCCAGGCATTGCCGGATGAGCTACACACGACAGCGGTTTCATAGGTGCACTAGGTCGTCTTGGTGCCAGGCATTGCCGGATGAGCTACACATAGACGTCCCAGTGTGGAGGAAAACTATCGTGGTGCCAGGCATTGCCGGATGAGCTACACACGACAGCACAGTGTGGAGGATTAGGAAGGTAGAGAAGTGGAGTCAAGGAGGTCAGGAAAACATACCTCGGACAAGCCAAGCATACGTGGAGTCCTGGATCAGACTCCTCGAGTACAGCTTTGGACTCGGGTTATATACAAAAATATCCCTCTTCTCTCCTTCAGAATGAGGGCGTTTCGGGGGTAACATCTTCCCTCACCACCACGATCCAGACGCGTGATCGTGGAATCTTCTAGAATCTAAATATCAACCCTGCAGGTACAGGCTCAGCGTCTTGCAGTCTATCCCTTTCAAGTGGTTTGGCCATCTGGCTTTAGTGCCAGGACGTGGAGTCCATAGGCGTGCGGATGATCTTTTGAGACATCTTGTACCTTTCAAAATATCTAACAAAACATACTATTCTTTGCCATATTACATATTTATTTAAATTAACAGTACCATCTGCAAATATTATATTGGGTCACCTGTCCTAGTGTGACATAGGTAAATTTATATTAGTTGAAATCTAATATCTTATTTATTTAGAGCATATTTTATTATGGAATATTTGAACTGATGTGTTGTAATAACACATCATTTAGAGACTTTAAGAATGATTCAAATAGATAATAATTTATCAACTTTATGTTGTTAACGTTATTTGTAATTAAATGATAACTGAAAGGACATGGTTTTTACCAATATGCTACTGAAATAAATATTTCTGTTATTTAAAATACTCATCCGATCATATTTAAATAACGATATAATTTTATATAATAATCTACGGAAGTTTAAATACCGTATGGAAATTCGTGAAATCTACGCCTATGCTCCAAATACAGATAGTGGAATGCATACAATATTTCCGTATATGTCAAGTGTTTTCTGACCTGACCTGCTAAATGTAAACAAATCCAACCCTTGACTAGTTTAAAAATACAAACAAGATGTTCGTAAAATAATTATTCACAAAAATATTGTATAGTAATAAAGATTATTCCTAATATTATTAATAACAAAATTATACATGCTAGCAGTACTGCTTCAATATGAAAGTTTTCACAAAAATATCCATTTCAAGAATAGGTAAAATCTGAATTTATTTTTGTAAAAAATCATATAAATATTTGCTTCCGCATCCGAATTTTATAATTTTTCATCATAATTTAGGTAAAAGAAAACATTGCAACTAGAAAATTGCTATTTCAAGTATGGTAGGTATTCTAGAATCCAGCCCATGTACCGAATCTTATAATTTTTCATCAAATTTTATCCAAAGTATAGGTCCAAAAGCATGTTTATGAATGTTTTAACAAAAATATCCATTTCAAGAATAGGTAAAATCTAAATTTATTTTTGTAAAAAATCATATAAATATTTGCTTCCGCATCAGAATTTTATGATTTTGCATCATAATTTAGGTAAAAGAAAACATTGCAACAAGAAAATTACTATTTCAAGTGTGGTAGGTATTCTAGAATCCAGCCAATGAAGCTTTAAATATACAACGTATATAGGTAAAATCTGACTTTATTTTTGTAAAAAAATATTTAAATATTTGCTTCCGCGCCCGAATTTTATAATTTTTCATCATATTTTATCCATAGTATAGGTTTAAAAGCATGTTTATGAATAATTTAACAAAAATATCCATTTCAATAATAGGTAAAATCTGTCTTTATTTTTGTAAAAAATCATATAAATATTTACTTCCGCGCCCGAATTATATGATTTTTCATCATATTTCAGCTAAAAGAAAACATTGCAACAAGAAAATTGCTATTTCAAGTGTGGTAGGTATTCTAGAATACAGCCCATGTAGCTTACAATATACAACGTATTCATCAAAAATAGGTATAATCTGACTTTATTTTTGTAAAAAATCATATAAATAATTGCTTCCGCATCCGAATTTTATGATTTTTCATCATAATTTAGGTAAAAGAAAACATTGCAACAAGAACATTGCTACTTCAAGTGTGGTAGGTATTCTAGAATCCAGCCAATGAAGCTTACAATATACAACGTATTCATCAAAAATAGGTAAAATCTGAATTTATTTTTGTAAAAAATTATATAAATGTTTGCTTCCGCGCCCGAATTTTATGATTTTTTATCATAATTTAGGTAAAAGAATACATTGCAACAAGAAAATTGCTATTTCAAGTGGGGTAGGTATTCTAAAATCCAGCCAATGAAGCTTACAATATACAACGTATTCATCGAAAATAGGTAAAATCTGACTTTATTTTTGAAAAAAATTATATAAATATTTGCTTCCGCGCCCGAATTTTTAATTTTTCATCATATTTTATGCATAGTATAGGTTTAAAAGCATGTTTATGAATGTTTTAACAAAAATATCCATTTAAAGAATAGGTAAAATCTGACTTTATTTTTGTAAAAAATCATATAAATATTTGCTTCCGCGCCCGAATTTTATGATTTTTCATCATATTTTAGCTAAAAGAAAACATTGCAACAAGAAAATTGCTATTTCAAGTGTGGTAGGTATTCTAGAATCCAGCTCATGTAGCTTACAATATACAACGTATTCATCAAAAATAGGTAAATTCTGACTTCATTTTTGTAAAAAAATCAAATAAATATTTGCTTCCGCGACCAAAATTTATAATTTTTCATCATATTTTATCCAAAGTATACGTCCAAAAGCATGTTTATGAATGTTTTAACAAAAATATCCATTTCAAGAATAGGTAAATTCTGACTTTATTTCTGTAAAAAATCATATAAATATTTGCTTCCGCGCCCGAATTTTATGAATTTTTATCATAATTAAGGTAAAAAAATACATTGCAACAAGAAAATTGCTATTTCAAGTGTGGTAGGTATTCTAGAATCCAGCCCATGTAGCTTACAATATACAACATATTCATCAAAAATAGGTAAAATCTGACTTCATTTTTGTAAAAAATCATATAAATATTTGGTTCCCCGACCGAATTTTATAATTTTTCATTATATTTTATCCAAAGTATTCGTCCAAAAGCATGTTTATGAATGTTTTAACAAAAATATCCATTTCAAGAATAGGTAAATTCTGACTTTATTTCTGTAAAAAATCATATAAATATTTGCTTCCGCGCCCAAATTTTATGATTTTTTATCATAATTAAGGTAAAAAAATACATTGCAACAAGAAAATTGCTATTTCAAGTGTGGTAGGTATTCTAGAATCCAGCCCATGTAGCTTGCGATATACAACGTACTCTGAGATAGCGCGTAAAATCTGAATTTATTTTTTTTAAAAATCATATAAATATTTGCTTCCGCGCCCGAATTTTATAATTTTTTATCATATTTTATCCATTGTATAGGTCCAAAAGCATTTTTATGAATGTTTTAACAAAAATATCAATTTCAAGAATAGGTAAAATCTGACTTTATTTCTGTAAAAAATCATATAAATATTTGCTTCCGCGCCCGAATTTTATGATTTTTTATCATAATTTAGGTAAATGAATACATTGCAACAAGAAAATTGCTATTTCAAGTGTGGTAGGTATTCTAAAATCCAGCCAATGAAGCTTACAATATACAACGTATTCATCGAAAATAGGTAAAATCTGGCTTTATTTTTGTAAATAATTATATAAATATTTGCTTCCGCGCCCGAATTTTATAATTTTTCATCATATTTTATGCATAGTATAGGTTTAAATGCATGTTTATGAATGTCTTAACAAAATATCCATTTCAAAAATAGGTAAAAACTGACTTTATTTTCGTAAAAAAATCATAGATATATTTGCTTCCGCTCCTGAATTTTATGATTTTTCATCATATTTTAGCTAAAAGAAAACATTGCAACAAGAAAATTGCTATTACAAGTGTAGTGGGTATTCTAGAATCCAGCCCATGTAGCTTGCGATATACAACGTATTCATCAAAAATAAGTAAAATCTGACTTTATTTTTGTAAAAAAAATATAATTATTTGCTTCCGCGCCACAATTTTATAATTTTTTATCATACTTTATCCATAGTATAGGTCCAAAAGCATGTTTATGAATGTTTTAACAAAAATATCCATTTAAAGAATAGGTAAAATCTGACTTTATTTTTGTAAAAAATCATATAAATATTTGCTTCGCGCCCGAATTTTATGATTTTTCATCATATTTTAGATAAAAGAAAACATTGCAACAAGAAAATTGCTATTTCAAGTGTGGTAGGTATTCTTTATCCAGCTCATGTAGCTTACAATATACGTATTCATCAAAATAGGTAAATTCTGACTTCATTTTTGTAAAAAATTCATATAAATATTTGCTTCCCCGACCAAAATTTATAATTTTTCATCATATTTTATCCAAAGTATACGTCCAAAAGCATGTTTATGAATGTTATAACAAAAATATCCATTTCAAGAATAGGTAAATTCTGGACTATATTTCTGTAAAAAATCATATAAATATTTGCTTCCGCGCCCGAATTTTATAAATTTTTATCATAATTAAGGTAAAAAAATACATTGCAACAAGAAAATTGCTATTTCAAGTGTGGTAGGTATTCTAGAATCCAGCCCATGTAGCTTATCAATATACAACGTATTCATCAAAAATAGGTAAAATCTGACTTCATTTTAGTAAATAATCATATAAATATTTGGTTCTTCGACCGAATTTTATAATTTTTCATCATATTTTATCCAAAGTATACGTCTAAAGCATGTTTATGAATGTTTTAACAAAAATATCCATTTCAAGAATGGGTAAATTCTGACTTTATTTCTGTAAAAAATCATATAAATATTTGCTTCCGCGCCCGAATTTTATGATTTTTTATCATAATTAAGGTGAAAAAATACATTGCAACAAGAAAATTGCTATTTCAAGTGTGGTAGGTATTCTAGAATCCAGCCCATGTAGCTTGCGATATACAACGTATTAATCAAAATAGGTAAAATCTGACTTTATTTTTTTAAAAAATCGTATAAATATTTGCTTCCGCGCCCGAATTTTATCATTTTTCATCATAGTTTATCCATTGTATAAGTCCAAAAGCATTTTTATGAATGTTTTAACAAAAATATCCATTTCAAGAATAGGTAACATCTGACTTTATTTCTGTAAAAAATCATATAAATATTTGCTTCCGCGCCCGAATTTTATGATTTTTTATCATATTATAGCTAAAAGAAAACATTGCAACAAGAAAATTGCTATTTCAAGTGTGGTAGGTATTGTAGAATCCAGCCCATGTAGCTTACAATATACAACGTATTCATCAAAAATAGGTAAAATCTGACTTCATTTTTGTAAAAAATCATATAAATATTTGCTTCCGCGACCGAATTTTATAATTTTCATCATATTTTATCCAAAGTATACGTCCAAAAGCATGTTTATGAATGTTTTAACAAAAATATCCATTTCAAGAATAGGTAAAATCTGATTTTATTTCTGTAAAAAATCATATAATTATTTGCTTCCGCGCCCGAATTTTATGATTTTTCATCATAATTTAGTTAAAAGAATACATTGCAACAAGAAAATTGCTATTTCAAGTGTGGTAGGTATTCGAGAATGCAGCCAATGAAGCTTACAATATACAACGTATTCATCAAAAATAGATAAAATCTGACTTTATTTTTGTAAATAATTAAATAAATATTTGCTTCCGCGCTCGAATTTTATAATTTTTCATCATATTTTATCCATAGAATAGGTCCAAAAGCATGTTTAAGAATGTTTTAACCAAAATATCCATTTTAAGAATAGGTAAAATCTCACATTATTTTTGTAAAAAATCATATAAATATTTGCTTCCGCGCCCGAATTTTATGATTTTTCATCATATTTTAGCTAAAAGAAAACATTGCAACAAGAAAATTGCTATTTCAAGTGTGGTGGGTATTCTAGAATCCAGCCCATGTAGCTTGCGATATACAACGTATTCATCAAAATTAGGTAAAATCTGACTTTATTTTTGTAAAAAATCATATAATTATTTGCTTCCGCACCCGAATTTTATGATTTTTCATCATATTTTAGCTAAAAGAAAACATTGCAACAAGAAAATTGCTATTTCAAGTGTGGTGGGTATTCTAGAATCCAGCCCATGTATCTTACAATATACAACGTATTCTTCAAAAATAGGTAAAATCTGACTTTATTTTTGTAAAAAAATCATATAAATATTTGCTTCTGCGACCGACATTTATAATTTTTTATTATATTTTATCCAAAGTATACGTCCAAAAGCATGTTTATGAATGTTTTAACAAAAATATCCATTTCAAGAATAGGTAAAATCTGAATTTATTTTAGTAAAATATCATATAAATATTTGCTTCCGCATCTGAATTTGTTGATTTTTCAACATAATTTAGGTAAAAGAAAACATTGCAATAAGAAAATTGCTATTTCAAGTGTGGTAGGTATTCTAGAATCCAGCTTATGAAGCTTTAAATATACAATGTATTCATCAAAAATAGGTAGAATCTGAATTTATTTTTGTAAAAAAATATTTAAATATTTGCTTCCGCGCCCGAATTTTATAATTTTTCATCATATTTTATCCATAGTATAGGTCCAAAAGCATGTTTATGAATGTTTTAACAAAAATATCCACTTCAAGAATAGGTAAAATCTGACTTATTTTTGTAAAATATCATATAAATATTTTCTTTCGCGCCCGAATTTTATGATTTTTTATCATATTTTAGCCAAAAGAAAACATTGCAACAAGAAAATTGCTATTTTAAGTGTGGTAGGTAGTCTAGAATCCAGCCCATGTAGCTTACAATATACAACGTATTCATCAAAAATAGGTTTAAATCTGACTTTATTTTTGTAAAAAATCATATAAATATTTGCTTCCGCGCCCGAATTTTATCATTTTTTTATCATATTTTATCAATAATATAGGTCCAAAAGCATGTTTATGAATGTTTTAACAAAAATATCCATTTCAAGAACAGGTAAAATCTGACTTATTTTTGTAAAAAATCATATAAATATTTTTTCCGCGCCCGAATTTTATGATTTTTTATCATATTTTAGCTAAAAGAAAACATTGCAACAAGAAAATTGCTATTTCAAGTGTGGTAGGTATTCTAGAATCCAGCACATTTAGCTTACAATATACAACGTATTCATCAAAAATAGTTAAAATCTGACTTCATTTTTGTAAAAAATCATATAAATATTTGCTTCCCCGACCGAATTTTATAAATTTTCATCATATTTTATCTAAAGTATACTTCCAAAAGCATGTTTATGAATGTTTTAACAAAAATATCCATTTGAAGAATACGTAAAATCTGACTTTATTTCTGTAAAAAATCATATAAATATTTGCTTCCGCGCCCGAATTTTATGATTTTTTATCATAATTTAGGTAAAAGAATACATTGCAACAAGAAAATTGCTATTTTAAGTGTGGTAGGTATTCTAGAATCCAGCCAATGAAGTTTACAATATACAAAGTATTCATCAAAAATAGGTAAAATCTGACTTTATTTTTGTAAAAGATTATATAAATATTTGCTTCCGCGCCCGAATTTTATAATTGTTTATCATATTTTATGCATAGTTTAGGTTTAAAAGCATGTTTATGAATGTTTTAACAAACATATCCATTTCAAAAATAGGTAAAATCTGACTTATTTTTTGTAAAAAATCATATAAATATTTGCTTCCGCGACCGAGTTTTATAATTTTTCATCATATTTTTTCCATAGTGTAGGTCCAAAAGCATGTTTATTAATGTTTTAACAAAAATATCCATTTCAGGAATAGGTAGAATCTGAATTTATTTTTGTAAAAAATCATATAAATATTTCCTTCCGCATCCGAATTTTATGATTTTTCATCATAATTTAGGTAAAAGAAAACATTGCAACAAGAAAATTGCTATTTCAAGTGTGGTAGGTATTCTAGAATCCAGCCCATGTAGCTTGCGATATACAACGTATTCATCAAAAATAGGTAAAATCTGACTTTATTTTTGTATAAAATCATATAAATATTTGCTTCCGCGCCGAATTTTATAATTTTTCATCATATTTTATCCATATTATAGGTCCAAAAGCATGTTTATGAATGTTTTAACAAAAATATCAATTTGAAGAATAGGTAAAATCTGATTTAATTTTTGTAAAAAATCATATAAATATTTTCTTCCGCGCCCGAATTTTATGTTTTTTCATCATATTTTAGCTGAAAGAAAACATTGCAACAAGAAAATTGCCATTTCAAGTGTGGTAGGTATTCTAGAATCCAGCCCATGTAGCTTACAATATACAAGGTATTCATCAAAAATAGGTAAAATCTGACTTAATTTTTGTAAAAAATCATATAAATATTTGCTTCCCCGACCGAATTTTATAATTTTTTATCATATTTTATCCAAAGTATACGTCCAAAAGCATGTTTATGAATGTTTTAACAAAAATATCCATTTCAAGAATAGGTAAAATCTGACTTTGTTTCTGTAAAAAATCATATAAATATTTGCTTCCGCGCCCGAATTTTATGATTTTTTATCATAATTCAGGTAAAAGAATACATTGCAACAAGAAAATTGCTATTTCAAGTGTGGTAGGTATTCTAGAATCCAGCCCATGTAGCTTGCGATATACAACGTATTCATCAAAAATAGGTAAAATCTGACTTTATTTTTGTAAAAAATCATATAAATATTTGCTTCCGCGCCCGAATTTTATAATTTTTCATCATATTTTATCCATAGTATAGATCCAAAAGCATGTTTATGAATGTTTTAAGAAAATATCCATTTCTAGAATAGGAAAATCTGAATTTATTTTTGTAGAAAATCATATAAATATTTGCTTCCGCATCCGAATTTTATGATTTTTCAACATAATTTAGGTAAAAGAAAACATTGCAACAAGAAAATTGCTATTTCAAGTGCGGTAGGTATTTTAGAATCCAGCTAATGAAGCTTTAAATATACAACGTATTTATCAAAAATAGGTAAAATCTGACTTTATATTTGTAAAAAAATATTTAAATATTTGCTTCCGCACCCGAATTTTATAATTTTTTATCATCTTTTATTCATAGTATAGGTTTAAAAGCATGTTTATGAGTGTTTTAACAAAAATATCCATTTCAAAAATAGGTAAAATCTGACTTTATTTTTGTAAAAAATCATATAAATATTGGCTTCCGCGCCCGAATTTTATAGTTTTTCATCATATTTTATCCATAGTAAAGGTCCAAAAGCATGTTTATGAATGTAATAATTGCGTAGGCTTCCACAGTCTGAGTCATGAGAAATATTCGATTTCCGGGAATGGACTGTGTCAATTTTTGAGTCAGAGCTCAACGTTTCGCCCGCAGTCGTATGGGGCATCTTCAGGAGCAAGAACGTTTTACTGTCGATAAACAAGGTTACTCGACGTGTCAACCACGCTAGAGGCCAAGTTTAAGCAATAAAGGCGCAAGGGACGACTCAGTTTATAAGGTTACCCGACGTGTAAACCACGCTAGAGGCCAAATAAACCAAGTGACGAGAGAAAGCGAGAGAAGTCATTTATATATGCTACGAAGGGTACGGTTGAAAGCAATAACTAATGTGGACCAACGGGAGTTGAGTTTGAGGGACCAATGGGAGTTGAGTTCGTGGTGGTTGATTGGGCGTGTTGTGTTTCAAGAATGACTGGTTTCCACATGTGGCTCAAGAAGTAACCATCATCTCGATTTATGTTATCAGGATGTTTCCATATTTCTACAGCTTCCCTGTATTTACGTTTGTAAAACTGGGGAACAGGAGCTAATATGCGGGATTTTTCAAATAGGATGTTATGACCTGTATTATGTTGGTGTTCTGCGACAGCGGAGGTTAATACCATACCATTGCGCAGGCACCGTTTGTGTTCTGTAAGTCTAGTATGAACACTTCTTCCTGTTTCACCTATGTATACTGTGCCGCAAGAACAAGGAATGCTATAAACACCGGGTGATGTCAAGGGTTCACTTGGTTTATTTGGCCTCTGGCGTGGTTTACACGTCGGGTAACCTTATAAACTGAGTCGTCCCTTGCGCCTTTATTGCTTAAACTTGGCCTCTAGCGTGGTTGACACGTCGAGTAACCTTGTTTATCGACAGTAAAACGTTCTTGCTCCTGAAGATGCCCCATACGACTGCGGGCGAAACGTTGAGCTCTGACTCAAAAATTGACACAGTCCATTCCCGGAAATCGAATATTTCTCATGTTTATGAATGTTTTAACAAAAATATCCATTTCAAGAATAGGTAAAATCTGTCTTTATTTTTTTAAAAAATCATATAAGTATTTGCTTCCGCGCCCGAATTTTATGATTTTTCATCATATTTTAGCTAAAAGAAAACATTGCAACAAGAAAATTGCTATTTCAAGTGTGGTAGGTATTCTAGAATCCAGCCCATGTAGCTTACAATATACAAAGTATTTATCAAAAATAGGTAAAATCTGACTTTATTTTTGTAAAAAATCATGTAAATATTTGCTTCTGCGACCGAAATTTATAATTTTTTATTATATTTTATCCAAAGTATACGTCCAAAAGCATGTTTATGAATGTTTTAACAAAAATATCCATTTCAAGAATAGGTAAAATCTGAATTTATTTTTGTAAAAAATCATATAAATATTTGCTTCCGCATCCGAATTTGTTTATTTTTCAACATAATTTAGGTAAAAGAAAACATTGCAATAAGAAAATTGCTATTTCAAGTGTGGTAGGTATTCTAGAATCCAGCTAATGAAGCTTTAAATATACAATGTATTCATCAAAAATAGGTAAAATCTGACTATATTTTTGTAAAAAAATATTTAAATATTTACTTCCGCGCCCGAATTTTATAATTTTTCATCATATTTTATCCATAGTATAGGTCCAAAAGCATGTTTATGAATGTTTTAACAAAAATATCCATTTCAAGAATAGGTAAAATCTGAATTTATTTTTGTAAAAAATCAAATAAATATTTGCTTCCGCATCCGAATTTTATGATTTTTCATCATAATTTAGGTAAAAGAAAACATTGCAACAAGAAAATTGCTATTTCAAGTGTGGTAGGTATTCTAGAATCCAGCCCATGTAGCTTACAATATACAAAGTATTTATCAAAAATAGGTAAAATCTGACTTTATTTTTGTAAAAAATCATGTAAATATTTGCTTCTGCGACCGAAATTTATAATTTTTTATTATATTTTATCCAAAGTATACGTCCAAAAGCATGTTTATGAATGTTTTAACAAAAATATCCATTTCAAGAATAGGTAAAATCTGAATTTATTTTTGTAAAAAATCATATAAATATTTTCTTCCGCGCCTGAATTTTATGATTTTTTATCATATTTTAGCTAAAAGAAAACATTGCAACAAGAAAATTGCTACATTAAGTGTGGTAGGTAGTCTAGAATCCAGCCCATGTAACTTACAATATACAACGTATTCATCAAAAATTGGTCAAATCTGACTTTATTTTTGTAAAAAATCATATAAATATTTGCTTCCGCGACCGAATTTTGTAATTTTTCATCATATTTTATCCAAAGTATAGGTCCAAAAGCATGTTTATGAATGTTTTAACAAAAATATCCATTTCAAGAATAGGTAAAATCTGAATTTATTTTTGTAAAAAATCAAATAAATATTTGCTTCCGCATCCGAATTTTATGATTTTTCATCATAATTTAGGTAAAAGAAAACATTGCAACAAGTAAATTGCTATTTTAAGTGTGGTAGGTATTCTAGAATCCAGCTAATGAAGCTTTAAATATACAACGTATTTATCAAAAATAGGTAAAATCTGACTTTATTTTTGTGAAAAAATATTTAAATATTTGCTTCCGCGCCCAAATTTTATAATTTTTTATCATATTTTATCAACAGTATAGGTTTAAAAGCATGTTTATGAATGTTTTATCAAAAATATCCTTTTCAAAAATAGGTAAAATCTGACTTTATTTTTGTAAAAAATCATATAAATATTTGCTTCCGCGCCTGAATTTTATGATTTTTCATCGTAATTTAGGTAAAAGAAAACATTGCATCAAGAAAATTGCTATTTCAAGTGTTGTGGGTATTCTAGAATCCAGCCCATGTAGCTTGCGATATACAACGTATTCATCAAAATTGGTAAAATCTGACTTTATTTTTGTATAAAATCATACAAATATTTGCTTCCGCGCCCGAATTTTATAATTTTTCATCATATTTTATCCATAGAATAGGTCCAAAAGCATGTTTATGAATGTTTTAACAAAAATATCCATTTCAAGAATAGGTAAAATCTGACTTATTTTTGTAAAAAATCATATAAATATTTTCTTCCGCGCCCGAATTTTATGATTTTTTATCATATTTTAGCTAAAAGAAAACATTGCAACACGAAAATTGCTACTTTAAGTGTGGTAGGTACTCTAGAATCCAGCCCATGTAGCTTACAACATACAACGTATTCATCAAAAATAGGTCAAATCTGACTTTATTTTTGTAAAAAATCCTATAAATATTTGCTTCTGCGCCCGAATTTTATCATTTTTTATCATATTTTATCAATAGTATAGGTCTAAAAGCATGTTTATGAATGTTTTAACAAAAATATCTATTTCAAGAATTGGTAAAATCTGACTTTATTTTTGTAAAAAATCATATAAATATTTGCTTCCGCGCCCGAATTTTATGATTTTTCATCATATTTTAGCTAAAAGAAAACATTGCAACAAGAAAATTGCTATTTCAAATGTGGTAGGTATTCTAGAATCCAGCCCATGTAGCTTACAATATACAAAGTATTCATCAAAAATAGGTAAAATCTGACTTTATTTTTGTAAAAAATCATATAAATATTTGCTTCTGCGACCGAACTTTATAATTTTTTATTATATTTTATCCAAAGTATACGTCCAAAAGCATGTTTATGAATGTTTTAACAAAAATATCCATTTTAAGAATAGGTAAAATCTGAATTTATTTTAGTAAAAAATCATATAAATATTTGCTTCCGCATCCGAATTTGTTCATTTTTCAACATAATTTAGGTAAAAGAAAACATTGCAATAAGAAAATTGCTATTTCAAGTGTGGTAGGTATTCTAGAATCCAGCTAATGAAGCTTTAAATATACAATGTATTCATCAAAAATAGGTAAAATCTGACTATATTTTTGTAAAAAAATATTTAAATATTTACTTCCGCGCCCGAATTTTATAATTTTTTATCATATTTTATCCATAGTATAGGTCCAAAAGCATGTTTATGAATGTTTTAACAAAAATATCCATTTCAAGAATAGGTAAAATCTGACTTATTTTTGTAAAAAATCATATAAATATTTTCTTCCGCGCCCGAATTTTATGATTTTTTATCATATTTTAGCTAAAAGAAAACATTGCAACAAGAAAATTGCTACTTTAAGTGTGGTAGGTAGTCTAGAATCCAGCCCATGTAGCTTACAATATAAAACGTATTCATCAAAAATAGGTCAAATCTGACTTTATTTTTTAAATAATCATATAAATATTTGCTTCCGCGACCGAATTTTGTAATTTTTTATCATATTTTATCCAAAGTATAGGTCCAAAAGCATGTTTATGAATGTTTTAACAAAAATATCCATTTCAAGAATAGGTAAAATCTGAATTTATTTTTGTAAAAAATCAAATAAATATTTGCTTCCGCATCCGAATTTTATGATTTTTCATCATAATTTAGGTAAAAGAAAACATTGCAACAAGTAAATTGCTATTTTAAGTGTGGTAGGTATTCTAGAATCCAGCTAATGAAGCTTTAAATATACAACGTATTTATCAAAAATAGGTAAAATCTGACTTTATTTTTGTGAAAAAATATTTAAATATTTGCTTCCGCGCCCGAATTTTATAATTTTTTATCATATTTTATCAACAGTATAGGTTTAAAAGCATGTTTATGAATGTTTTATCAAAAATATCCTTTTCAAAAATAGGTAAAATCTGACATTATTTTTGTAAAAAATCATATAAATATTTGCTTCTGCGCCCGAATTTTATGATTTTTCATCATAATTTAGGTAAAAGAAAACATTGCAACAAGAAAATTGCTATTTCAAGTGTTGTGGGTATTCTAGAATCCAGCCCATGTAGCTTGCGATATACAACGTATTCATCAAAATTGGTAAAATCTGACTTTATTTTTGTATAAAATCATACAAATATTTGCTTCCGCGCCCGAATTTTATAATTTTTCATCATATTTTATCCATAGTATAGGTCCAAAAGCACGTTTATGAATGTTTTAACAAAAATATCCATTTCAAGAATAGGTAAAATCGGACTTATTTTTGTAAAAAATCATATAAATATTTTCTTCCGCGCCCGAATTTTATAATTTTTTATCATATTTTATCCATATTATAGGTTTAAAAGCATGTTTATGAATGTTTTAACAGAAATATCCATTTCAAAAATAGGTAAAATCTGACTTTATTTTTGTGAAAAAATATTTAAATATTTGCTTCCGCACCCGAATTTTATAATTTTTTGTCATATTTTATCAATAGTATAGGTTTAAAAGCATGTTTATGAATGTTTTAACAAAAATATCCTTTTCAAAAATAGGTAAAATCTGACATTATTTTTGTAATAAATCATATAAATATTTGCTTCCGCGCCCGAATTTTATGATTTTTCATCATAATTTAGGTAAAAGAAAACATTGCAACAAGAAAATTGCTATTTCAAGTGTTGTGGGTATTCTAGAATCCAGCCCATGTAGCTTGCGATATACAACGTATTCATCAAAAATAGGTAAAATCTGACTTTATTTTTGTATAAAATCATAAAAATATTTGCTTCCGCGCCCGAATTTTATAATTTTTCATCATATTTTATCCATAGTATAGGTCCAAAAGCATGTTTATGAATATTTTAACAAAAATATCCATTTCAAGAATAGGTAAAATCTGACTTTATTTTTGTAAAAAATCATATAAATATTTTCTTCTGCGCCCGAATTTTATGATTTTTTATCATATTTTAGTTAAAAGAAAACATTGCAACAAGAAAATTGATATTTTAAGTGTGGTAAGTAGTCTAGAATCCAGCCCATGTAGCTTACAATATACAACGTATTCATCAAAAATTGGTCAAATCTGACTTTATTTTTGTAAAAAATCATATAAAATTTGCTTCCGCGACGGAATTTTATAATTTTTCATCATATTTTATCCAAAGTATACGTCCAAAAGCATGTTTATGAATGTTTTAACAAAAATATCCATTTCAAGAATAGGTAAAATCTGACTTTATTTTTGTAAAAAATTATATAAATATTTGCTTCCGCGCCCGAATAATAATTTTTCATCATATTTTATGCATAGTATAGGTTTAAAAGCATGTTTATGAATGTTTTAACAAAAATATCCATTTCAAAAATAGGTAAAAAGTGACTTTATTTTCGTAAAAAATCATATAAATATTTGCTTCTGCGCCCGAATTTTATGATTTTTCTTCATATATTAGCTAAAAGAAAACATTGCAACAAGAAAATTGCTATTTCAAGAGTGGTGGGTATTCTAGAATCCAGCCCATGTAGCTTGCGATATACAATGTATTCTTCAAAAGTAGGTAAAATCTGACTTTATTTTTGTAAATAATCATATAAATAATTGCTTCCGCGCCCGAATTTTATAATTTTTTATCATATTTTATCCATAGTATAGCTCCAAAAGCATGTTTATTAATATTTTAGCAAAAATATCCATTTCAAGAATAGGTAAAATCTGACTTTATTTTTGTAAAAAATCATATAAATATTTGCTTCCGCGCCCGAATTTTATGTTTTTTTATCATAATTTAGGTAAAAGAATACATTGCAACAAGAAAATTGCTGTTTCAAGTGTGCTAGGTATTCTAGAATCCAGCCCATGTAGCTTACAATATACAAAGTATTCATCAAAAATAGGTAAAATCTGACTTTATTTTTTTAAAAAATCATATAAATATTTGCTTCCGCGCCCGAATTTAATAATTTATCATCATATTTTAAGCATAGTATAGGTTTAAAAGCATGTTTATGAATGTTTTACCAAAAATATCCATTTCAAAAATAGGTAAAATCTGACTTTATTTTTGTAAAAAATCATATAAATATTTGCTTCCGCGCCCGAATTTTATGATTTTTCATCATAATTTAGGTAAAAGAAAACATTGCAACAAGAAAATTGCTATTTCAAGTGTGGTAGTTATTCTAGAATCCAGCTAATAAAGCTTTAAATATACAACGTATTCATCAAAAATAGGTAAAATCTGACTTTATTTTTGTAAAAAAATATTTAAATATTTGCTTCCGCGCCCGAGTTTTATAATTTTTCGTCATATTTTATCCATAGTATATGTTTAAAAGCATGTTTATGAATGTTTTAACAAAAATATCCATTTCAAAAATAGGTAATATCTGACTTTATTTTTGTAAAAAATCATATAAATATTTGCTTCCGCGCCCGAATTTTATGATTTTTCATCATATTTTAGCTGAAAGAAAACATTGCAACAAGAAAATTTCTATTTCAAGTGTTGTGGGTATTCTAGAATCCAGCCCATGTAGCTTGCGATATACAACGTATTCATCAAAAATAGGTAAAATCTGACTTTATTTTTGTATAAAATCATATAAATATTTTCTTCCGCTCCCGAATTTTATAATTTTTTATCATATTTTATCAATAGTATAGATCCAAAAGCATGTTTATGAATGTTTTAACAAAAATATCCATTTCAAGAATAGGTAAAATCTGACTTTATTTTTGTAAAAAATCATATAAATATTTGCTTCCGCGCCCGAATTTTATGATTTTTCATCATATTTTAACTAAAAGAAAACATTGCAACAAGAAAATTGCTATTTCAAGTGTGGTGGGTATTCTAGAATCCAGCCAATGTAGCTTGCCATATACAACGTATTCATTAAAAATAGGTAAAATCTGACTTTATTTTTGTAAAAAATCATATAAATATTTGCTTCCGCGCCCGAATTTTATAATTTTTCATCATATTTTATCCATAGTATAGATCCAAAAGCATGTTTATGAATGTTTTAACAAAAATATCCATTTCAAGAATAGGTAAAATCTGACTTTATTTTTGTAAAAAATCATATAATTATTTGCTTCCGCGCCCGAATTTTATGATTTTTCATCATATTTTAGCTAAAAGAAAACATTGCAACAAGAAAATTGCTATTTCAAGTGTGGTAGGTATTCTAGAATCCAGCTAATGAAGCTTTAAATATACAACGTATTTATCAACAATAGGTAAAATCTGACTTTATTTTTGTAAAAAATCATATAAATATTTGCCTTTCGCGACCGAATATTATAATTTTTCATCATATTTTATGCATAGTATAGGTTTAAAAGCAAGATTATAAATGTTTTAACAAAAATATCCATTTCAGGAATAGGTAAAATCTGAATTTATTTTTGTAAATAATCATATAAATATTTGCTTCCGCATCCGAATTTTATGATTTTTCATCATAATTTAGGTAAAAGAAAAGATTGCAACAAGAAAATTGCTATTTCAAGTGTGGTAGGTATTCTAGAATCCAGCTAACGAAGCTTTAAATATACAACTTATTTATTAAAAATAGGTAAAATCTGACTTTATTTTTTAAAAGCATATTTAAATATTTGCTTCCGCGCCCGAATTTTATAATTTTTCATCATATTTTATCCATAGTATAGGTCCAAAAGCATGTTTAAGAATGTTTTAACAAAAATATCCATTTTTAAATTAGGTAAAATCTGACCTTATTTTTGTAAAAAATCATATAAATATTTGCATCCGCGCCCGAATTTTATGATTTTTCATCATATTTTAAATAAGAGAAAACATTGCAACAAGAAAATTGCTATTTCAAGTGTGGTAGGTATTCTAGAATCCAGCGCATGTAGCTTACAATATACAACGTATTCATCAAAAATAGGTCAAAACTGACTTTATTTTTGTAAAAAATTATATAAATATTTGCTTCCGCATCTGAATTTTATGATTTTTCATCATAATTTAGGTAAAAGAAAACATTGCAACAAGAAAATTGGTATTTCAAGTTTGGTTGGTATTCTAGAATCCAGCCAATGAAGCTTACAATATACAACGTATTCATCAAAAATAGGTAAAATCTGACTTTATTTTTGTAAAAAATTATATAAATATTTGCTTCCGCGCCCGAATTTTATAATTTTTCATCATATTTTATGCATAGTACAGGTTTAAAAGCAAGTTTATGAATGTTTTAACAAAAATATACTTTTCAAAAATAAGTAAAATCTGACTTTATTTTTGTAAAAAATCATATAAATATTTGCTTCCGCGCCCGAATTTTATTAATTTTCATCATATTTTAGCTAAAAGAAAACATTGCAACAAGAAAATTGCTATTTCAAGTGTGGTGGGTATTCTAGAATCCAGCCCATGTAGCTTGCGATATACAACGTATTCATCAAATATAGGTAAAATCTGACTTGATTTTTGTAAAAAATCATATAAATATTTGCTTCCGCGCCCGAATTTTATAATATTTCATCATATTTTATCCATAGTATAGATCCAAAAGCATGTTTATGAATGTTTTAACAAAAATATCCATTTCAAGAATAGGTAAAATCTGACTTTATTTTTGTAAAAAATCATATAATTATTTGCTTCCGCGCCCGAATTTTATGATTTTTCATCATATTTTAGCTAAAAGAAAACATTGCAACAAGAAAATTGCTATTTCAAGTGTGGTAGGTATTCTAGAATCCAGCTAATGAAGCTTTAAATATACAACGTATTTATCAACAATAGGTAAAATCTGACTTTATTTTTGTAAAAAAATATTTAAATATTTGCTTCCGCGCCCGAATTTTATAATTTTTCATCATATTTTGTCCATAGTATAGGTTTAAAAGCATGTTTATGAATGTTTTAACAAAAATATCCATTTCAAAAATAAGTAAAATCTGACTTTTATTTTGTAAAAAATCATATAAATATTTGCTTCCGCGCCCGAATTTTATGATTGTTCATCATATTTTAGCTAAAAGAAAACATTGCAACAAGAAAATTGCTATTTCAAGTGTGGTAGGTATTCTAGAATCCAGCCCATGTAGCTTACAATATACAACGTATTCATCAAAAATAGGTAAAATCTGACTTTATTTTTGTAAAAAATCATACAAATATTTGCTTTCGCGACCGAATTTTCTAATTTTTCATCATATTTTATCCAAAGTATAGGTCCAAAAGCATGTTTATGAATGTTTTTACAAAAATATCCATTTTAAGAATAGGTAAAATCTGCCTTTATTTCTGTAAAAAATCATATAAATATTTGCTTCTGCGCCCGAATTTTATAATTTTTCATCATATTTTATTCATAGTATAGGTCCAAAAGCATGTTTAATAATGTTTTAACAAAAATATCCATTTCAAAAATAGGTAAAAACTGACTTTATTTTCGTAAAAAATCATATAAATATTTGCATCCGCGCCCGAATTTTATGATTTTTCATCATATTTTAAATAAGAGAAAACATTGCAACAAGAAAATTGCTATTTCAAGTGTGGTAGGTATTCTAGAATCCAGCGCATGTAGCTTACAATATACAACGTATTCATCAAAAATAGGTCAAAACTGACTTTATTTTTGTAAAAAATTATATAAATATTTGCTTCCGCATCTGAATTTTATGATTTTTCATCATAATTTAGGTAAAAGAAAACATTGCAACAAGAAAATTGGTATTTCAAGTTTGGTTGGTATTCTAGAATCCAGCCAATGAAGCTTACAATATACAACGTATTCATCAAAAATAGGTAAAATCTGACTTTATTTTTGTAAAAAATTATATAAATATTTGCTTCCGCGCCCGAATTTTATAATTTTTCATCATATTTTATGCATAGTACAGGTTTAAAAGCAAGTTTATGAATGTTTTAACAAAAATATACTTTTCAAAAATAAGTAAAATCTGACTTTATTTTTGTAAAAAATCATATAAATATTTGCTTCCGCGCCCGAATTTTATTAATTTTCATCATATTTTAGCTAAAAGAAAACATTGCAACAAGAAAATTGCTATTTCAAGTGTGGTGGGTATTCTAGAATAGAGCCAATGTAGCTTACGATATACAACGTATTCATCAAAAATAGGTAAAATCTGACTTTATTTTTGTAAAAAATCATATAAATATTTACTTCCGCGCCCGAATTTTATAATTTTTCATCATATTTTATCCATAGTATAGGTCCAAAAGCATGTTTATGAATGTTTTAACAAAAATATCCATTTCAAGAATAGGTAAAATCTGACTTTATTTTTTAAAAAATCATATAAATATTTGCTTCTTCGCCCGAATTTTATGATTTTTCATCATATTTCAGCTAAAAGAAAGCATTGCAGCAAGAAAATTGATATTTCAAGTGTGGTAGGTATTCTAGAATCCAGCCCATGTAGCTTACAATATACAACGTATTCATCAAAAATAGGTAAAATCTGACTTTATTTCTGTAAAAATTCTTATAAATATTTGCTCCCGCGCCCGAATTTTATAATTTTTCATCATATTTTCTCCATAGTATAGGTCCAAAAGCATGTTTATGAATGTTTTAACAAAAATATCCAATTCAAGAATAGGTAAAATCTGACTTTATTTTTGTAAAAATCATATAAATATTTGCTTCCTCGCCCGAATTTTATGATTTTTTATAATATATTAGCTAAAGAAAATATTGCAACAAGAAAATTGCTATTTTAAGTGTTGTAGGTAGTCTAGAATCCAGCCCATGTAGCTTACAATATACAACGTATTCATCAAAAATAGGTCAAATCTGACTTTATTTTTGTATAAAATCATATAAATATTTGCTTCCGCGCCCGAATTTTATAATTTTTCTTCATATTTTATCCATAGTATAGGTCCAAAAGCATGTTTAAGAATGTTTTAACAAAAATATCCATTATAAAAATAGGTAAAATCTGTCTTTATTTTTGTAAAAAATCATATAAATATTTGCTTCCGTGCCCGAATTTTATGATTTTTCATCATATTTTAGCTTAAAGAAAACATTGCAACAAGAAAATTGCTATTTCAAGTGTGGTAGGGATTCCAGAATGCAGCCCATGTAGCTTACAATATACAACGTATACATCAAAAATATGTAAAATCTGACTTTATTTTTGTAAGAAATCATATAAATATTTGCTTCCGCGACAGAATTTTATCTTTTTTTATCATATTTTATCTAAAGTATAGGTCCAAAAGCATGTTTATGAATGTTTTAACAAAAATATCCATTTCAAGAATAGGTAAAATCTGAATTTATTTTTGTAAAAAATCATATAAATATTTGCTTCCGCGCCCGAATTTTATGATTTTTTATCATATTTTAGCTAAAAGAAAACATTGCAACAAGAAAATTGCTATTTCAAGTGTGGTAGGTATTCTAGAATCCAGCACATGTAGCTTACAATATACATCGTATTTATCAAAAATAGGTAAAATCTGACTTTATTTTTGTATAAAATCATATAAATATTTTCTTCCGCTCCCGAATTTTATCTTTTTTTATCATATTTTATCAATAGTATAGGTTCAAAAGCATGTTTATGAATGTTTTAACAAATATATCCATTTCAAGAATAGGTAAAATCTGACTTTATTTCTGTAAAAAGTCATATAAATAATTGCTTCCGCGCCCAAATTTTTTAATTTTTTATCATAATTTAGGTAAAAGAATACATTGCAACAAGAAAATTGCTGTTTCAAGTGTGGTAGGTATTCTAGAATCCAGCCCATGTAGCTTACAATATACAACGTATTCATCAAAAATAGGTAAAATCTGACTTTATTTTTGTAAAAAATCATATAAATATTTGCTTTCGCGACCGAATTATATAATTTTTCATCATATTTTATCCAAAGTATAGGTCCAAAAGCATGTTTATGAATGTTTTAACAAAAATATCCATTTCAAGAATAGGTAAAAGCTGAATTTATTT
Source organism: Stenolophus ochropezus (assembly GCA_035578165.1). Taxonomy (NCBI): domain Eukaryota; kingdom Metazoa; phylum Arthropoda; class Insecta; order Coleoptera; family Carabidae; genus Stenolophus; species Stenolophus ochropezus. The sequence goes on along the minus strand of JAQOWZ010000180.1, from coordinate 129,032 downwards.
TTGTAACAAACCATATAAATATTTGCTTCCGCATACGAATTTTATGATTTTTCATCATAATTTAGGTAAAAGAAAACATTGCAACAAGAAAATTGCTATTTCAAGTATGGTAGGTATTCTAGAATCCAGCCCATGTAGCTTGCGATATAAAACGTATTCATCAAAAATAGGTAAAATCTGACTTTATTTTTGTATAAAATCATATAAATATTTGGTTCCGCGCCCGTATTTTATAATTTTTTATCATATTTTATCCATAGTATAGGCCCAAAAGCATGTTTAAGAATGTTTTAACAAAAATATCCATTTTAAGATTAGTTAAAATCTGACTTTATTTTTGTAAAAAATCATATAAATATTTGCTTCCGCGCCCGAGTTTTATGATTTTTTATCATATTTTAGCTAAAAGAAAACATTGCAACAAGAAAATTGCTATTTTAAGTGTGGTAGGTAGTCTAGAATCCAGCCCATGTAGCTTACAATATACAACGTATTCATCAAAAATAGGTCAAATCTGACTTTATTTTTGTAAAAAATAATATAAATATTTGCTTCCGCGCCCGAATTTTATAATTTTTTATCATATTTTATCCATAGTATAGGTCCAAAACCATGTTTATGAATGTTTTAACAAAAATATACATTTCAAGAATAGGTAAAATCTGAATTTATTTTTGTAAAAAATCATATAAATATTTGCTTCCGCATCCGATTTTTATGATTTTTCATTATAATTTAAGTAAAAGAAAACATTGCAACAAGAAAATTGCTATTTCAAGTGTGGTAGGTATTCTAGAATCCAGCCCATGTAGCTTGCGATATACAACGTATTCATCAAAAATAGGTAAAATCTGACTTCATTTTTGTAAAAAATCATTTAAATATTTGCTTCCGCGACCGAATTTTATAATTTTTCATCATATTTTATCCAAAGTATACGTCCAAAAGCATGTTTATGAATGTTTTAACAAAAATATCCATTTTAAGAATAGGTAAAATCTGACTTCATTTTTGTAAAAAAATCATTTAAATATTTGCTTCCGCGCTTGAATTTTATGATTTTTCATCATAATTTAGGTAAAAGAATACATTGCAACAAGAAAATTGCTATTTCAAGTGTGATAGGTATTCTAGAATCCAGCCAATGAAGCTTAAAATATACAACGTATTCATCAAAAATAGGTAAAATCTGACTTTATTTTTGTAAAAAATTATATAAATATTTGCTTCCGCGACCGAATTTTATAAATTTTTATCTTATTTTATGCATAGTATAGGTTTAAAAGCATGTTTTAACAAAAATATCCATTTCAAAAATAGATAAAATCTGAATTAATATTTGTAAAAAATCATATAAATATTTGCTTCCTTGCCCGAATTTTATTATTTTTCATCATATTTTAGCTTAAAGAAAACATTGCAAGAAGTAAATTGCTATTTCAAGTGTGGTGGGTATTCTAGAATCCAGCCCATGTAGCTTGCGATATACAACGTTTTCATCAAAAATAGGTAAAATCTGACATTAATTTTGTAAAAAATCATATAAATATTTGCTTCCGCGCCCGAATTTTTTAATTTTTCATCATATTTTATCCATAGTATAGGTCCAAAAGCATGTTTATGAATGTTTTAACAAAAATATCCATTTCAAGTGTAGGTAAAATCTGAATTTATTTTTGTAAAAAATCATATAAATATTTGCTTCCGCATCCGATTTTTATGATTTTTCATCATAATTTAGGTAAAAGAAAACATTGCAACAAGAAAATTGCTATTTCAAGTGTGGTAGGTATTCTAGAATCCAGCCCAAGTAGCTTGCGATATACAACGTATTCATCAAATATAGGTAAAATCTGACTTCATTTTTGTAAAAAATCATTTAAATATTTGCTTCCGCGACCGAATTTTATAATTTTTCATCATATTTTATCCAAAGTATACGTCCAAAAGCATGTTTATGAATGTTTTAACAAAAATTACCATTTTAAGAATAGGTAAAATCTGACTTCATTTTTGTAAAAAATCATTTAAATATTTGCTTCCGCGCTTGAATTTTATTATTTTTCATCATAATTTAGGTAAAAGAATACATTGCAACAAGAAAATTGCTATTTCAAGTGTGATAGGTATTCTAGAATCCAGCCAATGAAGCTTAAAATATACAACGTATTCATCAAAAATAGGTAAAATCTGACTTTATTTTTGTAAAAAATTATATAAATATTTGCTTCCGCGACCGAATTTTATAAATTTTCATCATATTTTATGCATAGTATAGGTTTAAAAGCATGTTTTAACAAAAATATCCATTTCAAAAATAGATAAAATCTAACTTAATATTTGTAAAAAATCATATAAATATTTGCTTCCTTGCCCGAATTTTATTATTTTTCATCATATTTTAGCTTAAAGAAAACATTGCAAGAAGTAAATTGCTATTTCAAGTGTGGTGGGTATTCTAGAATCCAGCCCATGTAGCTTGCGATATACAACGTTTTCATCAAAAATAGGTAAAATCTGACATTAATTTTGTAAAAAATCATATAAATATTTGCTTCCGCGCCCGAATTTTTTAATTTTTCATCATATTTTATCCATAGTATAGATCCAAAAGCATGTTTATGAATGTTTTAACAAAAATATCCATTTCAAGAGTAGGTAAAATCTGACATTATTTTTGTAAAAAATCATATAAATATTTGCTTCCGCGCCCGAATTTTAAGATTTTTCATCATATTTTAGCTAAAAGAAAAACATTGCAACAAGAAAATTGCTATTTCAAGTGTGGTAGGTATTCTAGAATCCAGCCCATGTAGCTTACAATGTACAACGTATTCATCAAAAATAGGTAAAATCTGACTTTATTTTTGTATAAAATCATAAAAATATTTGCTTCCGCGCCCGAATTTTATAATTTTTCATCATATTTTATCCATAGTATAGGTCCAAAAGCATGTTTATGAATGTTTTAACAAAATATCTATTTCAAGATTATGTAAAATCTGACTTTATTTTTCTAAAAAATCATATAAATATTTGCTTCCGCGCCCAAATTTTATGATTTTTCATCATATTTTAGCTAAAAGAAAGCATTGCAACAAGAAAATTGCTATTTCAAGTGTAGCAGGTATTCTAGAATCCAGCCCATTTAGCTTACAATATACAACGTATTCATCAAAACTAGGTAAAATCTGACTTTATTTTTGTAAAAAATCATATAAATATTTGCTTCCGCGACTGAATTTTATAATTTATCATAATATTTTATCTAAAGTATAGGTCCAAAAGCATGTTTATGAATGTTATAACAAAAATATCCATTTCAAGAATAGGTAAAATCTGAATTTATTTTTGTAAAAAATCATATAAATATTTGCTTCCGCATCCGAATTTTATGATTTTTCATCATAATTTAGCTAAAAGAAAACATTTGCAACAAGAAAATTGCTATTTCAAGTGTGGTAAGTATTCTAGAATCCAGCCCATGTAGCTTACAATATACAAAGTATTCATCAAAAATAGGTAAAATCTGACTTCATTTTTGTAAAAAATCATTTAAATATTTGCTTCCGCGACCGAATTTTATAATTTTTCATCATATTTTATCCAAAGTATACGTCCAAAAGCATGTTTATGAATGTTTTAACAAAAATTACCATTTTAAGAATAGGTAAAATCTGACTTCATTTTTGTAAATTTTCATCATATTTTATGCATAGTATAGGTTTAAAAGCATGTTTTAACAAAAAAAAAACATTTCAAAATAGAGAAAATCTGACTTAATATTTGTAAAAAATCATATAAATATTTGCTTCCTTGCCCGAATTTTATTATTTTATATCATATTTTAGCTTAAAGAAAACATTGCAAGAAGTAAATTGCTATTTCAAGTGTGGTGGGTATTCTAGAATCCAGCCCATGTAGCTTGCGATATACAACGTTTTCATCAAAAATAGGTAAAATCTGACATTAATTTTGTAAAAAAATCATATAAATATTTGCTTCCGCGCCCGAATTTTTTAATTTTTCATCATATTTTTTCCATAGTATAGATCCAAAAGCATGTTTATGAATGTTTTAACAAAAATATCCATTTCAAGAGTAGGTAAAATCTGACATTATTTTTGTAAAAAAATCATATAAATATTTGCTTCCGCGCCCGAATTTTAAGATTTTTCATCATATTTTAGCTAAAAGAAAACATTGCAACAAGAAAATTGCTATTTCAAGTGCGGTAGGTATTCTAGAATCCAGCCCATGTAGCTTACAATGTACAACGTATTCATCAAAAATAGGTAAAATCTGACTTTATTTTTGTAAAAAATCATATAAATATTTGCTTTCGCGACCGAATTTTATAATTTTTCATCATATTTTATCCAAAGTATAGGTCCAAAAGCATGTTTATGAATGTGTTAACAAAAATATCCATTTCAAGAATAGGTAAAATCTAAATTTATTTTTGTAAAAAATCATATAAATATTTGCTTCCGCATCCGATTTTTATGATTTTTCATCATAATTTAGGTAAATGAAAACATTGCAACAAGAAAATTGCTATTTCAAGTGTGGTAGGTATTTTAGAATCCAGCCCATGTAGCTTGCGATATACAGCGTATTCATCAAAAATTGGTAAAATCTGAACTTATTTTTGTATAAAATCATATAAATATTTTTTTCCGCGCCGAATTTTATAATTTTTTATCATATTTTAGCTAAAAGAAAACATTGCAACAAGAAAATTGCTATTTCAAGTGTGGTAGGTATTTAAGAATTTAGCCCATGGACCGAATTTTATAATTTTTCATCATATTTTATCCAAAGTGTAGGTCCAAAAGCATGTTTATTTTTGTAAAAAATCATATAAATATTTGCTTCCGCATCCGAATTTTATGATTTTTCATCATAAATTAGGTAAAAAGAAAACATTGCAACAAGAAAATTGCTATTTCAAGTGTGGTAGGTATACTAGAATCCAGCTAATGAAGCTTTAAATATACAACGTATTTATCAAAAATAGGTAAAATCTGACTTTATTTTTGTAAAAAATATTTAAATATTTGCTTCCGCGCCCGAATTTTATAATTTTTCATCATATTTTATCCATAGTATAGGCTTAAAAGCATGTTTATGAATGTTTAAACAAAAATATCCATTTCAAGAATAGGTAAAATCTGACTTTATTTTTGTAAAAAATCATATAAATATTTGCTTCCGCGCCCGAATTTTATAATTTTTCATCATATTTTAGCTAAAAGAAAACATAGCAACAAGAAAATTGCTGTTTCAAGTGTGGTAGGTATTCTAGAATCCAGCCCATGTAGCTTAAAATAAACAACGTATTCATAAAAAATAGGTAAAATCTGAATTTATTTTAGTAAAAAATCATATAAATATTTTCTTCCGCGCCCGAATTTTATAATTTTTCATCATATTTTATGCATAGTATAGGTTTAAAAGCATGTTTATGAATGTTTTAACAAAAATATTCATTTCAAAAATAGGTAAAATCAGACTTTATTTTTGTAAAAAATCATATAAATATTTGCTTCCGCGCCTGAATTTTATGATTTTTCATTATATTTTCCCTAAAAGAAAACATTGCAACAAGAAAATTGCTATTTCAAGTGTGGTGGGTATTCTAGAATCCAGCTCAAGTAGCTTTCGATATACAACGTATTCATCAAAAATAGGTAAAATGTGACTTTAATTTTGTAAAAAAATATTTAAATATATGCTTCCGCGCCCGAATTTTATAATTTATCATAATATTTTATCTAAAGTATAGGTCCAAAAGCATGTTTATGAATGTTATAACAAAAATATCCATTTCAAGAATAGATAAATCTGAATTTATTTTTGTAAAAATCATATAAATATTTGCTTCCGCATCCGAATTTTATGATTTTTCATCATAATTTAGCTAAAAGAAAACATTGCAACAAGAAAATTGCTATTTCAAGTGTGGTAAGTAATCTAGAATCCAGCCCATGTAGCTTACAATATACAAAGTATTCATCAAAAATAGGTAAAATCTGACTTCATTTTTGTAAAAAATCTTATAAATATTTGCTTCCGCGACCGAATTTTATAATTTTTCATCATATTTTATCCAAAGTATACGTCCAAAAGCATGTTTATGAATGTTTTAACAAAAATATCCATTTCAAGAATAGGTAGAATCTGACTTTATTTTTGTAAAAAACATATAAATATTTGCTTCCGCGCCCGAATGTTATGATTTTTCATCATAATTTAGGTAAATGAAAACATTGCAACAAGAAAATTGCTATTTCAAGTGTGGTAGGTATTCTAGAATCCAGCCCATGTAGCTTAAAATAAACAACGTATTCATAAAAAATAGGTAAAATCTGAAATTATTTTAGTAAAAAATCTTATAAATATTTTCTTCCGCGCCCGAATTTTATAATTTTTCATCATATTTTATGCATAGTATAGGTTTAAAAGCATGTTTATGAATGTTTTAACAAAAATATCCATTTCAAAAATAGGTAAAAACTGACTTAATTTTCTTAAAAAATCATATAAATATTTGCTTCCGCGCCCGAATTTTATGATTTTTCATCTTATATTAGCTAAAAGAAAACATTGCAACAAGAAATTTGCTATTTCAAGTGTTGTGGGTATTCTAGAATAGAGCCCATGTAGCTTGCGATATACAAAGTATTCATCATAAATAGGTAAAATCTGACTTTATTTTTGTATAAAATCATATAAATATTTGCTTCCGCGCCCGAATTTTATAATTTTTCTTCATATTTTATCCATAGTATAGGTCCAAAAGCATGTTTAAGAATGTTTTAACAAAAATATCCTTTTAAAGAATAGGTAAAATCTGACTTTATTTTTGTAAAAAATCATATAAATATTTGCTTCCGCGCCCGAATTTTATGATTTTTCATCATATTTTACCTAAAAGAAAACATTGCAACAAGAAAATTGCTATTTCAAGTGTGGTAGGTATTCTAGAATCCAGCCCATGTAGCTTACAATATACAACTTATTCATCAAAAATAGGTAAAATCTTACTTCATTTTTGTAAAAAATCTTATAAATATTTGCTTCCGCGACCGAATTTTATAATTTTCCATCATATTTTATCCAAAGTATACGTCCAAAAGCATGTTTATGAATGTTTTAACAAAAATATCCATTTCAACAATAGGTAGAATCTGACTTTATTTCTATAAAAAACATATAAATATTTGCTTCCGCGTCCGAATTTTATGATTTTTTATCATAATTTAGGTAAAAGAATACATTGCAACAAGAAAATTGCTATTTCAAGTGTGATAGGTATTTTAGAATCTAGCCAATGAAGCTTACAATATACAACGTATTCATCAAATATAGGTAAAATCTAACTTTATTTTTGTAAAAAATTATATAAATATTTGCTTCCGCGACCGAATTTTATAAATTTTCATCATATTTTATGCAAAGTATAGGTTTAAAAGCATGTTTATGAATGTTTTAACAAAAATATCCATTTCAAAAATAGGTAAAAACTGACTTTATTTTCGTAAAAAATCATATAAATATTTGCTTCCGCGCCCGAATTTTATGATTTTTCATCTTATATTAGCTAAAAGAAAACATTGCAACAAGAAATTTGCTATTTCAAGTGTTGTGGGTATTCTAGAATAGAGCCCATGTAGCTTGCGATATACAAAGTATTCATCAAAAATAGGTAAAATCTGACTTTATTTTTGTAAAAAATCATATAAATATTTGCTTCCGCGCCCGAATTTTATGATTTTTCATCATATTTTAGCTAAAAGAAAACATTGCAACAAGAAAATTGCTATTTCAAGTGTGGTAGGTATTCTAGAATCCAGCCCATGTAGCTTGCGATATACAACGTATTCATCAAAAATAGGTAAAATCTGACTTTATTTTTGTATAAAATCATATAAATATTTGCTTCCGCGCCCGAATTTTATAATTTTTCATCATATTTTATCCATAGTATAGGTCCAAAAACATGTTTATGAATGTTTTAACAAAAATATCCATTTTAAGACTAGGTAAAATCTGACTTTATTTTTGTAAAAAATCATATAAATATTTTCTTCCGCGCCCGAATTTTATAATTTTTTATCATATTTTAGCTAAAAGAAAACATTGCAACAAGAAAATTGCTATTTTAAGTGTGGTAGGTAGTCTAGAATCCAGCCCATGTAGCTTGCGATATACAACGTATTCATGAAAAATAGGTCAAATCTGACTTTATTTTTGTAAATTCATATAAATATTTGCTTCCGCGCCCGAATTTTATGATTTTTCATCATATTTTAGCTAAAAGAAAACATTGCAACAAGAAAATTGCTATTTCAAGTGTGGTAGGTATTCTAGAATCCAGCCCATGTAGCTTACAATATACAACGTATTCATCAAAAATAGGTACAATCTGACTTCATTTTTGTAAAAAATCATATAAATATTTGCTTCCGCGACCGAATTTTATAATTTTTCATCATATTTTATCCAAAGTATAGGTCCAAAAGCATGTTTATGAATGTTTTAACAAAAATATCCATTTCAAAAATAGGTATAATCTGAATTTATTTTTGTAAAAAATTATATAAATATTTGCTTCCGCATCCGAATTTTATGATTTTTCATCATCATTTAAGTAAAAGAAAACATTGCAACAAGAAAATTGCTATTTTAAGTGTGGTAGGTATTCTAGAATCCAGCCCATGTAGCTTGCGATATACAACGTATTCATCAAAAATAGGTAAAATCTGACTTTATTTTTGTATAAAATCATATAAATATTTGCTTCCGCGTACGAATTTTATAATTTTTCATCATATTTTATCCATAGTATAGGTCCAAAAGCATGTTTATGAAATTTTTAACAAAAATATCCATTTCAAGAATAGGTAAAATCTGACTTTATTTTTGTAAAAAATCATATAAATATTTTCTTCCGCGCCCGAATTTTATAATTTTTTATCATATTTTAGCTAAAAGAAAACATTGCAACAAGAAAATTGCTATTATAAGTGTGGTAGGTAGTCTAGAATCCAGCCCATGTAGCTTACAATATACAACGTATTCATCAAAAATAGGTCAAATATGACTTTATTTTTGTAAAAAATCATATCAATATTTGCTTCCGCGCCCGAATTTTATCATTTTTCATCACATTTTATCCATAGTATAGCTCCAAAACCATGTCTATGAATGTTTTAACAAAAATATCTATTTCAAGAATAGGTAAAATCTGACTTTATTTTTGTAAAAAATCATATAAATATTTGCTTCCGCGCCCGAATTTTATGATTTTTCATCATATTTTAGCTAAAATCTGACTTTATTTTTGGAAAAAATCATATAAATATTTGCTTCCGCGAGCGAATTTTATAATTTTTCATCGTATTTTATCCATAGTATAGGTCCAAAAGCATGTTTATGAATGTTTTAACAAAAATATCCATTTAAAGAATAGGTAAAACCTGACTTTATTTTTGTAAAAAATCATATAAATATTTGCTTCCGCGACCGAATTTTATAATTTTTCATCATATTTTATCCAAAGTATAGGTCCATAAGCATGTTTATGAATGTTTTAACAAACATATCCATTTCAAGAATAGGTAAAATCTGATTTTATTTTTGTAAAAAATCATATAAATATTTGCTTCCGCATCCGAATTTTATGATTTTTCATCATAATTTAGGTAAAAGAAAAAATTGTAACAAGAAAATTGCTATTTCAAGTGTGGTAGGTATCCTAGAATTCAGCTAATGAAGCTTTAAATATACAACGTATTCATCAAAAATAGGAAAATCTGACTTAATTTTTGTAAAAAAATATTTAAATATTTGCTTCCGCGCCCGAATTTTATAATTTTTCATCATATTTTATCCATAGTATAGGTTTAAAAGCATGTTTATGAATGTTTTAACAAAAATATCCATTTCAAAAATAGGTAAAATCTGAATTTATTTTTGTAAAAAATCATATAAATATTTGCTTCCGCGCCCGAATTTTATGATTTTGTATTATATTTTAGCTAAAAGAAAACATTGCAAGAAGAAAATTGCCATTTCAAGTGTTGTGGATATTCTAGAATCCAGCCCATGTAGCTTGCGATATACAACGTATTCATCAAAAATAGGTAAAATCTGACTTTATTTTTGTATAAAATCATATAAATATTTGCTTCCGCGCCCGAATTTTATAATTTTTCATCATATTTTATCCATAGTATAGGTCCAAAAGCATGTTTATGAATGTTTTAACAAAAATATCCATTTTAAGACTAGGTAAAATCTGACTTTATTTTTGTAAAAAATCATATAAATATTTTCTTCCGCGCCCGAATTTTATAATTTTTTATCATATTTTAGCTAAAAGAAAACATTGCAACAAGAAAATTGCTATTTTAAGTGTGGTAGGTAGTCTAGAATCCAGCCCATGTAGCTTGCGATATACAACGTATTCATGAAAAATAGGTCAAATCTGACTGTATTTTTGTAAAAAATCATATAAATATTTGCTTCCGCGCCCGAATTTTATGATTTTTCATCATATTTTAGCTAAAAGAAAACACTGCAACAAGAAAATTGCTATTTCAAGTGTGGTAGGTATTCTAGAATCCAGCCCATGTAGCTTACAATATACAACGTATTCATCAAAAATAGGTACAATCTGACTTCATTTTTGTATAAAATCATATAAATATTTGCTTCCGCGCCCGAATTTTATAATTTTTTATCATATTTTATCCATAGTATAGGTCCAAAAGCATGTTTATGAATGTTTTAACAAAAATATCCATTTCAAAAATAGGTAAAATCTGACTTTATTTTTGTAAAAAATCATATAAATATTTGCTTCCGCGCCCGAATTTTATGATTTTTCATCATATTTTAGCTAAAAGAAAACATTGCAACAAGAAAATTACTATTTCAAGTGTGGTAGGTATTCTAGAATCCAGTCCATGTAGCTTACAATAGAAGATAAGAGATTCGGTTTTGAAAGGTTGGCTTCCTTTGTCCGAGGGGGGCGGTGTGGCTAGATTTATTAGGGTTGCTACTTGTATGACATTTATTAGTTTTTTTGGCTTTTTGTTGCCAGGTGTTTCTTTTGTTATATATGAATCTTTTGATTTGGCTTCAAGTATTCTGGAAGTGGTCAGGGGTTGATTAATTTGAGTTTGTAGGTGTGTGAAATTTATGAGTTTTATGGACGTGAGAAAAAATTTTCTTTGTAAATTTTTAGTTAGAGGATGATGTTCAGGTCCCTTACAGCCAGGTAGAGATCTCTGTCGCTTAGTCAAATTTATTACTGGGAATTTCTATATTTGTTCGTTCTTTGACGATTCTCTGGGTTATTGTTACTATATGAGTAGATTGTTGTAACTTTTTTATTTATTATTATATTTTTTAATTTTTACTGTATAAAATGAAAGTTGGTATCTAACAGACGTGTTCTGCCTTTATGGGAAGATTTTTTAACAAAAGTTTGGAAGAGGGAGATTTCCTGTGAATGAGTAGTGGGGAAAAACCTTGTACCTATATAACGAAGAGTTGTGAGCTATGAAAACTGTATATCTGTTTAGACTTAACAGTTTAAATAAGCTATATTCTGATTAAGACATCGTTATCGGTCGTCATCATGAGTACATATGAACAATTGTGTTTTGAACTCTTTGGAGAAGCTAGTGAAATCTGTCGTCAGCCGGAACCGAAAAAAAAGAAGAAGAATATAGAAATTACCAGTAATGTTAAAGTCAAGCCGGCTCGGTCTGCGGGTAAACAGAATAAAACAAAGAAAAGTGAAATTTTGAAAAAGACGAAGTCAGCAAACGAAACACAACAATCAACAACTAAGGAAGATCTGATCTACACGCCCGAGCGTCCTTTGACACCGGACATCATCATCGTTCCTCTGGTTAATGAAAAACCCCAAGAGCTGCAGGTCCAGCAACAATCTGTGCCAGACAAAAGTGTAAAAAATAGTGATTGTGACATAGTGAAACAACCATGGAGTTCTTCATTCCGTACACCTGAACGGGCGCCAACACCGGATATCATATTCATCGACGATGATAAGGATGACGAGTGCCAGATACCACAGCAATCATCATCAATAAACGCGGCACGGTTAGAAAAAAATACTACATGGTTGGACCAGTATGCACAAGACTGGAATGACGAAACTGAAGATTTTCCTAATATAAATTTAGAATTCATAACGGGAACGGCCTCAGTCGATACATATTTCGCTTTACCAATAAATCTAAGTAAATACGATCATAACTATAGACCACTGCAGGGAAGTTTTATATATATTGATGAGGTTGAACGAAAAAAATTTGTTAATATTGGTTTAAATCCTCACAATAAATTTAAATTACCATAAGACTTGTAGATATTCGAACCAGTCAACAAATTGACATTATTAATATCGGGATAATTTGTGAATATTTAAATCAAAATGTAAAGAATTCTCTTCTGACAAAGACATCAGGATGTAATAAAGGTAATTATGTAAGCGGTGTTAATATTACGAAGTTACCAATGCAAAAAATTAAATTATTACACAAAAGAAATTTTATTGTTTTGAATAAAGATGAAATTGAAAATTTAATTAATGCTCAAAATTTATTACAGAATATAACATTATCTTTGAAAAGAGATTTTCTAATATTAATATTTATACAAATTATTTGAATTTTCTACAAAAAACAGACATCTGTAAACTTATCGATATAAGTTTAGATTTAAGAAAAACAGCATATAAAACGTTATTGCAGAATTGTGACATGGATTATTGTTTTATAAGTGTAATATTGTGGGAATTATCTACATACTATAATGTTAAGTTGAACATGGATTTGGAATATGTGTATCATTATATGAATAGGGAAAAAAAATATGTGACAATACTGAAATAAAACACAGTTACTTAAAAATGAATGTGCATGTATTTTCTATCAAAAATACTAGTTTTTTACAATGTTTTGAAAATTGTCTTATGTATATAAAAGATGTATGTAACAGCAATATGAAATACATAGTTAATTAAAATATATTTTGTAATTTATTTTCTATTACTAATTTAACCTAGTTATATTGTCCTGAAATAATAATGAAACAATCTTTTTATATAAACATCATTCAGCATACGGTCATGACTGTTAAACAATTTTTGGAAATAGTTTAGAGAATATCCGTTAATTCTAAACAACAGATAAATTAGACAGTAATGACCGCATACTGACGAAAAATAGTCTTGCATGTTAAGTGTATTATAATTCCAAGTTAGAGTATTACGTTTTAAAAACTGGATATGCTGAGGGATTTGTGGTGGTCGTCCATAACTATCGAAATATTCTCCACGCCCGTTACGGTCAATGAAGATGGCGATCCAATGGCTCCCAGGGTCTGACGCGCCATCGAAATTCGCTACATGGCGCAAGGGTAGTTTACCTGTATAGGTAAGTTATCTGCTGCAAAGACGCCATATTGACACGCATTCCTGAAGTAGCGATGGAGAATCGTCTCTAAGAACACCGCATTCATCTTTACAATAACTGTTGTACCATTTACATAAATGAAGTATATTCTCGGACGCACATATCATACTGCTGTGTGCATATGGAATACAACATTTAGTAGTAATATCCGATGTTTTATATTGAAGACTGCGCAAATTTGTAAGGCTTGGACAGCCCAGACTCGTTAAATCATACAAATTATCGCGCTCTAGTATATTTCCAATTATTATTTTTTTCTCTAATCTGTTAACAAATAAAAACTTTTCATCGAAATCAATTATACTTGTTAAGATGGTTTTTAAATTGTCATATTCAATAAAATCATCGTCCCAGTCAAATCCGTGATGATTTTTTTTCAACCAATTTATTTGAGAAATTTGTTTTACACAGAGACGATTTTTCGAATACGGTGGTTTGAATAAAAAATGTTGAAAAACTTTTCCGTCGAGGGATGTTACGGCTAGCTCTTTTACAATTAATTCATCTTTTTCACCATTGAAATATTGTATGTCAATAATATAACCCATTGCTGCCAAAGGTTTAAATGAAACTAACTAACATTTAAAAGAGATTATATATTTATTAATAATAATAATTGTATACAAAATATTTAACCACCAAAATCTATAATTACATTTCTATCCTTATCTATTTCAATAATATTATCAAACTCTGCATAAATAATACAATTCACGGTTTCTGTTAGAGCTTCTTCGAAACCAACTTCGATACGTACCGAGCCATGACGTGTCAGATTCCAGTGATTCATTGTATTAGCTGACAAGTCCGGCGTCAGATCGAAAGCTGCTAAACAGAAACCATCTGGAAAACTATCTCTATCAATACAATTACCGTCATTTGAAAAATGAATTCATGTTCCGGAATATAATGTATTGTACATTTGAATATAAGATTTAACATTCGAAAAACTTGTATGCAATGGTTTTGACAGTAATTGCTGTCCATTTACATATAATGATGAGAAATTAATTTTAAAATGATAAAAATTAAACGGGTTTGTGTCGTAACTTTCGTGAAAAGCCTTATTCGCTACAAACCCTAGAATACATCTTTTAGGTATCTGTCCTAAAAATACATTACGAGTATCTAACGATTTTCCCTGGGCACCTCCAGCTAATGTTAGAGTTTTACATATGGCCCTAGTTACAGGGTACTTAGCGGTTGTTAACTGTAGAGCTTTGTTGTGGGCCAGTAAGACGCTAGGATTTAATTTCACTCTTCTTACAAGTAATGTAGCTTCCGTTATTTAAGTTTTCACATTCACACCCTCTAATCCTGATAATATGTTGATACTATCTCGGGATCGAATAAGTCGCATTCTCAATTCAACGCCGTTGATAAGAAATTTTTCTTGATTAAAAATATCAACATGTAGATGTCCCATCATATCAACTTCTTTGCTTAACTCTGTATATTTTTTTCGTTTTTCAAAGCCTTTATTGTCATTAATCACGTTATTCATTTTTCCTGCCTCGTCCGCGTACCATAATGATGCTGTAAGATGCGATTTTTTAGCATCGCTGACATAATTCAATAACGTTTCAATGTACGAACGATACGCATATGTATTGTTTGGAGGTGAAACAAGTTTTTGATTGAGATATACGTCTATCTGACTGAACATGGAATGAAGCCAATTGTTTACAGGACCAACTGTAGTGTCGGTGGCGGTTAGTGCTGTTCCGTCTGCTTTAGTTATTTTTGCTTTCAAGTGAATCATAGTTTGTGACAAATCTAAATATTCATCACTCTGACCGGGGACTACAAATTCCACCGGCCCATCTTCAGTTATAGATGATAAGGGTTTGTAACTAATCCATTGTCCATGTTCTATGCTTGTTTGCGTAGGTGGTAGCGAAAATAAATCAAGTTCAGTTTTAATACACTCGCATGATTGCGTATGTAGAAAAGCCATAACTGATTATTATTATTATTATTTATCGAAGACGTCCAGAACTCTATTTATTTTGTTCTTCACACCTCTAGCCTGCTGTCGCGAGTGATTACGTTTTAGAGACGTTCTTTTCTTTTTATAACCTGAACCACGTGTGTCAATTTTGGATTTAGCTTTTCGTTTCAAATTATTTCCCGCTTCAGACAGTCTTTGCTGGAACGCTTCTTTTGCAGGTCGATTTTCACTCAAATCTCCTAAGAAACTCATCCCTGTTCTGAGTGCTTCTTTCCCAACGACGCTTGCTCCTCTTTTTATAATTGGTAAGACCGTTCTAAATAATCCACTAAAAAAACTACCAAGCCCGTGACCTCGCTGATAAGCAGAGCCTCGAAAAACAACAGAACCAATCCCGGTTCCTGCTTGATGGTTTGCGACGAACTTTGCAGTTGGGCGCAAGGAGTTTGGCGTTAATTGCCTCGGGCGCCAAACGGTTTTCGGGTAGCAGAGTCGGGTTTTGTCCAGGAAATGGAAGCAAACACAGTGTAGGATCAGACGTGGTTTTATTGACGTAAAAGTACACTTAGGGTTCACCCAATATTTGCGTTTTCGGTAGACACCAGCGAGCGAGCAGCTACTACTCTAAAAACGGGCTGTCGGTCGGGCGTCGGAGTATACGACCGGGGTGACTGATCAAACTAGCTACACGGTTCCTAGTTTCTCGGGCGTCGTGATTACAAGTCTAGACTCCTCACCAAGGGTCGGCGTCTGTCTCCTACCCTGCAGGGCTAAGGTCTCTTGGTGGCGGACTTGCAATCAGCGACGTTCAACACCCACAATTGGGTACGATAAGCAAAACAAAATCACGCGGCGCCAAGTGCCAGTCCTCAAGGACGTCGCAGTCTCTCGACCAAAGTCGAGGATCTCTCAATCCAAGATCAAGGTAAACTCTCAAGGACGGCTGTTGGACTATAGTGAACTTCAATAAGGCGTATACTAACACGGCGTCACAATTTAAGCGTCTGACGCTCCGAGGGCGTACGGCGTCACTCAACAGTGTCGAGGTTTTCTCTCGATCTGGAATCGAGGTTCTCTCGGACGTCAGTACTATAATTGTGAACGTAATGACACCCACAACTGGGTATAACGATATTTAAAATACCACGATATTTTAACAGAAAAAAAAACGGTAAATAAGGAACGGTACTTACGACGTCGATATCCCAATTTTCGCAAAGAAAAATGATTTTTCAACAATCTCGCCCGGGAACGGAGTGTAGCTGCTTTACTGCACGGAACTGCCTATATCTCGCTTACTGCGGACTATCTGCCTGACCGCTAGCGCTCGCCGGCTTTTATACGCTATGTTTACAAACAAATCTTGACAGGTTATTTTTGCACATGGCACATTGTAAAATTTTGTGAATTTTGGAAAACGTGTTTCCCTACATTTTACTAGGTGTGATCGCTGCACAGTTAAATAACAATGTGGAGAGAATAAATTATACCCAACAATATTTTAAGAACATTGTTCATCTTATACTAGATCGGGGCGAGTCTTATTTACATGTAAAAATACTTTTCTTCTACTTAAGTTTTCAAGTCTTTAACCTGCCAAGGTGTCAAAATCATTTTCATGTCTAGAAAGCATCATTGTGAACTCAATTTCTCATCCCTGAGTTCACCCTAATTAGAATACTTAACAAGAAACTATGTATTGTAGGTATGGAATGTCTTTAAATGGAAATTACGATCATGAAAGATCCATAAAGTTCGGGCATACTGCAAGACGGATTTGACACAATTATTGGCAGTCTGCTGTATTTCGGTGTTTCAAAAAAATGGTCAGTAAGCTTTTCTTTACGTTTTTCTTTCCCGGTTATTTTGTGCGAAGCCCTGCTTCGTCACATCCCCCTCTTACTTCGGGGAGGAAAAACAACACCCAAAAACCCGATATTTCCCACTAACTAATCCCAAAACAAAACACTACCCAAACTTAACTAAGACGTCCATAACGGTCGCACTCGCGTAAACGTTCCGTCAGGCGTGGCACTACACGGCACAGGGGGACAGGGGCATACCTGCTACGGAAGGGGATGGCTCCTTGTGGGGCGTATAGTGACCCATCTTCCGTTGGGCAGCTGGATCCGGCACCGTCGTGTCCTAGACCTCCTTGTTGGTCGCAGTAGCTGAAGAAGCTCCGGTATGCGGCTGTTCTGCGGTTCTTCTTCCAACAGCCACTGGACCTCGTAGGCGACGTCGAGCCACGTCCGTTGGAGGCCGCGCTGGAACGTTGGTCGGCTGGGCACGTCGGTTACCGGTGCGGTAGGTTGGGGGCATGGCGATGGTGGAAGTGGCGCCTCAGGAGCAGCTGCAGCGATGGGGATGGTCGGACAGGGACTGTCCTCGTCGGTATCTGACGACAGGCCAAACAAGAGCTCCTCTAGCTCCCGACGAGCGTCCTCTATGCCCTTTCCCGTTTGGGCTGGCTGCGGACGAGTTGTGGCGGTGGTGTGCTTGACGACCTCAGGTACGGACTCCTCGTCCGATGGCAACGGGGAGGTCGTCAAGTCGATGACGTCTCGGTTGGGGCTGGTTGGGACGGATTCCCACGGATACGGGCCCAACCGATCCGTCAGAGCTTGCCGGAGGACCTCGTCCGTTCTTCCCGGTGCCCACTTCGTCGCCGGTCGTTTCCGCTTTAAAGGGCGGCCGTGTAGGCGGACTAGGGGAGGGAAGCTGGGTTCTGCCGCGGCCCTTACCAGGATATTTTCCAGGATACGTATCCGTGGCCGACTGCGTTCTTCTGGTGGTGCTTGTGGCTCTGGGGCTGATGGTGTTGCTCCAGGTTGCCGCACCCGGGACGGGATGTCAACATCCCGCCCCCTTGCCCTTCCTCCCACCCGGACTGGTTGGGTGCGGCAGCGGATCCACGGTGCGACGCTGATCGGGGTTGGTGGCCTCGTCGGTGGCATCTGCGGGAATCGGTTTTAAGTCTTTGACGTGAATACGTTTTAGCTTTTGACCATGGTCACCCCGGAGGTCGTATACGTTTCGGGACCATTTCTTGACAACCGTCCAAGGCCCCGAATAGCGTGGCGCAAGTTTCGCGGCAAACCCTCTTGCGGCGGAGGATAACGGGTGTTCGCGTCGCATTACGCGGTCTCCTGAGTGGCATTGCCATGCCCGATGGCGCAAATTGTATTGCCGGCACTGGTCCTGGGACGCTTTCGCCATTTGGCTTCCTCGTCCAAATCGCTGTAACTCTTCTTGGAGCGCTTCCTTATTCAGTGTGTATATCCAACTAGTTTTACCGGTTCCGCCTTGCGGAGTACTGTCTTCGGAGTCTTCTCCCCCCATGTTTACTTATGTCCCTGCTCGGGCGCCAAATTCTTGCGACGAACTTTGCGGTTGGGCGCAAGGAGTTTGGCGTTAATTGCCTCGGGCGCCAAACGGTTTTCGGGTAGCAGAGTCGGGTTTTGTCCAGGAAATGGAAGCAAACACAGTGTAGGATCAGACGTGGTTTTATTGACGTAAAAGTACACTTAGGGTTCACCCAATATTTGCGTTTTCGGTAGACACCAGCGAGCGAGCAGCGAAGCAGGATGGTCAGCGAGTCTCCATACGTCACTAAATGCACGAATCGCTATTTTCCTTAACATCGACGCCCGGCGTCGGTCGGCATCGATCCGTGTTCTTGACTGATTTTGGCTACCAAGCACCGGGGAGTGATCGTGCTTGCAGTTTGAGCGGGTCGCGGAAAACGACGCTCGGCGTCGCGACGCTACTACTCTAAAAACGGGCTGTCGGTCGGGCGTCGGAGTATACGACCGGGGTGACTGATCAAACTAGCTACAGGGTTCCTAGTTTCTCGGGCGTCGTGATTACAAGTCTAGACTCCTCACCAAGGGTCGGCGTCTGTCTCCTACCCTGCAGGGCTAAGGTCTCTTGGTGGCGGACTTGCAATCAGCGACGTTCAACACCCACAATTGGGTACGATAAGCAAAACAAAATCACGCGGCGCCAAGTGCCAGTCCTCAAGGACGTCGCAGTCTCTCGACCAAAGTCGAGGATCTCTCAATCCAAGATCGAGGTAAACTCTCGAGGACGGCTGTTGGACTATAGTGAACTTCAATAAGGCGTATACTAACACGGCGTCACAATTTAAGCGTCTGACGCTCCGAGGGCGTACGGCGTCACTCAACAGTGTCGAGGTTTTCTCTCGATCTGGAATCGAGGTTCTCTCGGACGTCAGTACTATAATTGTGAACGTAATGACACCCACAACTGGGTATAACGATATTTAAAATACCACGATATTTTAACAGAAAAAAAAACGGTAAATAAGGAACGGTACTTACGACGTCGATATCCCAATTTTCGCAAAGAAAAATGATTTTTCAACAATCTCGCCCGGGAACGGAGTGTGGCTGCTTTACTGCACGGAACTGCCTATATCTCGCTTACTGCGGACTATCTGCCTGACCGCTAGCGCTCGCCGGCTTTTATACGCTATGTTTACAAACAAATCTTGACAGGTTATTTTTGCACATGGCACATTGTAAAATTTTGTGAATTTTGGAAAACGTGTTTCCCTACATTTTACTAGGTTTTCAACACTTACATTTGTGAGTATTTATACTAAAAACTGTAAAGAAAAATTGATATATCAATAGCTTCACAAATATAAGTTTTACAGGGTCAGTAACAATGTGATCGCTGCACAGTTAAATTACAATGTGGAGAGAATAAACTATACCCAACAATACATTAAGAACATTGTTCATCTTATACTAGATTGGGGTGAGTCTTATTTACATGTAAAAATACTTTTCTTCTACTTAAGTTTTCAAGTCTTTAACCTGCCAAGGTGTCAAAATCATTTTCATGTCTAGAAAGCATCATTGTGAACTCAATTTCTCATCCCTGAGTTCACCCTAATTAGAATACTTAACAAGAAACTATGTATTGTAGGTATGGAATGTCTTTAAATGGAAATTACGATCATGAAAGATCCATAAAGTTCGGGCATACTGCAAGACGGATTTGACACAATTATTGGCAGTCTGCTGTATTTCGGTGTTTCAAAAAAAAGGTCAGTAAGCTTTTCTTTACGTTTTTCTTTCCCGGTTATTTTGTGCGAAGCCCTGCTTCGTCACAGGTTATAATAAATTTGATAGGGGCAATTTTTCATTTTGAACGTCTAAAGTGTAACTTAACACTTAAAGTTCCAAATTGGAATGGTATTGGTTTCCCTTCAACACATCTTATATCGATTTCAATATTCTGGAAATCTCGTCGGAGCACAGGAATATAATATAGTGGAGAAAATGTAACCATTTTACTAGAACTGTTCGTAACATGGGTGCGAGTACATCTCCAACAAATTGCTGTTCAACGATATCGCAATATATAAACATTTCAGGATGTATTCCGAGATAAAGATTTGACGAATCATAATATGATAATCTCTCAGCAAATAAATCAGTTCCCGGTTCATATCCTAGCTGTTGGGAAAGTTTCGGAGATAATTTGAAAGAACAAAAATTTGTATCTTTAATAAAATATACTCTTATGCGACGAATATTTTTTTCAATTTCGATATTAATATGGTCGCGAAGTCTAGCATGCTGATTAATCGCGTTTATTATATCGTCCACACTTCTATAATATCCAGGCTGAATATGTGCTTCTCTTTTGTGTATTTTAGGTCTTCCATCCACAAATGTTTTAAATTGATATTTAATATAGTTTTCATGAGCGCAAACTGTGTAGAAAGTACAAGGATACTGTATTTCAGATAGGGCAACTTTCCAGTTACCGTCAAGTTTTACACTTTGCGTTAGTTGCGTAGTGAATAGTGTTGTTTTATTATTCGGAAAATAATTCATCGAATTAGGCAACTAGGCAACTAGGCAATGTCATATAAAATTCATTTTTAGACATTATTCTCAAAATATTTTATATATTTTGCTGGTATCCAAAAGTTGAATTTATCAGTATATCCTTTCCATTTGACAAGCACTTTCTTTCTGTTACCACTACCCTTCCATTCGATTATTTTATCTATTTGAAATTCATCATCGGCGTTTATACACACTTTCTGTAATTCCGATTCATAAAATACTCCTTCAATGTTTTCTTCATTTAAATCCTCCAATCTATAAACGGGTGGATGTCTTTTAATTACCGTTTTAATTCTAAATACTTCTTGAGACCTATTACTCGTAAAGCCTTTTTCTAAAACATGTTTTTCTCTTGATACACGTACAGTATCTCCAACTTCTAATTTAGGTATTTTATTTTTTATTTTTTTATCATTCCTATTCTGATTCCGCCAGACTTGTAGAATATTTTTATCGTGTACATCTTTCGGGGCTATTTTGATTGACGAATGTACGGTACTATTGTATGCTTTTAAAAGTTTGGAAAGCATATCGACATATCGGTACGTATTGTTGCGTGTCAAATAACGATACATTCTTGTTTTTAATGTTCTATTTAATCTTTCCACGAAACAAGCTTTAACATGAGGATTTTGTGTAACGTAATATTTAATATCATATTCACGCAAAAATCTCCGTACACTACTTGCAATGAATTCTGTGCCTTTGTCTGTTTGTAGGTATATAGGTATACGCTTACTGTCGTTAAATATTTTTTTAAAAGCATTAATAATAGTACCCGGTTTCTTATCAGTTAAAGGTATTCCCCAAGCAAATCTGCTAAATACGTCAATTACAGTTAAAATATATTTAAAACCGTCACTGAATTTACTAAGGCTTCTCATATTATTCAGATCAGCTTGAAATAAATCATTAATATTGTAAACCTTGTATTTGTTTCGGAGAAATTTTCTTCGTATCGGTTTATGTAGTGTGTAGGCATCTTGACTACTTCACCATTTTTTGACAGCTTCAGTAGTGTATTTAACTTTAACTATTTTCTTAAGATTCGTTAATCCTGTGAACCCAGCGGCATGGGATGGGTTGAAGTAAATATCTGTCAATGTACGGTTAATTTTTAAAATTTAAACGATTCCCACAAGTCGGGTGAAGGAACGCGTGCACTTCTGTGCGTACTCTCTTTATTACTGTGAATAAATGGAGACGACATATCTGTAAATTCTCTTTTTCTACGCGGGTTTCCAATCAATTCGTTAGGAATGTTATTTTTTATCAGTACTTTTGAAAATTCTTGCCATCCCACTGGGTTATTTTTTTTTCCTCGGTCTAATGATATCTCCAACTAAATCGGTAATATTTGAATTTGGTATTTCACTATTATTAATACTAACTAAACCGTATTCATCCCACGTAATGTTCTTATCTGATTTAAGTATATTTAAAAAAATATTCGCTTTTTTGCGGTATGTTTTCGGTAGAGTATTTAAAATTATATCGTCAGCTAATTGCTCTTTAATTTTAATATATGGCAACTGTTGTTTTGTTTCAATAGAAGCGGCTGCGGTGCTGGTGATGTCGTCAATTAAAGGAATTTTGACAGGTTCACGTAGTTGTTTTTGAAAATGGAGATATCGTTGAAGATTTTCTTGATATAAAGTCCATTTTTCATAATCACAAATTTTTAAATTTAATACTTTTTTCATATCTTTATCAAGTTGCGTGGTTATATTATTATTATCAGTTACGGTATTTTCACGAAGTTGGTGTAACGTTTCCGGCGTAATTAAAACATATTTTTTAGCATGTTCCATTTTAACTCTTATTAAATATACTACTTAAAATTCCGGAGATAAGCGGTGCTATTAACAATGGGACGAACGCCCCTCCTGACTGAACTAAAATCTTTTTCTTTTGTTTCCAATTATCTCCTCGTTTCACAAGTTTACGTAAAATTTGTTTATGACGCCCAAGATTATGACGTTGTTTTTTATTTAGAGGGACTATACCACGTAGAATATTGTGTGCACATTCATAGATACAACGAACGTTATTACTGTCTGCGTTTTTCAACAAAACAGCATGCTGGTTTGGTTTCAATGAATGTAACGCACGCAGGAAGTTTGCGTTATTGGTTAACGTTTTAGACATAATTACATAATAACCTCTGGCAACTTCGTATTATCGTATTTATACTTTTTCTTCGGTATATAGACGTAAACTTGTTCGTTGCGCACGGTTCTAAATCTACTCCAATCCGGTGTAGATTGTTTTAAATCAAAAATAAGGTAAGTATGGTGTTCTGAAGTAGCATCGTTGTATACATCTTGAATAAATTTAGTATTCTCAGGGCAAACCTGTCGTGATAAATGTAAAATTTGTGCTTTATCTCGTGGATTCTTGAAATAAATTATGTAATGAGCATTCAATGATATATCACGCTGACCCTTGCCCTGATTAAATATATTCTGAGTAATGAAAAATACAGATAAATTTTTATGATGACTGCCCTTTGTAAAAATATCAACCACACGTGAATCTGTTTCACGCATAACATCATCTATTATTATTAAGTGCGGGTTATTACTGTCAAAATTGTCCATATCTGGCAAACCTTGTTGAAAATTCACATTAGGTATTGTATTATATAAACTCTGCCATGTGCTGTAAAACCAGGTAACTTTTGAAAAAACTGTATCGCACATGTTGATCAGATTTTTAAAGAAGTTAACGACAAAATAAGATTTACCACTGCCCGAGGGACCGGCCACAATGGCGTTAAAAGGATGTTTGAATTTGATAGGATCTGACATTTCACCATAAAACAAAAGTCGGAAATGACAAAAAGTTTGGTGGACAATTCATTTATAATCTCCAATCAAAATAAAAACTCCCATAAACATTTTTATTAAACGGTCAAAATAACAGGAAAACAGAAAGAACAACAATAAAGGTTTAATTATAATTTATTCTAGGTTTCTTAAAGCCATAAGGTACAGAAAAATGGTTATCCAAGAAACGACGTTTCATACATTTAACAATAAATATTTTACTCTCTGTACGAGTAATTACATCATGATCGAGAGTATTTCTTATATTATTAGATACAATAACAGGAGGATTACAATTTTCATCGTTTTCTTTTAGTATCATTCTTTTTAAACAATCAAAGTTAATTATTCGTGAGTTTTTATAATTTAAAGTGAAACCTTTAACTTTACATATTTGTTTAGTTTCACGACTAACAGGACTATACACTTTATAGGCACAAGTTTTTGGTCCACCGGAAACAAATTCAGTGATATAACTCCCGGGACCATAACTGCTTAATTCATCGGTCAAGTCCCCTAGAAAATTACCTGTAGGAGGTTCATACATATCTGGTAAATGATAATAGATAATAGAGTCTGTATCATAATATAAAACTCGAGAATCTAGCTGGTGGAGGTACTTATGTAGATGTAATCTAGCTTGGGCTGTCGTGTATGCGGCAATAACAATATTTACAGTTCACATATATCATACGTTCGCCTGCTGGAATAATCCTGTTAACGGTGATCGAAGGGTTAGCTAGTAGATTATATAATTCTTCAGATGATGATAGGACTGTAGTACGTGGTCTATTCTCTGTTTGAGCGAATTTCCCTATTTCAAAATAAAAATTAGTTAGTTAACAATAATAATAATAATAAATTAATAATTACCCCAGAATGAATTTAGCATTAATTTAGCCATTAATCTTTTCCCAGAGTTTTCTTCGTTATTTTTAGGATCCAGTCAAATTCCTTCTTTTTGTAAATAGTTTTCAATATAACGGGTTTTACTGACGTCGTCAATACAATCTGGAGGATATCCTGTAGCTTCCTGTTTCATTTTCATGAAATTATCTATATATTTTGCAAATAATCCACCAGATTTAGTATCTTTGTTGTATACTGTTATATTATACTGCCAAATTTCGTATACATGTAAAATTTTGTAACCATGTTTTACAGCCTGCTGAAGTTCATCTGACACCCATGTACCATTAAATTGTCTTTCTTTAATTGTATGTGAACATTTGTTATCACAACATGTACGACACAACGAAAACATTAGTTTACCATGAACTTTACGCGGTAATACCGGATGGAATAAATTATCGGGCGGTAAAACTTTACATTTAATTAGACCCTCTATTTTATCAATATTATTATCAGAACCTAATATCTCGTGACACTCGTCGCCTGCAAATATTTTCGGATGACCTATGGGATATTTCCCGTATTTTCAGATATATGGATAGAGACTACATACATCGACATATATAATTTTTTCTCCATTTTCAATTTTTCGATAGAGAGAAACACAACCTGTCCGTCCTCCAAAAAATGAATCACGCGGTTTTAATGGTAAATAATTTATTAAAGGATGATTTTCTAACAATAGACGCTCCTCTTTATTAATAGCTTTTAATTGAATCCTAATCTGACATTCCCAAATTTCAATCACATTATAACGTAACTCCCTTAATTTTCGTAATTTTTCTTCAGTCCTCTGAAAACGTGCATTTAAGCTTTCTTTAGAATTGTTGTAAATTTTTTCACTATCGCGATTTGTTTTGTAACACAATGTACACCCGTGATAAAAACAACCCATAAATTCAAATACTAAACGGTCTGGAGCATAATACCCATCAACTTTCAAATAATTTCCTAAAATAACTTCTTTCCCATGACCCGCATGTTCTATACGTATTTTTCGTAAAGTCTCCTCTCTAATAAGCCATTGTAATGCAATTTTTGATTGGTTTTCCGTAAGTCTGTAACCATTTGAAGGAATTATGGCTATGGTGTTAGCTTGTAAAAATTGTCTTCGGAATACACGATTGCAAGACGCAGCTATTGTTACGGCTTCCGTGAAAGGACATACGTCACAGTTTTCAATAAATGTTTTTCTAAATTTTTCACATGCTTGACGTAAGATATCAACATCTGAAATACAATATTCAACTATCTCATGTTCCATACTAAAAACAACATTATCACGAATCTGACTTGCATGCCATTTTAGAAAATCTTTCCTTGTATTCGTACTCATATTATCTGCATCATAATATTCAATAGCTGGAATAGGACCTACGTAAAATTGATTCTCGTCCGTATTAAACAAATGCGGAAAGAATCCTTTTCTCAAAGAAACTGGTAAATCCATTGCTTTAGACAGAACAAAGACA
The DNA here is from genome assembly GCA_035578165.1 of Stenolophus ochropezus. Taxonomy (NCBI): domain Eukaryota; kingdom Metazoa; phylum Arthropoda; class Insecta; order Coleoptera; family Carabidae; genus Stenolophus; species Stenolophus ochropezus. The sequence continues at coordinate 102,464 of JAQOWZ010000180.1, read as the reverse complement.
TCGGTAAATAATTAATTGAATCGATAAATCGTATTTTGGAATTAATATCTATTAATAAAATTTTTGTAGCAGTTAAAATTAATTTAGGTTTGAAATTATATATTTCAATTAAATATTTAAGAATAAATTGAGCATCAAAACTTTTTGCATTATGTGCAATACATGTTATTTTCTTAAACGATTTTTGTACTTTGCAAACGTATCGTACAAAAGATGCGAGAGGATCTGTTTTGAATATATGTTGACGAATACCGCATATACTACATGGTAAATTTAAATCCATAATATCAGAACATTTGCTACATAACTGTTGTGCCACACATAAGTTCACTTCGTGAATCTTATAATTATTCTTGGTTTTCTCTTGCTTAGTTTCAAAATCATAATAAATAAATAACGAACCTTTATCTCTTTTCGTTTTATTGTCTATTTTCATGTAACACTGGTGTCCTGGCGGCTTAAACTCCATACATAATTTGCAATATATTTCGCCACATATATGTACTCTCTGACCTTTATTCTTGTATAGTTTTAAACATTTCGTGCATCTGTTGATATTATTACATATAGTTCCCACATGATTCTTGAGACATTGTTTTCCGCGGAATCGTCTGTTACACTTAGTACATAAGAGAGATTCATAAGTAGGTAAACATGCAGGAGTACGGCAACAGTAAGCACATGTATTAGCACAACGATGTTTACCGTGATATTTATACGGTTTATGACATGGTTCACAGAAGTATGAGACGGAAAAAGCTGCAGTTAAGCTTTTAATCACATTGTAGTGATTATTATGATAGAGTAAATTAAGTCTCGGTAGGTTTGTGTCCTTCAATCCTTCATAAATGACGTTGCCTACCCCTCCATATTCGTACACGACTATATTATAATCCGATAAACATCTTTGGAATTCTATAAGTTCCGGTAGACTGCATCCCTCGGCAGGTATATTTACACCTGCTTTTACAATAAGTGCCTGAGCTCTTGCCGCCTGTATACATGATTGGTTTTTTGATATAGTTTTAAAATCTCCTTCCTTTTTCACCCATGATTCGGCAACAACTAATGCCCTTGGTAAACATAAATTATCAAAGTTTGTTATTTCAATTGTACCATGTTTACGTTTGGATAATTCAGCAAAGGTTAATCCACGGCCATTCATATTCCTACCTCTTCCCACTGGTACAGACACTCTTTTCAATTCTACCTCGAACTCTCCGTGAACAAATATATTTGCATTGCTCTGCATAACGTTACTTATTGCACTCCAGATGACATCGACATGTAACTGACTCACAAGTCTAAAGCTTACCCATATCGGTCCATTCTCAAGAGCAGCAGTATGCATAATTAAACCAACTAAATCAGAGTCTGGAATTGATTTAATAGTATATTTCACTAGATTTTTCAAACTATTTTTAAACCACTTTACAGGATTTATATCTACCGGAGGTTAAATTAAACCTTCGCACATGGTTTTCAGTATTTGAAATTATGGAAAAATATTTTTTATAATCATCTTCGATGATGTTATTTTCGGGGTTTAAAGCTCCACTTCCACTTTGTAATGATATCGAATGTTGTGATTGAATCTGAGGTTTGCACGAATCGTCGATTATACTTTCACAAATATTGAAAAAATGTTTGAAATTCGTGTCTTTATTTGGTTTTTGCTTATTTCGTAAATCTTCTTCTTCTCCTTGAATTATTTCATCACAAATATTTTGTATGGATATTAGATTATTAATTTCATTATTAATATTATTATTATTATTAAACATTTTTATTTCACAAGGCTTTTAAATCACACGTGTTTGTCTTATAGTAAACAAATAAACAAAATGTACTACTTTATCCAACGTACACGTCTTATAAAGAACGGTTCCCCCACTTTCTTTGTTTGATAATGAATTATGGATTCCGAAGCTGAGCGATACCTTTTTGTCAGGTAGCCAGCACCTGTGTCGGATAATGCCCTTCAGTGGCGTACACTGCAGGCATGCTTCGTACCTATCCCTTGTATTTTACTAATATGAATTGTTTTTTTCTCACCGCACGCCGCTGCTGGGTAGGTGTATTGAATATTAATTACACCTAAGGATGTATTAAATAGTTTCCATTAAACGAAATAATACACAGTTAATAAGGTTTAAGTACATGCGCTTTTTTATTATTATAATTCATTAAAATTGAACAAATTCTACAAGGTTTGCTTTCTTATTTTTTCCGAATTCTTTAACGCCCATATACTTTAAACTTATATTAGTAATAGATTTCCTTAAATTCGATATTTCTTCATCCGAGATGTCGTCAAATCGTGCCGGAAGATAGGTGAGAAAATCTTGATATACTGCAAGTAGTTTCCTCCCAAAGCTAGTATTGACACTTCGTAAATCAACAAGTTTATACGATTTATTGAATTCTAATTCAGTGAATCGTTTGACTGTTTTGTCATTTTTTAACATTCCTCGTTCATTCAACAAGGAGAAATCCATTTCTGTTATATAAAATAATAATATTATATACAGATAGGATAAGCTAATACACAGATATACGTACTCAATTTGATGTTTCCAGGGCAAACACTTCAGTTACAATGCTTATACCTCCAGATAACATCTTTCTTTTCATACAGTAAAAAAAAAAATATAATAATAAATAAAAAAGTTACAATAATCTACTCATATAGTAACAATAACCCAGAGAATCGTCAAAGTACGAACAAATATAAAAATTTCCAGTGATAAATTTGACTAAGCGACAGAGATCTCTACCTGGCGGTAAGGGACCTGAACATCATCCTCTAACTAAAAATTTACAAAGAAAAGTTTTTCTCACGTCCATAAAACTCATAAATTTCACACACCTGCAAACTCAAATTAATCAACCCCTAACCACTTCCAGAATACTTGAAGCCAAATCAAAATATTCATACATAACAAAAGAAACACCTGGCAACAAAAAGCCAAAAAACTAATAAATGTCATACAAGTAGCAACCCTAATAAATCTACCCACACCGCCCCCCTCGGACAAAGGAAGCCTACCTTTCAAAACCGCCTCTCTTATCTTCTTACAATATACAACGTATTCATCAAAAATAGGTAAAATCTGACTTCATTTTTGTAAAAAATCATATAAATATTTGCTTCCGCGACCGAATTTAATAATTTTTCATCATATTTTATCCAAAGTATACGTCCAAAAGCATGTTTAAGAATGTTTTAACAAAAATATCAATTTCGAGAATAAGTAAAATCTGACTTTATTTCTGTAAAAAATCATATAAATATTTGCTTCCGCGCCCGAATTTTATGATTTTTCATCATAATTTAGGTAAAAGAATACATTGCAACAAGAAAATTGCTATTTCAAGTATGGTAGGTATTCTAGAATCCAGCCAATGAAGCTTACAATATACAACGTATTCATCAAAAATAGGTAAAATCTGACTTTATTTTTGTAAAAAATTATATAAATATTTGCTTCCGCGACGGAATTTTATAAATTTTCATCATATTTTATGCATAGTATAGGTTTAAAAGCATGTTTTAACAAAAATATCCATTTCAAAAATAGGTAAAATCTGACTTTATTTTTGTAAAAAATCATATAAATATTTGCTTCCGCGCCCGAATTTGATGATTTTTCATCATATTTTAGCTAAAAGAAAACATTGCAACAAGAAAATTGCTATTTCAAGTGTGGTGGGTATTCTAGAATCCAGCCCATGTAGCTTGCGATATACAACGTATTCATCAAAAATAGGTAAAATCTGACTTTATTTTTGTAAAAAATCATATAAATATTTGCTTCCGCGCCCGAATTTTATAATTTTTTATTATATTTTATCCATAGTATAGATCCAAAAGCATGTTTATGAATGTTTTAACAAACATGTCCATTTCATGAATAGGTAAAATCTGACATTATTTTTGTAAAAAATCATATAAATATTTGCTTCCGCGCCCGAATTTTATGAATTTTCATCATATTTTAGCTAAAAGAATACATTGCAACAAGAAAATTGCTATTTCAAATGTGGTAGGTATTCTAGAATCCAGCCCATGTAGCTTACAATATACAACGTATTCATCAAAAATAGGTAAAATCTGACTTTATTTTTGTAAAAAATCATATAAATATTTGCTTTCGCGACCAAATTTTATAATTTTTAATCATATTTTATCCAAAGTATAGGTCCAAAAGCATGTTTATGAATGTTTTAACAAAAATATCCATTTCAAGAATAGGTAAAATCTGAATTTATTTTTGTAAAAAATCATATAAATATTTGCTTCCGCATCCGAATTTTATGATTTTTCATCATAATCTAGGTAAAAGAAAACATTGCAACAAGAAAATTGCTATTTCAAGTGTGGTAGGTATTCTAGAATCCAGCCCATGTAGCTTGCGATATACAACGTATTCATCAAAAATAGGTAAAATCTGAATTTATTTTTGTATAAAATCTTATAAATATTTGCTTCCGCGCCCGAAGTTTATAATTTTTTATCATATATAATCCATAGTATAGGTCCAAAAGCATGTTTAAGAATGTTTTAACAAAAATATCAATTTTAAGAATAGTTAAAATCTGACTTTATTTTTATAAAAAATCATATAAATATTTGCTTCCGCGCCCGAATTTTATGATTTTTCATCATATTTCAGCTAAAAGAAAACATTGCAACAAGAAAATTGCTATTTCAAGTGTGGTAGGTATTCTAGAATCCAGCCCATGTAGCTTACAATATACAACGATTTCATCAAAAATAGGTAAAATCTGACTTCATTTTTGTAAAATATCATAAAAATATTTGCTTCCGCGACCGAATTTTATAATTTTTCATCATATTTTGTCCAAAATATACGTCCAAAAGCATGTTTATAAATGTTTTAACAAAAATATCCATTTCGAGAATAGGTAAAATCTGACTTTATTTCTGTAAAAAATCATATAAATATTTGCTTCCGCGCTCGAATTTTATGATTCTTCATCATAATTTAGGTAAAAGAATACATTGCAACAAGAAAATTGCTATTTCAATTGTGGTAGGTATTCTAGAATCCTGCCAATGAAGCTTACAATATACAACGTATTCATCAAAAATAGGTCAAATCTGACTTTATTTTTGTAAAAAATTATATAAATATTTGCTTCCGGGACCGAATTTTATAAATTTTCATCATATTTTATCCAAAGTATACGTCCAAAAGCATGTTTATGAATGTTTTAACAAAAATATCCATTTCAAGAATAGGTAAAAAATGACTTTATTACTGTAAAAAATCATATAAACATTTGCTTCCGCGCTCGAATTTTATGATTTTTCATCATAATTTAGGTAAAAGAATACATTGCAACAAGAAAATTGCTGTTTCAATTGTGGTAGGTATTCTAGAATCCAGCCAATGAAGCTTAAAATATTCAACGTATTCATCCAAAATAGTAAAGTCTGACTTTATTTTTGTAAAAAATTATATAAATATTTGCTTCCGAGCCCGAATTTTATAATTTTTCATCATATTTTATCCAAAGTATACGTCCAAAAGCATGTTTATGAATGTTCTAACAAAAATATCCATTTCAAGAATAGGTAAAATCTGACTTTATTTCTGTAAAAAATCATCGAAATATTTGCTTCCGCGCCCGAATTTTATGATTTTTGATCATAATTTAGGTAAAAGAATACATTGCAACAAGAAAATTGCTGTTTCAATTGTGGTAGGTATTCTAGAATCCAGCCAATGAAGCTTAAAATATTCAACGTATTCATCCAAAATAGTAAAATCTGACTTTATTTTTGTAAAAAATTATATAAATATTTGCTTCCACGCCCGAATTTTATGATTTTCCATCATATATTAGCTAAAAGAAAACATTGCAACAAGAAAATTGCTATTTTAAGTGTGGTAGGTATTCTAGAATCCAGCCCATGTAGCTTACAATATACTACGTTTTCATCAAAAATAGGTAAAATCTAACTTTATTTTACATAAATAAAGTCAGATTTTACCTATTTTAAAATGGATATTTTTGTTAAAACATTCATAAACATGCTTTTGAAAGTATACTTTGGATAAAATATGATGAAAAATTATAAAATTCGGTCGCGGAAGCAATTATTTATATGATTTTTTACAAAAATAAAGTCAGATTTTACCTATTCTTGAAATGGATATTTTTGTTAAAACATTCATAAACATGCTTTTGGACCTATACTGTGGATAAAATATGATGAAAAATTATAAAATTCAGGCGCGGAAGCAATTATTTATATGATTTTTTACAAAAATAAAGTCAGATTTTACCTATTCTTGAAATGGATATTTTTGTAAAAACATTCATAAACATGCTTTTGGACCTATACTGTGGATAAAATATGATGAAAAATTATAAAATTCAGGCGCGGAAGCAAATATTTATATGATTTTATACAAAAATAAAGTCAGATTTTACCTATTTTTGATGAATACGTTCTATATCGCAAGCTACATGGGCTGGATTCTAGAATACCCACAACACTTGAAATAGCAATGTTCATGTTGCAATGTTTTCTTTTACCTAAATTATCATGAAAAATAATAAAATTCGGATGCGAAAGCAAATATTTATATGATTTTTTACAAAAATAAATTCAGATTTTACCTATTCTTGAAATGGATATTTTTGTTAAAACATTCATAAACATGCTTTTGGACCTATACTTTGGATAAAATATGATGAAAAATTATAAAATTCGGTCGCGGAAGCAAATATTTATATGATTTTTTTCAAAAATAAAGTTAGATTTTACCTATTTTTGATGAATACGTTGTATATTGTAAGCTACATGGGCTGGATTCTAGAATACCTACCACACTTGAAATAGCAATTTTCTTGTTGCAATGTTTTCTTTTAGCTAAATTATGATGAAAAATCATAACATTCGGGCGCGGAAGCAAATATTTATATAATTTTTTACAAAAATAATGTCAGATTTTACCTATTCTTGAAATGGATATTTTTGTTAAAACATTCATAAACATGCTTTTGGACCTATACTATGGATAAAATATGATGAAAAATTATAAAATTCGGGCGCGGAAGCAAATATTTATATGATTTTTTACAAAAATTAAGTCAGAATTTACCTATTTTTGATGAATACGTTGTATATCGCAAGCTACATGGGCTGGTTTCTAGAATACCCACCACACTTGAAATTGCAATTTTCTTGTTGCAATGTTTTCTTTTAGCTAAAATATGATGAAAAATCATAAAATTCGGGCGCGGAAGCAAATATTTATATGATTTTTTACAAAAATAAAGTCAGATTTTAATTATTTTTGAAATGGATATTTTTGTTAAAACATTCATAAACATGCTTTTAAAACTATACTATTGATAAAATATGATGAAAAATTATAATATTCGGACGCGGAAGCAAATATTTATATGATTCTTTACAAAAATAAAGTCAGATTTTACTATTTTTGATGAATACGTTGTATATTGTAAGCTTCATTGTCTGGATTCTAGAATACCTACCACACTTGAAACAGCAATTTTCTTGTTGCAATGTATTCTTTTACCTAAATTATGATGAAAAATCATAAAATTCGGGCGCGAAAGCAAATATGTATATGATTTTTTACAGAAATAAAGTCAGATTTTACCTATTCTTGAAATGTATATTTGTGTTAAAACATTCATAAACATGCTTTTGGACGTAAACTATGGATAAAATATAATGAAAAATTATAAAATTCGGTCGCGGAAGCAAATATTTATATGATTTTTTACAAATATGAAGTCAGATTTTACCAATTTTTGATGAATACGTTGTATATTGTAAGCTACATGGGCTGGATTCTAGAATACCTACCACACTTGAAATAGCAATTTTCTTGTTGCAATGTTTTCTTTTAGCTAAATTATGATAAAAAATCATAAAATTCTGGCGCGAAAGCAAATATTTATATGAATTTTTACAAAAATAAAGTCAGATTTTACCTATTCGTAAAATGGATATTTTGGTTAAAACATTCTTAAACATGATTTTAAACCTATACTATGGATAAAATATGATGAAAAATTATAAAATTCGGGCGCGGAAGCAAATATTTAAATATTTTTTTACAAAAATATAGTCAGATTTTACCTATTTTTGATGAATACGATGTATATTTAAAGCTTCATTAGCTGAATTCTAGAATACCTACCACACTTGAAATAGCAATTTTCATGTTGCAATGTTTTCTTTTACCTAAATTATGATGAAAAATCATAAAATTCGGATGCAGAAGCAAATATTTATATGATTTTTTACAAAAATAAATTCAGATTTTACCTATTCTTGAAATGGATATTTTAGTAAAACATTCATAAACATGCTTTTGGACCTATACTTTGGATAAAATATGATGAAAAATTATAAAATTCGGTCGCGGAAGCAAATATTTATATGATATTTTACAAAAATAATGTCAGATTTTACCTATTTTTGATGAATACGTTGTATATTGTAAGCTACATGGGCTAGATTCTAGAATACCTACCAAACTTGAAATAGCATTTTTCTTGTTGCAATGTTTTCTTTTAGCTAAAATATGATGAAAATTCATAAAATTCGGGCGCGGAAGCAAATATTTATATGATCCTTTACAAAAATAAAGTCAGATTTTACCTATTTTTGATGAATACGTTGTATATCGCAAGCTACATGGGCTGGATTCTAGAATACCCACAACACTTGAAATAGCAATTTTGTTGTTGCAATGTTTTCTTTTAGCTAAAATATGATGAAAAATCATAAAATTTGGGCGCGGAAGCAAATATTTATATGATTTTTTACAAAAATAAAGTCAGATTTTACCTATTTTTGATGAATACGTTGTATATCGCAAGCTACATGGGATGGATTCTAGAATACCCATAACACTTGAAATAGCTATTTTCTTGTTGCAATGTTTTCTTTTACCTAAATTATCATGAAAAATCATAAAATTTGGATGCGGAAGCTAATATTTATATGATTTTTTACAAAAATAAATTCAGATTTTACCTATTCTTGAAATGGATATTTTTGTTAAAATATTCATAAACATGCTTTTGGACGTATACTTTGGATAAAATATGATGAAAAATCATAAAATTCGGGCGCATAAGCAAATATTTATATGATTTTTTACAAAAATAAAGACAGATTTTACCTATTATTGAAATGGTTATTTTTGTTAAAACATTCATAAACATGCTTTTGGACCTATACTATTAATAAAATATGATGAAAAATTATAAAATTCGGTCGCGGAAGCAAATATTTATATGATTTTTTACAAACATAAAGTTAGATTTTACCTATTTTTAATGAATACGTTGTATATTGTAGGCTACATGCGCTGGATTCTAGAATACCTACCACACTTGAAATAGCAATTTTCTTGTTGCAATGTTTTCTTTTAGCTAAAATATGATGAAAAATCATAAAATTCGGGCGCGGAAGCAAATATTTATATGATTTTTTACAAACATAAAGTTAGATTTTACCTATTTTTGATGAATACGTTGTATATTGTAGGCTACATGGGCTGGATTCTTGAATACCTACCACACTTGAAATAGCAATTTTCTTGTTGCAATGTTTTCTTTTAGCTAAAATATAATGAAAAATCATAAAATTCGGGCGCGGAAGCAAATATTTATATGATTTTTTACAAAAATAAAGTCAGGTTTTACCTATTCTTGAAATGGATATTTTTGTTTAAACATTCATAAACGTGCTTTTGGACCTATACTATGGCTAAAATATGATGAAAAATTATAAAATTCGGGCGCGGAAGCAAATATTTATATGATTTTTTACAAAAATAAAGTCAGATTTTACCTATTTTTGATGAATACGTTGTATATCGCAAGCTACATGGGATGGATTCTAGAATACCCATAACACTTGAAATAGCTATTTTCTTGTTGCAATGTTTTCTTTTACCTAAATTATCATGAAAAATCATAAAATTTGGATGCGGAAGCTAATATTTATATGATTTTTTACAAAAATAAATTCAGATTTTACCTATTCTTGAAATGGATATTTTTGTTAAAACATTCATAAACATGCTTTTGGACGTATACTTTGGATAAAATATGATGAAAAATCATAAAATTCGGGCGCATAAGCAAATATTTATATGATTTTTAAAAAAATAAAGACAGATTTTACCTATTATTGAAATGGTTATTTTTGTTAAAACATTCATAAACATGCTTTTGGACCTATACTATTAATAAAATATGATGAAAAATTATAAAATTCGGTCGCGGAAGCAAATATTTATATGATTTTTTACAAACATAAAGTTAGATTTTACCTATTTTTAATGAATACGTTGTATATTGTAGGCTACATGCGCTGGATTCTAGAATACCTACCACACTTGAAATAGCAATTTTCTTGTTGCAATGTTTTCTTTTAGCTAAAATATGATGAAAAATCATAAAATTCGGGCGCGGAAGCAAATATTTATATGATTTTTTACAAACATAAAGTTAGATTTTAAATATTTTTGATGAATACGTTGTATATTGTAGGCTACATGGGCTGGATTCTTGAATACCTACCACACTTGAAATAGCAATTTTCTTGTTGCAATGTTTTCTTTTAGCTAAAATATAATGAAAAATCATAAAATTCGGGCGCGGAAGCAAATATTTATATGATTTTTTACAAAAATAAAGTCAGGTTTTACCTATTCTTGAAATGGATATTTTTGTTTAAACATTCATAAACGTGCTTTTGGACCTATACTATGGCTAAAATATGATAAAAAATTATAAAATTCGGGCGCGGAAGCAAATATTTATATGATTTTTTACAAAAATAAAGTCAGATTTTACCTATTTTTTTTGAATACGTTGTATATCGCAAGCTACATGGGATGGATTCTAGAATACCCATAACACTTGAAATAGCTATTATCTTGTTGCAATGTTTTCTTTTACCTAAATTATCATGAAAAATCATAAAATTTGGATGCGGAAGCTAATATTTATATGATTTTTTACAAAAATAAATTCAGATTTTACCTATTCTTGAAATGGATATTTTTGTTAAAACATTCATAAACATGCTTTTGGACGTATACTTTGGATAAAATATGATGAAAAATCATAAAATTCGGGCGCATAAGCAAATATTTATATGATTTTTTACAAAAATAAAGACAGATTTTACCTATTATTGAAATGGTTATTTTTGTTAAAACATTCATAAACATGCTTTTGGACCTATACTATTAATAAAATATGATGAAAAATTATAAAATTCGGTCGCGGAAGCAAATATTTATATGATTTTTTACAAACATAAAGTTAGATTTTACCTATTTTTAATGAATACGTTGTATATTGTAGGCTACATGCGCTGGATTCTAGAATACCTACCACACTTGAAATAGCAATTTTCTTGTTGCAATGTTTTCTTTTAGCTAAAATATGATGAAAAATCATAAAATTCGGGCGCGGAAGCAAATATTTATATGATTTTTTACAAACATAAGGTTGATTTTACCTATTTTTGATGAATACGTTGTATATTGTAGGCTACATGGGCTGGATTCTTGAATACCTACCACACTTGAAATAGCAATTTTCTTGTTGCAATGTTTTCTTTTAGCTAAAATATAATGAAAAATCATAAAATTCGGGCGCGGAAGCAAATATTTATATGATTTTTTACAAAAATAAAGTCAGGTTTTACCTATTCTTGAAATGGATATTTTTGTTTAAACATTCATAAACGTGCTTTTGGACCTATACTATGGCTAAAATATGATAAAAAATTATAAAATTCGGGCGCGGAAGCAAATATTTATATGATTTTTTACAAAAATAAAGTCAGATTTTACCTATTTTTTTTGAATACGTTGTATATCGCAAGCTACATGGGCTGGATTCTAGAATACCCACCACACTTGAAATAGCAGTTTTCTTGTTGCAATGTTTTCTTTTAGCTAAAATATGATATAAAATCATAAAATTCAGGCGCGGAAGCAAATATTTATATGATTTTTTACAAACATAAAGACAGATTTTACCTATTTTTGAAATGGATATTTTTGTTAAAACATTCATAAAAATGCTTTTGGATCTATACTATGGATAAAATATGATGAAAAATTATAAAATTCGGGCGCGGAAGCAAATATTTATATGATTTTTTACAAAAATAAATTCAGATTTTACTTATTTTTGAGGAATACGTTGTATATCGCAATCTACGTGGGCTGGATTTTAGAATACCCACCACACTTGAAATAGCAATTTTCTTGTTGCAATGTTTCCTTTTAGCTAAAATATGATAAAGATCATAAAATTTGGGCGCAGAAGCAAATATTTATATGATTTTTTACAAAAATATAGTCAGACTTTTACCTTTTTTTGAATTGGATATTTTTGTTAAAACATTCATAAACATGCTTTTAAACCTATACTATGCATAAAATATTATGAAAAATTATAAAATTCCGTAGCGGAAGCAAATATTTATATGATTTTTTACAAAAATGAAGTCAGATTTTACCTATTTTTGATGAATACGTTGTATATTGTAAGCTATATGGGCTGGATTCTAGATTACCTATCTCACTTGAAATAGCAATTTTCTTGTTGCAATGTTTTCTTTTAGCTAAAATATGATGAATAATCATAAAATTCGGGCGCGGAAGCCAATATTTATATGATTTTTTACAGAAATAAAGTCAGATTTTACCTATTCTTAAAATAGATATTTTTGTTAAAATATTCTTAAACATGCTTTTAAACCTATACTATGGATAAAATATGATGAAAAATTATAAAATTCGGGCGCGGAAGCAAATATTTAAATATTTTTTTACAAAAATATAGCCAGATTTTACCTATTTTTGATGAATACGATGTATATTTAAAGCTTCATTAGCTGGATTCTAGAATACCTACCACACTTGAAATAGCAATTTTCTTGTAGCAATGTTTTCTTTTACCTAAATTATGATGAAAAATCATAAAATTCGGATGCGGAAGCAAATATTTATATGATTTTTTACAAAAATAAATTCAGATTTTACCTATTCTTGAAATGGATATTTTTGTAAAACATTCATAAACATGCTTTTGGACCTATACTTTGGAAAAAATATGATGAAAAATTATAAAATTCGGTCGCTGAAGCAAATATTTATATAATTTTTTACAAAAATAAAGTCAGATTTTACCTATTTTTGATGAATACGTTGAATATTGTAAGCTACATGGGCTGGATTCTAGAATTTCTACCACACTTGAAATAGCAATTTTCTTGTTGCAATGTTTTCTTTTACCTAAATTATGATGAAAAATCATAAAATTCGGGCGCGGAAGCAAATATTTATATGATTTTTTACTGAAATAAAGTCAGATTTTAACTATTCTTAAAATGGATATTTTTGTTAAAACATTCATAAACATGCTTTTGGACGTATACTTTGGATAAAATAAGATGAAAAATTATAAAATTCGGTCGCGGAAACAAATATTTATATGATTTTTTACAAAAATGAAGTCAGATTTTACCTATTTTTGATGAATACGTTGTATATTGTAAGCTACATGGGCTGGATTCTAGAATATCTACCACACTTGAAATAGCACTTTTCTTGTTGCAATGTTTTCTTTTAGCTAAAATATGATAAAAATCATAAAATTCAGGAGCGGAAGCAAATATTTATATGAATTTTTTACAAAAATAAAGTCAGATTTTACCTATTCTTAAAATAGATATTTTTGTTAAAACATTTTTAAACATGCTTTTGGATCTATACTATGGATTAAATATGATAAAAAATTATAAAATTCGGGCGCAAGCTACATGGGCTGGATTCTAGAATACCTAAGACACTTGAAATAGCAATTTTCTTGTTGCAATGTTTTCTTTTACCTAAATTATGATGAAAAATCATAAAATTCGGATGCGGAAGCAAATATTTATATGATATTTTACAAAAATAAATTCAGATTTTACCTATTCTTGAAATGGATATTATTGTTAAAACATTCATAAACATGCTTTTGGACCTATACTTTGAATAAAATATCATGAAAAATTATAAAATTCGGTACATGGGCTGGATTCTAGAATACCTACACCACTTGAAATAGCAATTTTCTTGTTGTAATGTTTTCTTTTAGCTAAAATATGATAAAAAATTAAAAAATTCGGGCGCGGAAGATAATATTTATATGATTTTATACAAAAATAAATTCAGATTTTACCTATTTTTGATGAATACGTTGTATATCGCAAGCTACATGGGCTGGATTCTAGAATACCTACCACACTTGAAATAGCAATTTACTTGTTGCAATGTTTTCTTTTACCTAAATTATGATGAATATTCATAAAATTCGAAAGCGGAAGCAATTATTTATATGATTTTTTACAAAAATAAATTCAGATTTTACCAATTCTTGAAATGGATAATTTTGTTAAAACATTCATAAACATGCTTTTGGACTTATACTTTGGATAAAATATGATGAAAAATTATAAAATTCAGTCGCGAAAGCAAATATTTATATGATTTTTTACAAAAATAAAGTCAGATTTTACCTATTTTTGATGAATACGTTGTATATTGTAAGCTACATGGGCTGGATTCTAGACTACCTACCACACTTAAAATAGCAATTTTCTTGTTGCAATGTTTTCTTTTAGCTAAAATATGATAAAAAATCATAAAATTCGGGCGCGGAAGCAAATATTTATATGATTTTTTACAAAAATAAAGTCAGATTTTACGTATTTTTGAAGTGGATATTTTTGTTAAAACATTCATAAACATGCTTTTGTACCTATACTTTGGATAAAATATGATGAAAAATTATAAAATTCGGTCGCGAAAGCAAATATTTATATGTTTTTTTACAAAAATAAAGTCAGATTTTATATATTTTTGATGAATACGTTGTATATTGTAAGCTACATGGGCTGGATTCTGGAATACCTACCACACTTGAAATAGCAATTTTCTTGTTGCAATGTTTTCTTTTAGCTAAAATATGATGAAAAATCATAAAATTCGGGCGCGCAAGCAAATATTTATATGATTTTTTACAAAAATTAAGTCAGATTTTACCTATTTTTGAAATGGATATTTTTGTTAAAACATTCATAAACATGCTTTTAAAACTATACTATTGATAAAATATGATGAAAAATTATAAAATTCGGGCGCGGAAGCTGCATATTTATATAATTTTTTACAAAAATAAAGTCAGATTTTACTATTTTTGATGAATACTTTGTACATTTAAAGCTTCATTAGCTGGATTCTAGAATGCCTACCACACTTGAAATAGCAACTTTCTTGTTGCAATGTTTTCTTTTACCTAAATTATGATGAAAAGTCATAAAATTCGGTTGCGGAAGCAAATATTTATATGATTTTTACAGAAATAAAGTCAGATTTTACCTATTCTTGAAATGGATATTTTTGTTAAAACATTCATAAACATGCTTTTGGACGTAAATTTTGGATAAAATAAGATGAAAAATTATAAAATTCGGGCGCGGAAGCAAATATTTATATGATTTTTTACAAAAATAAAGTCAGATTTTACCTATTTTTGATGAATACGTTGTATATCGCAAGCTTCATGGGCTGGATTCTAGAATACCCACCACACTTGAAATAGCAATTTTCTTGTTGCAATGTTTTCTTTTAGCTAAAATATGATGAAAAATCATAAAATTCGGGCGCGGAAGCAAATATTTATATGATTTTTTACAAAAATAAAGTCAGATTTTATCTATTTTTGAAATGGATATTTTTGTTAAAACATTCATAAACATGCTTTTAGACGTATACTTCGGATAAAATATGATGAAAAATTAAAAATTCGGGCGCGGAAGCAAATATTTATATGATTTTTTACAAAAATGAAGTCAGATTTGACCTATTTTTGATGAATACGTTGTATTTTGTAAGCTTCATTGGCTGGATTCTAGAATACCTATCACACTTGAAATAGCAATTTTCTTGTTGCAATGTATTCTTTTACCTAAATTATGATGAAAAATCATAAAATTCGGATGCGGAAGCAAATATTTATATGATTTTTTACAAAAATAATGTCAGATTTTACCTATTCTTAAAATGTTTTTTTAAAAAAATTTTGTTGAAGATCCTAATTTAAATTGTTTTAAGGTTTGAGAATAAAATGGCGATCTGGATCATTAACTTGAGAGTCATGTATTTATTAAACGTTTCGGTCATCGGCGATAGTGGCCATCATCAGTACAACTACAATTGTTTATAAAATATTTAGTTACGACATAAGACAAAAAAACTTTTGTAGTACATTACCTTAGTTATAGTAATTGGCATTTAGATTGTTACATTTAATTATTATATTGAAGAGATACATTTCTGTAATTAGAAGAACATTAGTTTCAAAAAATTTTATGTAAGAAATATAAAAATACCTCGTAATGTTCTTGTAGATATATTTAAAAAAGTTGAACCATTTGAATTGAAAACTTTTATTGACAAAATAAAACACTACATAATGAAGCTGTTACTTTCACGGTGGAAGGTTGCAGAATAAATCTACGTCTTAAAAATTTTGTTAAACAAGTGACAACGGGCGGTTGTACCAACATAATAACTCTGAAAATTTGAAGAAATTTTGTTTGAAATTAGTATGGTTGTTCATACATATGTTTTTGTGTAATTTAACGTGTAATATTTCATAAGTTAAGCGTTTATATTTATTTTGTTCTGTTTGTAAAATTCTAACACTATCAAAATTTATTTTATGTCCTGTTTCTTGGTGATGTTTAGTAAGACCACTATGATTCGGATTTAATAAGTTACAATGGTAATTATGTTGGTACATACGCTTTTTTAAGGGTTGAGAAGTTTCACCTATGTAAATCTTATTGCATACATTACATTCGATTTGGTGAATGACATTATTTTTTTCCACAATTGGGACAGGATCTTTAATTTTTGTGAATAGTTGTTGTGTACTGGAAATAGAAGAATTGGGAAATTTAATGTTACTGTTATTTAATATTTTATTAAGACCGTTATTAATTTTGTGATGGAAAGGAACTTTTGAATATATAATATTGTTGTTATCATTGTTCTTGTTGTCTCTATATATATTAATAATAAATTTGGAACTTTTTAAAAAATTTATTTTTAAACACGATGAAATCTTACATTAACAGTAGCTAAACAAGGAATGTCTTATCTTACTAAGTACATCATATATATACAAGGATCGTCTTCTTTGAAGAGATCTCAAGCTAAAAGTGCTGAATTTATGAGAAAGAGAATGATGCAATTTATAGTTGCATTACGCAAATAAGGGTGGTGTCTCTATATAATTCCTCCCTCCTCAAGAGTGGAAGTTACAATTTTGGAACTTTTACTAGTTTCTTTTAATTCTAATTGGTTTGAATTTTTAAATTTATTTCGAAGACAATCTTTGTACTTACAAAGTAATATTAAAATAATAATTAACGTAATTAAAGTATAAATCAAAATATAATGATAATTATTAATGCTTACATCATATGGATAATCTAGCCGAATACTACTTTCTATATCGTGTTTAATTAGTGATATATTTTTTATTTCGTCTTTTAATTTTTTGATATAGGTATTAGTAGAATTTATTTGGATATCTACTAATTCTCCGAAGTTATCTTTTATCTTAATTTGATCGTTAAATTTGCAGTTATTTGTATAATATATGCCTTTTAAATCTTTAATATGCAACGTGTTGTTACAATAAAATTTTACTTGTTTTTTATACGGAAAATATAGATATTTTAAATTAGAATTTTTTATTTCAATGATTGAGTTGATTAATGATATTTTATGATAAGTATAATATTGGAAATCTTTATAGCATATTACGTTTTCTAAACATTTTCATATTCGTTGTGTTGAGATAGACAGTAGTATTCTTTGTTACTTATTCTAATATATTTATTTACGGGTTTTATTTTACAATTATTTTTCGTGTATAGGCCATTTAGTACATTTACAGTTTTGTATGTTTCTTGTTGGTATGTTGGAATTGAGGTGACTTGTAAGAGTTCTTCTTTAAGGATATTTGATGGCATTTCTATCAGGATTATAAGGTTCTCGTCTTTTATAGAACAATACGTTTTTAAAAGATTGTTATTATGAATATAGTTAATTAAAATTGTTTTTATAAAATTGTTTTCAATCTTATTGATTTCGTTGATTAGTTCGTTGTAATTTATTATTCCGAAATATAAAGTATTTAATTGGCAGAAAGTTATAGTTTCTTCTAACAATATTAGAGAGAAATAAAGTTCTTGTCCTATTTGTATTAATTCGTTTAGAATGTTTTGAGTTCTTACAATGTGTATTTCGTCGATAATTTTTCCTAATACTTTTTCTAAAGTGTCTAGTTTTTTATTAAAAATGTTGTTATTTTCATTAATTATTTCAATTTTATCGTTAAATTGGGCGGTGATATTGTTGTTGATTTTTACCATTGTATTGATTTTATCGGTTAATTTATTTTCATTGAATTTTATATTTTCTATTATTTGATCGTATCGTTCTTTATCTGTATCATCCAGGTTACCTGTTATACTTTTGATTATTGAGCCTAGCCCGTTAATTAAACCGCGTTTATTTCTTTTAGTATTTAAGAGTTGTACTTTATCTCTTAAATGTAATATGATATTATTTAATATATTTTTGTTGTTTGTGATATTATCTTGAAATTTATATTTTTGTAGTTTTTGATATAGGGTGTTATTGTTGGATTCTAAGATATGGTATTGTTGGAGGATATTAGATATGGGAACTTGGAATGATATTATTTGGGTGTTTACCTGTATGTAGGCTGTCCCTAAGTCAAGTATGTTAAGTCCAGTATTAGTGTCATCTTGTATGATTTGGGATATTCCGAAAGGAATTAGTCTGTAACAAGTCGAGGAGGTTTGGGATTTGATATTTTATGTTTTTTATCGTTTTCGTCTACAATTTGTCCTCTTGCCGGACGTATTGTCTTTACACCTATAATTTTAAATTTTGGTTTTTCTATTTTGCCGGAATTTCTCTTATTTATTTTTACATAAGCTTGGTTTGGTATTTCGTATTGTTTTTCGGGTTTTCCTGAATATTTTACTTTATATTTTTCTATGTTAGATTTTACATGTTCGTTTATTTGTTTGAGAATGTCGGAGTGTTTTTGAAAATATTCGTCGACTTGTACTTCTTCTGGTTTCAAATTTGGCTCAGAGATGCGTCCGAAAATAATTTCTAAGGGAGTTCTTTTTGTAATTGAGTGAATGCTATTGTTGTAAGCTATTAGTGCATAGTTCAATCTTTCTTTGAGTTGTAAAGTTTTTATTATCGGATTTTGGTTAATAATTCTCATATGTTCTATGAGGGAAGAGTGGAATCTTTCTACTATGCCATTACTCTTGGGATTATCAATAGAAATATAATGGATATTTATTTGTCTGAGAGCCAGATAATTTTGATATGTTTTGTTATTAAATTCTAGGCCGTTATCGGATACTATTTCTTTTGGTATTGGGAAATGTGTAAAATATTTAATTAATTTATTTAAAATTGTTATGGCATTTTTATCTTTAATTACATATGCTACAGCGAATTTTGAAGAAGAGTCTACTATGGTTAATATTTTAATTTGTTCTAACGATAAGAGATCAATATGGATTTTTTCGAAAGATTTGTCCGCTGTGGGTGTTTTGATGTTAGGTATTTCAATAGGGTTTCTTTCATATTTTGTGGTTAAGCAAACATTGCATTTATTAATGTAATTTTGAATATCTTTCAGCATATTAGGCCAGTAATATGATTGTTTTAGCTTGTTGTAAGTTTCCGTTATACCTCTGTGGTTAGTCTTTCCCTCGTGATAGTTTTTTATTGTGAGTTGCTGGTCTTCTCTATTTTCAATATCATTACTTATCGAGCTGCATGCTACTAATTTATAGCTATTGGCGTCGAAGTAGGTTTGCAGTACGGCGTTGAAGTTAGTTTTGAATTTGTCAGGGATCAAGCAATAGTACGTTTTTCCAGGTTGTAGGAGTTCTTTAATGAATTTCAGGATTGTTTTATTACTGTCAATTTTGTTTAAATAAAGGTAAATGCGTAGAATATTATTATTAAAAAGCTTGCTTATTTTTATATCGTTTTTACCATTAGTTTCTTTTACAACTATCTGGTTTTTGCATGTATTTATAGGTGTTTCTAAATATGTTAAGCCATTTACTGGGTGCTCGTTATCAGAGTGAGCTGTATCAGTTGAATCTTTTTCGCTACCTGTTTCTACGATTACAGAATCTGTGTCCGAATTTAAGTTTAATTCTACGTCATTAGGTTGTTTATAAACATTAATTTTGATATTAGAATTTAGAAATATTACTTTTATTATGTCTTCTATTTCGTTCCAATTTTTTCCATCAAGGCCGGAACAAATTTTTGGCATGTCAATTTCGTTTATTTCGTTCTGTATGAAGTATTCTAATAATTTTTCTAGGCATATTTTTATATTTCTAATTGAAGGCTTATTGTGGTATTTATCTTTTGTAATTAAATGACAAATTAATCGTGGGTCGTTTTGTATAAGAATTTTGTTGTCAATGTTATAATAAGTTTCGCTAGGGTAATTTTGTTTTACTTGATATGCAAAACCTTTACTCATTTTTGTGTCGCTAGAAATACAATGGACGAGTGGTTTGTCAGATTCGAAAATATTTGATTTTTTGTATTCTATTTTAAAGTCTGGTCTGATTCGGGACAGGGCATCGGCTACGACATTTT
Source organism: Stenolophus ochropezus (assembly GCA_035578165.1). NCBI lineage: Eukaryota > Metazoa > Arthropoda > Insecta > Coleoptera > Carabidae > Stenolophus > Stenolophus ochropezus. Next base: position 81,615 of record JAQOWZ010000180.1, on the reverse strand, counting down.
GGCATCCTTTCTTGTATTCAACTGTATAGTCAAATTCTTCTAATTTGAGGCGCCATCTTATTAATTTTGAATTTGGTTGTTTAAGTGAATTAAGCCAAACTAAAGGTCTATGATCTGTAACAATTTTGAATTGGTGTCAGTAGGTATAATCGGAGGTTTCTGGCTCACTTCCGCTTCCGGTCTTGGTATTAAGCTAGTGTTTGCACGCCTAGGTTGTATGCAACCCACATGCGTCCAGTGTGTTGTGTACAGCGCAGCACATCGGCGTGCTGTTGTCCCTGAATTTTATGCAACCTACATGCCTTGTTTGTATTGTTGTGCAGTTTCCCAATAGAGATCTCATTCTTGTGTGGTGCCCTCTCCCTCTCCACCCTTTCTCTTCCTCACTCTCTCTCTCTACGGTGTATGAAATTATATTTCGATATATATATATATATATATATATATATATATATATATATATATATATATATATATATACATATATATATTGAACTCTGTACTCTTATGGTCTCTTTTTTGTCCGTTCGGTACAAAAAATCTAGTTGTTTTTTATTTACTAAAATTGTTGTCCTTATTTTTTAACTGAATGGTTGAGCGTATTAATGTGTATGTCTAATTATTATTGAAATCATTAAAACTAGAGATCTAGAGTTCAAATCCCAGCGACAGACATTATTTTTTATTTGTAACACAAATATTACAACAGATGTCTCTGGTGTACATTAAAATTACATGTGTATGTATGTGTGCGCACTAGAGAAGCAAATTAATACTTGGTATTATTATTTTTTAATTTAGTTACATTTTTGATGTTCATCAAGAATATTCCTTTTTAACAATGTATATATTATTTTTTATATTATTAAGTTCTTCACATGTTGTTTTAACTATAATTAGTGAATTTAGTGATGAAGATTCACTTATATTTTTGGAACAATATGGTTATATGAACAATGATAATAATACTATTGTGTCATATAACACACAAAATAATTCAGCGTATAGAAATGGTTTAATTTTGTATCAAAAGAGACATAATTTATCAGCAGATGGAATATTAAATAACGAAACAATAAATTTTATGCGAAAACCAAGATGTGGTATGCCCGATATAGACCAATTTACCACAGATCTTATAAAATGGGGAAATAATACAATATATTGGTATTATCATGGACATGAAGATGACAATATAATGAATAATATTATAGAAAAAGCATTTAATTTATGGTCTAAGTATACTAATTTAGAATTTTTCAGAACAAATGTTTATAATAATGCTCAAATATTTATTACATTTGGTAATGCATTTCACTACAGATATAAACCTCGTGGAAGTTGTACTTCAAATTTTGATGGTCCCGGTAGTATATTGGGACATGCTGTTTATCCAAATATAAATTTTTATTCAGAGATTCATTTAGATATTACAGAAAATTGGTCTTTAGAATTATCAAAACCGGATGATGAAAGTATTATTAGTTTATACCAAGTACTCATACACGAAATAGGACATGTATTAGGATTGCATCATTCTTCTGATACGAATTCCATAATGTATGCAGCGTATAACACACATCCACATATATTTACAATTTATTCAGATGAATTACCTGAAGATGATATAAGAGGAATTCAAAATTTATATGGTAGTAAATTAACACAAACTATTGTGACCGATCTTGTCAATACAACTTTAGTAACAGAAAAAGTACAACAAGTAAAAAATAAATTGCAGGAAAAAGAGCAAGATGATGACAATTCTTTTCCATTGTTATGTGATTTGACAGATGTTAAGAATTTTCTTATTGTCAAGAACAAAATTTATATTTTTTATAAACATTGGGTTTGGTATAAAGAACTTAATTCAAAAATTTTTAATAATAAACCAATGTTAATAACAGATTGGTTTACATTTTTACCAGAAAATTTTACAGATATATCAGCTGTATATTTGAGACCTAATGGAAATGTTGTTTTAATTATATATGATCAAAGTTACAATATAAAATATCCTTCATTTTTAGCTGATTCTTCGTATTCTGGTAATCCTTACAATAAAGCTATACATAACATACATGGAGCAGTAAATAACCATTTTGGTAAAACATATTTATTTTATAACGGTGACAGCTTTATTGAAATAGACGAGTGTAATTTTGTAACAATTAATAATGGTAAAATTAAAGATAAATTTCCAGGAATACCAGATAATATAGAAACTGTATTTAAATATACAAATGGTCGTTTGTATTTTTTTAAAAATAATATTTTTTATGAATTTAATGAATTCACAAATATGTTAGAACGAGCTGGTAAATTTAATTTTTCTTTATTTGACTTTAACTGTCCTAACATTAGTATATTAGAACAAATTCAAATTTTATTATCAAAATTGTGGAATTACAAAAATCAGTAATTATTATTCACTGTCAACTAAAGTATATATAATTTGAATTTGAAATAAAATAGTTAGTTATAAAGTAAATCTACATCATGTCAGATTTTAATTTTTCGAAGTTTACTGATGTTAATTATATATTAAGTTTCAAACCTGATAGTGTAACGTATCAAACATTGAAAAAATATTATGAAGCAGACTTAAAATCTATTTTTCCATTAAATTCAATGACCAATGAGCATATTAAAAATCTTCCAGTGGAATTTATAAAATATAAAAATAAAGGAGATATTGGACAATTGAGTTTTGTGTGGGACAAATTACCTGAAGAGTGGAAAAAGGATATTTTTTTTTAAAAATTTGAACCTTGTTTACAACATCCTGATACGAGACTTACTGTGGCTGATTCACCATATGATTGCTTACTTATCACAAATTGTCCATTGTGTTATGAAGATAAAAAATTATCACTTCAGAGTGAATTTAATCGTTTATCTACATTCAGTACGTGATCAAATACAAATATTTGTGCCAAGGAATTAGCAACAGCCGGTTTCTTTTACAAAAACTATAGTGATTTTGTGCAGTGTGCTTTTTGTGATGTTGAAATATGCAATTTTGAGGAAAACGATGTTGCACTGTTTGAACATTATCGTTGGTCTCCAAATTGTAAATTTCTATTAAAAAATACTACAAATGTTCCAATTAATAAATATTATACAAATTATGTTCTTAGTATTGTTAAGATTTTAAATTACATAAAATGTAGTAAGACTATACATGAAGAAGATAAAGAGAAATTTATAAAATTGTTGAAAGAAAATTATAAACATTTTTATACATTCATTGTACCTGTAATTGAAAAAATAAAGAAAAACACAAATAATTTGTAATTATATTGTTTTATTATATACCTCATTACATAATATTACATAAAATTATCTGAATTTATACAATATATATCATCGTCTAGAATTTTTTTAATTTTATATACATTACTTACAGCACAAACATATGGAATAGAATGTAAGAAACATGTTTTATGAATTAAACTATTTTTTAAAGCTACTTTATAATTAAATTCGCTTAAATCTATAATATTACATGTTTTTACACTGAATGATAATAAAAATTCTTTTTTGACAGCACCTTGTACTTAAACAGTTTTTGATTCTTCTAAAAAATTTTTTAGCTCACAACACATTTCGTTATAATTTATATGTCCGTTATCCCATTTTAATCCGTGATGATTTCGACATAACCATGTAGCACATCTTTTGTTATGTTGTGGTAATTCTTCCCATGTAAATGGTGGTTTGATATAAAAATGTTGTTGTTTACTTCCATCTCTTGATAGTATAAAAATTTCTTTTGGTATTATAATATATCAATCAGCTTGAAATCCTTGTATGTCAATAATTAACTCCATTATATATAGTTTTTGTACGATGTTCTAATTACTTTGAATGTTTGAATTAAAATCAGCTTGTAACATCACTTGACAGCAGATTATATTCAACTATCTTATCATGTATTATTAGAATGTTTGCGGTTGTATGGTAGGAAATTCTAATATCAGCTGAAGAAGTTTGAAAAGTTTCATTTTTCTTTTGATTTGAGCAATGAAGTACGATGTTCTAATTGCTTTAAATGTTTAAATTAAAATGAATTTCTAACATCCCCTGACAACGGGTTATATTCAACAATCTTATCATGTATTATCAGACAATACGCGGTTGTATTCGCCGGGAAATTAGTGTCTGATTCAAATTCCAATCTAATATCAACTGAAGAAGTTTGAAGAGTTTCATTTTGATTTGAGCAATCAATTACTATTAATGGCGCAATTTCTTTGAATTTCTTTCTATCTAATAATACACCGAAATTTTGTTGATAGTAAGCATTTTGGAAATTTGCATACATGTGATACAGAACTGCATAATTATTATTTGAAAAGTCAATATTTAAGTTGTCGTATGGATAATATGTAGAATTCAAATACAATTTAATATTTGTTAAATTACACGAATCGAAAATGCTTGCATCCTTATCTTTTTTATTTTTACGATCAGTTTGAAATCCTACAATTACAAAGCTTGGTGTTTCCAACTGTGTAGACGATTTAATAGACCATGTTTGTTTTTTAGCTGCTGGTAGTACAAAATATTCATATATATCCCAAGAACGATATGCTAATGGCAAAAAACGATTTGAATTTACAATGTTTAATAATTTTAAACGATTTTCATTGTTAACTGACACATGTGGCATGCACCAAACAATTTTTTTTATATTAAATTTTAATTCTTCTGTTGATTTGTAAGCAGTACTATCATTCCTTGCTCTTATCAAATTAAGTTCTTGTCGCACATTTAAAATAATTTTCTTGTTGTCTTCTGCAAATCCGAGTAACATTTTTAAAGGAATGCATACATTAAAATTACCCTCCTTATCCAAAATATTTTCATTATCAACAATCCAACCAGCATTTATTAAATTTTGACGTTCTGAATATGAATTAGATACATATCCTTTCATTGTGCTTGTTATTCCAACATTTTTAATTGTATCAATTTCAACAGTGTTTAATAAATATTTTATATCTTCAAATAAATAGGAAATACCATTATTAGTAATTTTAGTATCTATAGGAGGTGCAAATCCAACTTCTTTTGTTAATTTGCCTTCAATATATAAGTAACTTTCATGTGGTAATGTATAAATATCCTGTTGATGTATTTGTATTCGAATTTCATCACAATTATTAAAAGATGAAGCAACAATTGGTTGATAACTATGTATTTGTTTGTTTGATATTGTATTATCAAACACAATATTAGATGTAATATTTAAAATATTACTCATAGTTTATATTTTAAGTTTTAAACCCAATGACTTTAGAAATTTCTTATTTTTTGTAGATATAGTCAATTTTGAGGTTAATAAACGTCTTTTTGACAACACTGACGGTACACTGAATTTTGTCTCTGATAGTTGAGTTCTTTTATAGTCAATACCCATTAGAAACTTTTTTAAGATGAAGTCTCACAGTAATTGTCTCACCACGAAAATTTACTATTCTTCCCTCTTGATCAGTAATAGTTAGAGTAATATTATTTACTCTATGAGTGTTCACTGGTAAATAAATCACATTTTTAGGTACTTCGAGTATTTTATACCCAGGTGCAACTGATGGGAAAAACTCATGAATAATATGTTCCAGTTTACCATTCTTATAAGACCCCGTAACTATATTACATTGAATAAGAATAGAGTTCACTTTAATTATATCAACTGGTAAATCACTTTCATAAATAATATTACTTTCAAGAATCCGTTTTGTAAATCCAAGCAATGCACCAATATTATTTTCCTTCGTAAAATCAATTCTAACTGAACTTTTTATTTCACATCTTAATGTATTATTGTTAGCTATTAGATTAATAAAGTTATTTTTATTTTTCTCTTTTTTTTGGATTATATTATCAAAATAAACTATATTAGGATCGTTAAGTTCTTTCTTTAAAATTTTATCTAAATCTTCAATTTCATATGAACCCACTGGAATAGTGTATTCTTGAATTGTGTTATCAATATAATAATAAAATTTATTATTAGTTTCATCAACGTTGGGTATTGAATGAAATGTTTCAAAATTAATTAAACCAACAGCATATTAAATATTTTAATAATAAAAAATATTATAAAAAATTTGAAAAACTTACTTGTACATAAAGAATTCGTTTCAAAGCTTTGCCACTGTCACGTTCTTGGAATTCTGACATTTGATTTAAAATGGGTTGTTTTACATTTCGTTCAAACCATTCAGTAAAATCATCACTTAGACAAATATACCCCATCTTACAGTTATGATAAATATTTGTAGTTATCTCAGTATCACCTTTTTTAATTAGATATTCACACGCAAGCTCACAATTCAATTTCACATTTGATTTCCATTGAAACATAAATTCACCCACTTTGTTTATTAAAATAAATAAACACTGAGTTAAAAATGTTGTTGGATCAATAATATCATCTGTGTTCATAATTCGCCCACAAAATATACGTTTTTTAAAAGACGAACTAATTACGTCAAATGACAACATTTTTTTGTCGTAAAATTCAATTGTGTATTTAAATATATATAGGTATATCTATATATATATATCATTTTTTGTGGTTTCTTGTATCTTGTGTTTTTACATTGTGTCATGAATGCATAATAGATAAAATAAAAACACTATTTAATTTTTTATTTATTATTTACAAGTAAATAAACAATATTACATTTCAGTAATTTAACTTAAAAATATTTTTTACAATAAATACTATTTATATACTTAATAAATAAAACAATATATAAATATATATTAATATAATACAATGTCTTCTATAATATCGGAATATTCCTGTAAAAATTCTTTCATAGCAATGCTATAAATACTATGTATAGATTCTGTCTTAATAATATTATTAATAGTTTCTGTTTTACTTTCCGCTAACAAGTATGTCGTACCAATTCTATCTAAATAATAATTATAAAAGTTTAAATGTTGTAAAACATTTATATAATTATTTATGACATCTGACAATCTAAATAAATTTTCAACAGATTCTAAATTCAGACATATATTTTCACCATACCATTTTATAAATAATAATTTTATATAATTAACACTATCAAATATTAAGTGATGTTCTTTTAAATTGCGATATTCAATATTACTTTGATTATAAAAGTAACTTAGAATAATGTTTTTTAAATGACAAAATTCAAACCAGTCTGTTCAACTAAAACAAATTATATTAGAATAATTTGTATTTGAAAGTCTTACAACAATTTCAAAATTTTTAGTTGGATCAAACCCTACGCTTATCCACTTATTTAATTCTGAATTTAATGAATATTTGTATTCTAATAAAAATTTTCTATTATTTTTATTCATTTGTTGAAAATTTAAAATAGTTGACACAAAACCATCATTGTTGAAAAAAGTAATATTAGACTGTTGTAGTTGTCCTTGTTCTAGTTCTTGTTTTTGGTCTCGTGAATTTACAGATTCTTTATGTGTCTGCTGATTACTGGGCTCTATATTTTCTTTATTGGTAACATGAAGATTTTTCAAACACTTTGATGGTAATTTTTTTTTTTCGTATTTTTAGCAGTGTTTAGTTTTTTTTTATTCATTCCCATTCCAGTACTTCTTTGAGATTTCTTTTCACTGAGCTGTTTCATACTAATCTAAAATAATTAAATATTTAATTAAAATATATTAGCAATTTAATATTTATAAGTATGCTTACATTGGAATATTTTCTACTTGCTTTGTATATTGTATGTTGAACAATATCTACAAAAATTCATAGAAATGTATCTTTTATACAAAATATTTTTATCTATCCTATTTTACATTGGTCGTACCAAATATCAGTAGTTTTTTTTATTGGTTATAATAAAAGCTATTCTGATTGGTTTTTATAACAACTATTGTGATTGGGTGATATTATTTTTGTATTTAGTTAATATTTAAAAAAATATAAAAAATGTTAAGTAAAATACAACAAAAAAATTATCATATAGATAAAAAATATAAAAAAGGAAATATTGGTAAACCTATGTAGATTAAAAAAACCAAACCAATATAAAAATTAACTTATCATTGTTTAAAACAAAGAAAAAATGTAAAAATAACAATTTTGAAGGAAATCATGGTTTTTAAACCATAAAAAAACCAAAACCAATATAAAAATTAATTTATCATTGTTTAAAACAAAGAAAAAATGTAAAAATAGCTATTTTGAAGGAAATAATGGTTTTTTAAACCATATATAGATGATAAAATATGTATATAAAGAGGTAATATATTCATAAAAAATATTATATTAATAGAAATTGTTGAAATAACAACAAGTATAAAAAACCTAACTACTCTACTGCAAGTAAGTAATTATTATTTCTTTATTACTTTATCGTTATTTGTATTTTGTGAATTCTTTTAGAAATGGATTTTCTAAACAAAATTAACAAAATTGGATGTTTAGAACGAAAAATTATAAAATCATTAACAGAACTCGATAGTTCAAAATATAAAATTTGCGAAGCTCGAATAATTCCAACAAAATATGGAAAAGCAATTATTTGTGAATTAGAGGAATTTTCAATATTCCTACCAAATCGTTATAACACTCTAACCGAAGAAGAAGTTCAACTATTGAAAGACAAATACATTCAAGTTAACTTTAACAAGGACAATTATGCTGAAATAAAATTTTACTAAAAAATTAGAAATATTTAAAAGCAAAAAAATAAGAAAAAATATAAATAAAAATTATATTATTTTAGTTTCAGATTTGCAGTATAAAAAGTAAACATATTGTTAAAAAAAATGTCTGAAATTATAGATTTTTTCGTCCCAAGCGATGATGAAATTTGCTTTAAACAGTTAATAAAAGAAGAGGAAAGAGAAAAAAGAGAAAACATTAGTTTAGATTATTTTAATTTAGATCATTATAAAATATGGAAATATGGAACTTCAGAAAATATTATACCATATTGCTTTAATGATAATAATCATATAAATATAAAATATTATACGTTCTTTTTATCAAATGGTAATTTTTCTTGGATGTGTCAACATTATTGTCGTGTATGTGCAAGATATTGGATGCAAAAACCATTTGTAAAAATATGTAAGGAACAAAGTTTTCTACAAATGCAAGGAAAAATTAGTGGTATTTGGTATTTTAAACCGCTTTTTAAAGATCATTTAATATTAAAAAATTGTGAAATGTTACAATTTTTAAAAGATTTTGAAAATAATTATTGTTATGAATGTAATACACAATTGTTTCAATGGAATTCCTCTGTTACTTGTCCCTGTATTGAATTAAAAGCTATGGAAACTAGCTTGTAACTCTTATTATTTTATTATATATTTTTTCTTATTTTTAAATGTGTTTTAAATATATATGTATTACCTGTATTGTGTGCCTTTGTTATTACTCATAATATTCCCAAACCATTATCCTACTAATCTCATTTCTGTATAAGTATGGATACTCCAAAATGCAAATACTGTCGAAAACCCGAATGTGTGGGACTTCCAAAAAAGTGTCCGGGGTGTAAGGGCAAAACAACATGGGTTTTCACACCTCCAACCTGTGAATTTCCGGGGAAGATTTCATGCTACAAAACTTCCTGCATTTATTACACTGGATGTGGAAATGTGTTTCAATTTCATCCCAAATTGGAACTTTAATTGTTCACGATATGTCCTATAAACAAAAGTTATTAGGTTATTTAGTATTATCATTTCTTTGTAACTATTATTTTCATTTAAAAAATGTATATAATTTTTCTTATGTTACTGTTTATAATTTTTTTAATATTTACTATGTACCTTTTTTATATTACTAAATCTTATATATTATTTTTGAATTACCTTTTATATGTAACATATTGTATTTTGTTTTATTTTCATTGTAATAAATTGTGTTTAACCAATACCACAAATTGATAAAAAATAAAAAGCAAATTTTCTTATACGTTGTTCTATATATAAAAAAATGGAAAATTTTAATCAAAAGACCACAACTTGATAAAATATTATCATATTCTATAAAAGCAGCTGCTGCCTTATGCATTATTAACAGAAAAATGGAATTTTTCAAAATAAGCATGTCTGTGCACAGACATTTGATTGAGAATATATAATATATATAACGGAATGGTGGACGATATAGAGTGGCCAGTCCAAATTTGGAGGAGTGGCCGCACTGTGTACGTTATGTACATAAATGTATGTATTATCAATTTTTTGAAAAATATTGTAAATTAATATTATTTAACAAAATATTTTAAATTAATTAATTTTTCTTTTGTTACAGAACTGAAAAAAATAAATATTTTATTATTTCATAATTGTGTGTTCTTTTTGTTATCACTCCTAATATTCTCAAACAATTTCATAGCATGTGAGTATAAATAAATATATTTTTCTTTTTTTTGGCAGTCACAATCATGAGTCTACAAAACAATGATGTATCAAGTACAAATAATTTATATCCAATATGTGGAACACCACAAGATTCAAACGATGACGCCTGGTACTGCTATGAAATCGTATTTTATTGTTTAAACCATGCTTGGCTAGGAGATGAACGAATTATGGACGTGGGACCTTTAAAATTATGTGAATATTGTTTTCGAAAAAATTCTATAGATAGAACTTGGGTTACTGAGCCCAGATTTGTATATTTTTATAAAAAAGAATGTCATAATATAAATTTACATGAATTAGAAACTATACCACAAGACTACTATCGTTGTCATAATTGCGAATGTGAATTATATACATCATGGAATAAACAAGAATGCATATACATCATGGAATAAACAAGAATGTGTCAGACAATAATAATGAACAAGAGAGAAAAGGTATGTACTATTTATTAAAAGAAAAACTATTGTATTATTTAAATTTTTACTTTTTTCACAGATTTATTTACACCTCACACACACACACTCAGTGTTCTTATAAAATTCACCAAGTACGAGACATCAGGCAGAGGGATAGTCGCATTAGGACATTGTATACTTTTAACATGTATCTCAGCAGATTTTACTGTGATAAAGCGTACTCTGTTTTAAAAAATATAATAAATAAAATAAAAATGTATATAAACAATTGTAATTTTGAATTGTGTACAGATATAAATCATTATAATTGTTGTTGTCCCATATAAATAAATATAAAAGATAGAGAGATAGAAAGGGTGTCATGTATACTTTTACCATGTATCTCAGCAGATTTTACTGTGATAAAGCGTACTCTGTTTTAAAAAATATAATAAATAAAATAAAAATGTATATAAACAATTGTAATTTTGAGTTGTGTACAGATATAAATCATTCTAATTGTTGTTGTCCCACATAAATAAATATAAAAGATAGAGAGATAGAGAGGGTGGCAGGGGGGGCAGAGGAATATAACGGTTGGGGGCGGAGGGAGAGGGCGGCAGGTTCGGAAAATATATATATATATATATATATATATATATATATATATATATATATATATCGAAATATAATTTCATACACCGTAGAGAGAGAGAGTGAGGAAGAGAAAGGGTGGAGAGGGAGAGGGCACCACACAAGAATGAGATCTCTATTGGGAAACTGCACAACAATACAAACAAGGCATGTGGGTTGCATAAAATTCAGGGACAACAGCACGCCGATGTGCTGCGCTGTACACAACACACTGGACGCATGTGGGTTGCATACAACCTAGACGTGCAAACACTAGCTTAATACCAAGACCGGAAGCGGAAGTGAGCCAGAAACCTCCGATTATACCTACTGGTGTCCTAATAAATATGGCCGAAATTGTTTTGTTGCCCATATGATAGCCAAGAGTTCTTTTTCGACAACTGAATAATTTATTTCGTGATTATTGAGGGTTCGTGAAATGTAGGCTATGGGGAGATCTTTATTATTTTCGTTCTTTTGCGATAAAACTGCTCCGATCGCGTAATTGCTCGCGTCGGTTGTTAGGATAAATGTTTTTGAGAAATTTGGATATTGTAAAATGGGGCTGTTAGAGAGAAGTGTTTTGCATTTTTCGAAACATTTGATGTATTCCGGATCTTTTATGTCAATTTTTTGACCCTTTTTTAGACAGTTGGTTAAGGGTTTAGTGATTTTTGAAAAGCTGTCGATAAATCTTCTATAATAGCCCAGGAGTCCGAGAAATGATTTTATTTCTCTACTTGTTTTAGGAATAGGGAAATTTTTTATTGCGAGAATTTTGTCCGGGTTGGGTTTGATTCCTTTCGTAGTAATATCGTGCCCGAGATAAGCGACTTCTTTGCGGAGAAATTCGCATTTATCTAGCTGGATTTTTAAGTTGGCTTCCTCTAATTTTTGGAATACTTTTTCGATATTGTTTAAATGATCTTCGAGGGATGTGCCTAGTATAATTATGTCGTCGAGATAGACAAAGCGTGTTTTATTAATCAGATCTTTGAGAACGAAGTTCATAAGTCTTTGAAATGTCGACGGTGCATTTTTTAAGCCGAAAGGCATTCTTTTAAACTCGTAATGTCCGAAATTTGTTGAAAATGCAGTTTTTGGGATGTCGTCTGGGTCAACTTCTATTTGGTGAAAGCCCGATGTCAAGTCGATGGTTGTGAAATAGTTTGACTTGCCTAACTTGTCTAAGATGTCAGTGATGTCTGGTATAAGGAATTTGTCAGTGATTGTCTTGTCGTTTAATTTTCTGTAGTCAATTACGACGCGAAATTTTTGTTTACCTGAAGCGTCCATTTTCTTTGGGACGACCCAAATAGGGGCGGACCAAGGGGAGTAACAGTGTTGTATAATGTCGTCGTGTAACATTTTGTCAATCTGTGTTTGTACTTCTTGTTTGTACGTCTCTGGATATTTGTATTGTTTGGTGTGGATAGGAACACTGTCAGTAGTTTTAATTTGATGTTTGATTTTGTTAGTGATAGTGAGTTTTTCATTTTCTTGTAATATTAAAGATTTGTATTTGTTTATTACTTTGTTTAAGCCTTTTTTTCTTCGGGGTTTAAGTGTTCGTCTCGCATAGTTTGATTTTTTATTTCTATGTTGAAATTTTCGTTTTTATTTGAGTTAAAATATTGTAATTTATATTTAAATTTATTTAAAAATGTTATTTCTTCTTTTATAAAATCAAATTTTGTTTTAAGTAATTTTATTCCTGATAGGCCTAATAAAATGTCAAAATCTTTATGAAAATTAAAAATATAACTTTTTATATTATTATTTTTAAATTTGAAAAATGTTAATTCTTTCCCTGAAGATTTGCCGTTACAAGTATGTACTGTGAATAATTCGGGAAATTTAGTGAAATTTGGTTTAATTAAATTTGGATTGATATAATTTTGGGTAGAGCCAGTATCTAATAAAATTTTTAAATTTGACACTTTGATGAATGGTAGTTTACTGAAATTGTTAGTTAGGGATTCGATTCTTGTTGGTATTGGTCTATGTCTAAAAAATTATTTTCCTCGTTAATATCATTTTCTTGCTCAGTTTCCAATGATTCTGGGTATATCTTGAGAAAATAATTGTTCTGATCGTGGTTGGACAGGGCGTCTGGAGAAATGAGAGGTTTGGATGCTCATGGGTGTGGTAACTCTTTGTTGTGCATTACGAATATTTGCACTAGGGGCAAAGGATTTAGATGGTTGTTGTTGTGGTTGTTGAGGATATTTATGCATTGGAGATTGGTATTTTGGTGGGTTGAATTGCAGTTGATTCTTTGGTGGAGGTGCTTTTTGTGTTTGTGTGTGTTGGTTGTGTATGTATTGGAGGTCGTTAGTGATAAGATTTAATATTTCGCTTAAATTTTGCGGGTTTCTGGCAGAGAGTTGGGATCTAAATGAATCTCTGCAATTGTTTATAAAGCATTGTGTAAAGTATTTTATGGAGTATTCTAATATTATTTTGCTAATTGCACTATTGTATTTGAATTCTACTTTACTCTTATATATTAGATAAATGTCATTAAATTTATTAAAGAATTCAATTATATTATCCTTTGTTTGCTTGTAAGTGGTAATTTCGTACATTAAAGTGTGCTCTGATCTAGTATCGGAATAATTTTGTAATAAATGCTCTTTTAAATCTTTCCAGGAGTTTATGGTTGTGATGCTGAGGCATTGCGCAGCACTTCCTTTAATTTTGTTTTTCAAAGTGAGGATAACAATTTATTTTTGTAATCTCTGATGGGTTTTATTGATTGACTAAACTTATTATGTCGTCTACGGTGTTTATGAAATTTGGTAGAGTTTTTACGTCTCCATCAAAGCATGGTATTAGGTCTAATAATTTTATAATTTCATTGTTTAAGTTATCGAGTACATTGGTTGCTCCAGGGGGAGTCATATTGATACTTAGGTTATTAAGTGTGTTTAGTAGTTCGTCCAGTTTGTATGAGAATATAAAGTGTACTTACAGTAAAATTATAATTTCTTTAAACATGGGGGTTGGGGGTCGTTGTCGGCTCGATGGAGGGTGACGGTGGATGATGGCACGGTCAGCTGTCGATCGATGTCGATGTGGAATGGGAATGGGTGGCGACTGGTTGGCTCTCGATCGATGTCCGTTCGATGCGTAGAGTCCAAGTCCGTGTGGTTTACTTCTCGGGTCTTTTGGATCAGGAACTGCCGTAGAAGGATTCCTCGTCACGTAAGATGGGATGAGTTCCGTATTTTTTTCACTTGAGTATCGCTGATGATTGCAGGATTGACTCGTTGATTCGTGATTGGCAGAATTTAACGATAAAAATCGACGAATTTGTGAATTTGAACGAATTGAACACTTAGTTTTCGATTCACAAATACTTGTTTGCCAATCCTACCGACTGCGCCAATAATAAATTTAGAACTCAAATTTAAGTTTTTAAAAAATTTATTTTAAAACACGATGAAATCTTACATTAACAGTAGCTAAACAAGGAATGTCTTATCTTACTAAGTACATCTTATATATACAAGGATCGTCTTCTTTTAAGAGATCTCAAGTTAAAAGTGCTGAATTTATGAGAAAGAGAATGATACAATTTATAGTTGCATTATGCAAATAAGGGTGGTGTCTCTATATAATTTATTGGTTGATAAAGTATGTGTACGTTTATTAATTGTATTTGTAATTAAATTGGAAGGGTAACCATTATGTTCTAAAGTATTTTTTATGAATTGTAAATTTTCTTTGTGAAATTTAGGGTGAGAGAAGAATGGCACGGTCTACTAAGGCAGTAATGACATTTTGTTTGTATTGTTTATTTGTGTATGAATAATAATTTAAGTATCTGCCAGAGTATGTGTTTTTCCTGTACCAATTAGTAATGCATTTATTATTATCATTTATTATAGTGACATTCAGAAAACTTATTTGTTTATAAATTTCCATTTCTATTGTGAAATTTAGTCTGGGATGGTAATTATTGAATGCTTCCAAGATATTTGTGACCTCATTTTTATGTGCAATAACAAAACAATCATCAACGTATCGTTTGAAATATAAAATTTTGAAAGTAGGGTTATTTATTATGTTGTTTTCTAATTTTTGTAAAACTAAATCTGCTATAACATTACTTAAACTGGAACCCATAGGTGTACCATCTATTTGTTGATATGCTGTATTTTAAAAAGTAAAAATGGAAGCTTGAAAACAGAGTTCTATTCCTTCTTTAAATTGTTCAAAAATTAAGTCGGTATGTGGTTCTATCAGGTTCCAAACATCTTGGATACATTCAATAACTAAATTCTGTGGAATACTAGGGAAAAGAGAACAAACGTCTAACGAAAACATTACATATTCAGAAGGTATGTTTTTATCTTTAATGTCATTTACAAAATCGAATGGTTTCTTTAAAAAAGTTTGGGAATTGACAGTTACTTTTTTCAAAATATTAGAAAGAAATTTTGCTAAATTGTACGCAGGAGTATCCATTGTGGAGGTAATAGGTCTGAGTGGGGTATTTGGTTTGTGAATTTTCGGAAGCATGTACATTTTGCCAACGGAAGGATGTTTAACGATGAGTTCTGGATGATCAATTTTCTGTAGGTAATTTTTACATTGGTTTTGATGTTCGTGAGAGGACATTTCTTTAATTTTTTATAGGTAGTTTGGTCATTTAAAATATCTAATGCTTTATTATCATAATCTAATTTATTTAGCAATACTGTTTTTGAACCTTTATCTGCTTTGGTGACTATTATTTGAGGATTGCTTTTTAAAAAAGTTTTTGTTATATTTATCCATTTTATAAATTCTGTTTCATTGAATGATGGTTTTGCTTTTTTTAAAATTCTGACTTGTGAATTCAAAAATTTCGAAATTGTATTGATTAGTTGAGATTTGTTAGGAATATTGCTATTTTTTATTGTATTGTTTAAGTTAGTGAAAGTTTCAAGAATTAATTTTTCGTTTGTTCTTTTGTTGAAATTATTATAGGCAAATTTAGGGCCCAAAGACAGTATTGTTAAAATCTTTTCATCTATGTGTAAACCAGTTAAGTTTGAGATCCAGTGTTTATGATTTTGAAGTAAAATGTTACAAATGCTGTTTTTTGAAGTGTCATTAAATAATTTAGTTAATTTTCTATCAATTATGATTTTATGTTTGTGAGTGGTGTTAATATATAATTTATTTGCCTGATAAATAATATAGAAATAAATTTCCGTTGGCAAAATATCCATGAAATCAACTATTAAATTTAATTTAAATTGTTTCAATTTTCTAAGGAGCGTATGAGCTTCATTTAATTTAATATCAATCAATTTATGGTAGAATAAATTTTTGCTGTTGTTTAATTTGTTGTAAATTCTTTTAGAAATATATATTTTTTTTAAACTAATGCTGTTCTTCACAAAATTTGGAATTAAACTATTGCTTTTACATTCATTTAAAAAAAATATTCTATGTTCTGTTTTACAAATTCTAATAATATTATTGTTATAATCTTGGACGTACCTTGAGGTTTGTCGGCCGAAGATTTGTGAAATTGAATCTAAGAAGATCCGGTTCATGTTGAAAAGCCCTATCTTGTATGTGCGGGTAAATTCCAGTGTTTTTCTGTCCTATGTCGGTGGGTCCTGAAGCCTTCCAACATGGAGTAATTTTTAAAAAAAAAAATTGTTGAAGATCCTAATTTAAATTGTTTTCTCAAAACTTAAAAATACAAATCATAAAAAATACTTCAGAACATTATGGTTACCCTTCCAATTTAATAACAAATACAATTAATAAACGTACACATACTTTATCAACCAATATATATATAGAGACAACAATAACAATGATAACAACAATATTATATATTCAAAAGTTCCTTTCCATCACAAAATTAATAACGGTCTTAATAAAATATTAAATAACAGTAACATTAAACTTGCCAATTCTTCTATTTCCAGTACACAACAAGTATTCACAAAAATTAAAGATCCTGTCCCAATTTTGGAAAAAAATAATGTCATTTACCAAATCGAATGTAATGTATGCTATAATATTTACATAGGTGAAACTTCTCAACCCTTAAAAAAGCGTATGTACCAACATAATTACCATTGTAACTTATTAAATCCGAATCATAGTATTCTTACTAAACATCACCAAGAAACAGGACATAAAATAAATTATGATAGTGTTAGAATTTTACAAACAGAACAAAATAAATATAAACGCTTAACTTATGAAACATTACACATTAATTTACACAAAAACATATGTATGAACAACCATACTAATTTTGACAATATTTTAAATTACGCGGCTCCCATTATTAAGCAGTTCACAATATAATTCTTTGTTTCAAACAAAGATTCTTCAATGTTTCAGAGTTATTATGTTGGTACAACCGCCCGTTGTCACTTGTTTAACAAAATTTTTAAGACGTAGATTTATTCTGCAACCTTCCACCGTGGAAGTAACAGCTTCATTATGTAGTGTTTTATTTTGTCAATAAAAGTTTTCAATTCAAATGTTTCAACTTTTTTAAATACTATCTACGAGAACATTACGAGGTATTTTTATATTTCTTACATAAAATTTTTTGAAACTAATTTTCTTCTAATTACAGAAATGTATCTCTTCAATATGATAATCAAATGTAACAATCTAAATGCCAATTACTATAACTAAGGTATTGTACTACAAAAAATTTTTTGTCTTATGTCGTAACTAATTATTTTATAAACAATTGTAGTTGTACTGATGATGGCCACTATCGTCGATGGCCGAAACGTTTAATAAATACATGACTCTCAAGTTAATGATCCAGATCGCCATTTTAATCTCAAACCTTAAAACAATTTAAATTAGGATCTTCAACAAAAAATTTTTAAAAAAATTACTCCATGGTGGAAGGCTTCAGGACCCACCGACATAGGACAGAAAAACACTGGAATTTACCCGCACATACAAGATAGGACTTTTCAACATGAACCGGACCTTCTTAGATTCAATTTCACAAATCTTCGGCCGACAAACCTGAAGGTACACCCAAGATTATAACAATAATATTATTAGAATATGTAAAACAGAACTTAAATAAAGTCAGATTTTACCTATTTTTGAAATGGATATTTTTGTTAAAACATTCATAAACATGCTTTTGGACCTATACTATGAATAAAATATGATGAAAAATTATAAAATTCGGGCGCGGAAGTAAATATTTATATGTTTTTTTACAAGAATAAAGTCAGATTTTACCTATTCTTGAAATGGATATTTTTGTTAAAACATTCATAAACATGCTTTTGGACCTATACTTTGGATAAAATATGATGAAAAATTATAAAATTCGGTCGCGAAAGCAAATATTTATATGATTTTTTACAAAAATAAAGTCAGATTATACCTATTTTTGAAGAATACGTTGTATATTGTAAGCTACATGGGCTGTATTCTAGAATACCTACCACACTTGAAATAGCAATTTTCTTGTTGCAATGTTTTCTTTTAGCTGAAATATGATGAAAAATCATATAATTCGGGCGCGGAAGTGAATATTTATATGATTTTTTACAAAAATAAAGACAGATTTTACCTATTATTGAAATGGATATTTTTGTTAAATCATTCATAAACATGCTTTTAAACCTATACTATGGATAAAATATGATGAAAAATTATAAAATTCGGGCGCGGAAGCAAATATTTAAATATTTTTTTACAAAAATAAAGTCAGATTTTACCTATATACGTTGTATATTTAAAGCTTCATTGGCTGGATTCTAGAATACCTACCACACTTGAAATAGTAATTTTCTTGTTGCAATGTTTTCTTTTACCTAAATTATAATGCAAAATCATAAAATTCTGATGCGGAAGCAAATATTTATATGATTTTTTACAAAAATAAATTTAGATTTTACCTATTCTTGAAATGGATATTTTTGTTAAAACATTCATAATCATGCTTTTGGACCTATACTTTGGATAAAATTTGATGAAAAATTATAAGATTCGGTACATGGGCTGGATTCTAGAATACCTACCACACTTGAAATAGCAATTTTCTTGTTGCCATGTTTTCTTTTAGCTAAAATATGATAAAAAATTATAAAATTCGAGCGCGGAAGAAAATATTTATATGATTTTATACAAAAATAAATTCAGATTTTACCTATTTTTGATGAATACGTTGTATATCGCAAGCTACATTGTCTGGATTCTAGAATACCTACCACACTTGAAATAGCAATTTTCTAGTTGCAATGTTTTCTTTTACCTAAATTATGATGAAAAACTATAAAATTCGGATGCGGAAGCAAATATTTATATGATTTTTTACAAAAATAAATTCAGATTTTACCTATTCTTGAAATGGATATTTTTGTGAAAACTTTCATTAACATGCTTTTGGATCTATACTATGGATAAAATATGATGAAAAATTATATAATTCGGGCGCGGAAGCAATTATTTATATGATTTTTTACAAAAATAAAGTCAGATTTTACCTATTTTTGATGAATACGTTGTATATCGCAAGCTACATGGGCTGGATTCTAGAATACCCACCACACTTGAAATAGCAATTTTCCTGTTGCAATGTTTTCTTTTAGCTAAATTTGATGAAATATCATAAAATTCGGGCGCGGAAGCAAATATTTATATGGTTTTTTACAAAAATAAAGTCAGATTTTACCTATTTTTGAAATTGATATTTTTGTTAAAACATGATTTTAAACCTATACTATTCATAAAATATGATGAAAATTTATAAAATTCGGTCGCGAAAGCAAATATTTATATAATTTTTTACAAAAATAAAGTCAGATTTTACCTATTTTTGATGAATACGTTGTATATTGTAAGCTACATGGGCTGGATTCTAGAATACCTACCACACTTGAAATAGCACTTTTCTTGTTGCAATGTATTCTTTTACCTAAATGATGATGAAAAATCAAAAAATTCGGGCGCGGAAGCAAATATTTAAATGATTTTTTACAGAAATAAAGAAAGATTTTACCTATTCTTGAAATGGATATTTTTGTTAAAACATTCATAAACATGCTTTTAAACCTATACTATGCATAAAATATGATGAAAAATTATAAAATTCGGGCGCGAAAGAAAATATTTATATGATTTTTTACAAAAATAAAGTCAGATTTTACCTATTTTTGATGAATACGTTGTATATTGTAAGCTACATGGGCTGGATTCTAGACTACCTACCACACTTAAAATAACAATTTTATTGTTGCAATGTTTTTTTTTAGCTAAAATATGATAAAAAAGCATAAACTTCGGATGCAGAAGCAAATATTTATATGAATTTTTACAAAAATAAAGTCAGATTTTACCTATTCTTGAAATGGATATTTTTGTTAAAACATTCATAAACATGCCTTTGGACCTATACTATGGATAAAATATGATAAATAATTATAAAATTCGGGCGCGGAAGCAAATATTTATATGATTTTTTACAAAAATAAAGTCAGATTTTACCTATTTTTGATGAATACGTTGTATATCGCAAGCTACATGGGCTGGATTCTAGAATACCCACCACACTTGAAATAGCAATTTTCTTGTTGCAATGTTTTATTTTAGCTAAAATATGATGAAAAATCATAAAATTCGGGCGCGGAAGCAAATATTTATATGATTTTTTACAAAAATAAAGTCAGATTTTACCTATTTTTGAAATGGATTTTTTTGTTAAAACATGCTTTTAAACCTATACTATGCATAAAATATGACGAAAAATTATAAAATTCGGGCACGGAAGCAAATATTTATATAATTGTTTACAAAAATAAAGTCAGATTTTACCTATTTTTGATGAATACGTTGTATATTGTAAGCTTCATTGGCTGGATTCTAGAATACCTACTACACTTGAAATAGCAAATTTCTTGTTGCAATGTATTCTTTTACATAAATTATGATGAAAAATCATAAAATTCGGGCGCGGAAGCAAATATTTATACGATTTTTTACAGAAATAAAGTCATATTTTACCTATTCTTGAAATGGATATTTTTGTTAAAACATTTATAAACATGCTTTCGGACGTATACCTTGGATAAAATATGATAAAAAATTATAAAATTCGGACGCGGAAGCAAATATTTATATGATTTTTTACAAAAATGAAGTCAGATTTTACCTATATTTGATGAATACGTTGTATATTGTAAGCTACAAGTGCTGGATTCTAAAGTACCTACCACACTTGAAATAGCAATTTTCTTGTTGCAATGTTTTCTTTTAGCTAAAATATGATGAAAAATCATAAAATTCGGGCGGGGAAGCAAATATTTATATGATTTATTACAAAAATACAGTCAGATTTTACCTATTCTTAAAATGGATATTTTTGTTAAAACATTCTTAAACATGCTTTTGGACCTATACCATGGATAAAATATGGTAAAAAATTATAAAATTCGGGCGCGGAAGCAAATATTTATATGATTTTTTACAAAAATAAAGTCAGATTTGAACTATTTTTGATGAATACTTTGTATATTGTAAGCTACATGGGCTGGATTCTAGACTACGTACCACACTTAAAATAGCAATTTTCTTGTTGCAATGTTTTCTTTTAGCTAAAATATGATAAAAAATCATAAAATTCGGGCGCAGAAGAAAATATTTATATGGTTTTATACAAAAATAAAGTCAGATTTTACCTATTTTTGATGAATACGTTGTATATCGCAAGCTACATGGGCTGGATTCCAGAATACCTACCCCACTTGAAATAGCAATTTTCTTGTTGCAATGTTTTCTTTTACCTAAATTATGATGAAAAATCATAAAATTCGGATGCGGAAGCAAATATTTATATGATTTTTTACAAAAATAAATTCAGATTTTACCTATTCTTGAAATGGATATTTTTGTTAGAACATTCATAAATATGCTTTTGGTCTTATACTTTGGATAAAATATGATGAAAAATTATAAAATTCGGTCGCGAGAGCAAATATTTATATGATTTTTAAAAAAATAATGTCAGATTTTACCTATTTTTGATGAATACGTTGTATATTGTAAGCTACATGGGCTGGATTCTAGAATACCTACCACACTTGAAATAGCAATTTTCTTGTTGCAATGTTTTCTTTTAGCTAAAATATGATAAAAAATCATAAAATTCGGGCGCGGAAACAAATATTTATATGATTTTTTACAGAAATAAAGTCATATTTTACCTATTTTTGAAATGGATATTTTTGTTAAAACATTCATAAACATGCTTTCGGACGTATACTTTGGATAAAATATGATGAAAAATTATATAATTCGGACGCGGAAGCAAATATTTATATGATTTTTTACAAAAATGAAGTCAGATTTTACCTATTTTTGATGAATACGTTGTATATTGTAAGCTACAAAGGCTGGATTCTAGAATACCTACCACACTTGAAATAGCAATTTTCTTGTTGCAATGATTTTTTTTAGCTAAAATATGATGAAAAATCATAAAATTCGGGTGCGGAAGCAAATATTTATATGATTTTTTACAAAAAAAAAGTCAGATTTTACCTATTCTTAAAATGGATATTTTTGTTAAAACATTCTTAAACATGCTTTTGGACCAATACTATGGATAAAATATGATAAAAAATTATAAAATTCGGGCGCGGAAGTAAATATTTATATGATTTTTTACAAAAATAAAGTCAGATTTGATCTATTTTTGATGAATACGTTGTATATTGTAAGCTACATGGGCTGGATTCTAGACTACGTACCACACTTAAAATAGCAATTTTCTTGTTGCAATGTTTTCTTTTAGCTAAAATATGATAAAAAAATCATAAAATTCGGGCGCGGAAGAAAATACTTATATGATTTTATACAAAAATAAAGTCAGATTTTACCTATTTTTGATGAATACGTTGTATATCGCAAGCTACTTGGGCTGGATTCTAGAATACCTACCACACTTGAAATAGCAATTTTCTTGTTGCAATGTTTTCTTTTACCTAAATTATGATGAAAAACCATAAAATTCGGATGCGGAAGCAAATATTTATATGATTTTTTACAAAAATAAATTCAGATTTTACCTATTCTTGAAATGGATATTTTTGTTAAAACATTCATAAATATGCTTTTGGACTTATACTTTGGATAAAATATGATGAAAAATTATAAAATTCGGTCGCGAAAGCAAATATTTATATGATTTTTTACAAAAATAAATTCAGATTTTACCTATTTTTGATGAATACGTTGTATATTGTAAGCTACATGGGCTGGATTCTAGAATACCTACCACACTTGAAATAGCAATTTTCTTGTTGCAATGTTTTCTTTTAGCTAAAATATAATGAAGAATTATAAAATTTGGGCGCGGAAGCAAATATTAATATGATTTTTTACAAAAATAAAGTCAGATTTTACCTATTCTTGAAATGTATATTTTTGTTAAAACATTCATAGTCATGCTTTAGGATCTATACTATGGATGGTTTTAGCATTGGACATTGAATTTTCGAATATCATTGTATTGAATACGATGTATATTGAAAGCTACATGGGCTAGATTCTAGAATACCTACCACAATTGAAACAGCAATTTTCTTGTTGCAATGTTTTTTTTTTAGCTAAAATATGATATAGAATTATAAAGTTCTGGCGGGGAAGCAAATATTTATATGATTTTTACAAAAATAAATTCTGATTTTACCTATTCTTGATGAATACGTTGTATATTGTAAGCTACATGGGCTGGATTCTAGAATACCTACTACACTTGAAATAGCAATTTTCTTGTTGCAATGTTTTCTTTTAGCTAAAATATTATGAAGAATTATAAAATTCGGGCGCGGAAGCAAATATTTATATGATTTTTTACAAAAATAAAATCAGATTTTACCTATTTTTGATGAATACGTTGTATATTGTAAGCTACATGGGCTGGATTCTAGAATACCTACCACACTTGAAATAGCATTTTTCTTGTTGCAATGTTTTCTTTTAGCTAAAATATAATAATGAATTATAAAATTCGGGCGCAGAAGCAAATATTTATATGACGTGTTACAAAAATAAAATCAGATTTTACCTATACTTGATAAATATGTTGTATTTTGTAAGCTACATGGGCAGGATTCTAGACAACCTACCACACTTGAAATATATTAATGCTTTAGGATCTATACTATGGATGGTTTTAAGCATCGGACATGCAAAAGTGTCTAAATATCAGATAATAAACATTCAATTTTCGGGTGTCATTTTAATGAATACTTTGTATATTGTAAGCTAAATGGGCTGGATTTTAGAATACCTACCACACTCAAAATAGCAATTTTCTTGTTGCAAAGTTTTCTTTTAGCTAAAATATGATGAAGAGCAAATATTTATATGATTTTTTTAAAAATCAAGTCAGATTTTACTTATTCTTTAAATAGATATTTTTGTTAAAACATTCATATTCATGTAATTTTCTTGTTGCAATGTTTTTTTTTAGCTAAAATATGAAGAATAATTACAAAATTCGGGCGCGAAAGCAAATATTTACATGATTTTTCACAAAAATTAAGTCTAATTTGACCTATTCTTGAAATGGATATATTTGTTAAAACATTCATATTCATGGATTAGGATCTATAAAACTATGGATGGTTTTAAGCATTGGACATGCAAAAGTGACCAAAACGTGGTACCAATCAGATAATAAACATGCAATTTTCGGGTCTCATTTTAATGAATACGTGTATATTATCAGCTATATGGGCTGGATTCTAGAATACCTACCACACTTGAAATAGCAATTTTCTTGTTGCAATGTTATATGATTTTTTACAAAAATTACGTTAAACTTTACCTATTCTTGATATGGATATTTTTGTTATGACATTAATAATCATGCTTTAGGATCTATACTATGGATGGTTTTAGCATTGGATATGCAAAAGTGACCAAAACGTGGTACCAATCAGATAATAAACATTAAATTTTCGGGTATCATTTTATTGAGTACATTGTATATTCGAAGCTACATGGGCTGGATTCTAGAATACCTACCACACTTGGAATAGCAATTTTCTTGTTGCAATGTTTTCTTTTAGCTAAAACATGATGAACAATTATAAAATTCGGGCGCGGAAGCATATATTTATATGATTTTTTACAAAAATAAAGTCAGATTTGACCTAATCTTGAAATGGATATTTTTGTTAAAACATTCATATTCATTCATCAGATAATAAACATTCAATTTTCGGGTGACATTTTAATGAATACGTTGTATATTGTATGCCGCTTGTGCTGGATTCTCGAATACCTACCACACTTAAAGTAGCAATTTTCTTGTTGCAATGTTTTTTTTTTTGCTAAAATATAATAAAGAATTATAAAATTCGGGCGCGGATGCAAATATTTATATGATTTTTTACAAAAATAAAGTCAGATTTTACCTATTCTTGAAATGGATATTTTTGTTAAACTAATCATATTCATGCTTTAGGACCTATACTATCGATTGTTTTAAGCATTGGACATGCAAAAGTTACCAAAACGTGGTACCAATCAGATAATACACATTCAATTTTCAGGTGTCATTTTAATGAATACTTTGTATATTGTAATCTACATGGGCTGGATTCTAGAATTCCTACTACACTTGATATAGCAATTTTCTTGTTGCAATGTTTTTTTTAATCTAAAATATGATGAAGAATTATAAAATTCGGGCGCGGAAGCAAATATTTATATGATTTTTTACAAAAATTACGTCTGATTATACCTATTCTTGATATGGATATTTTTGTTATGACATTAATAGTCATGCTTTAGGATCTATACTATGGATGGTTTTAGCATTGGACATGCAAAAGGGACCAAAACGTGGTACCAAACAGATAATAACATTTAATTTTCGGGTGCCATTTTAATAAATACGTAGTATATTGTAAGCAACATGGAATGGATTCTAGAATACCTACCACACTTGAAATAGCAATTTTCTTGTTGCAATGTTTTCTTTTAGCTAAAATATGATTAAGAATTATAATATTCGGGCGTGGAAATTAATATTTATATGATTTTTTACAAAAATAAAGTCAGATTTTACCTATTCTTTAAATGGATATTTTTGTTAAAACATTCATATTCATGGTTTAGTATCTATACTATAGATGGTTTTAGCATTGGACATGCAAAAGTGACCAAAACGAGGTACCAATCAGATAATAAACATTCAATTTTCGGGTATCATTTTAATGAGTACGTTGTATATTGTAAGCTACATGGGCTGGATTATCGAATACCTACCACACTTAAAGTAGCAATTTTCTTGTTGCAATGTTTTCTTTTAGCTACAATATAATAAAAAATTATAATATTCGGGCGCGGAAAAAAATATTTATATGTTTTTTCACAAAAATAAAGTCAGATTTTACCTATTCTTTAAATGGATATTTTTGTTAAAACGTTTATATTCTTGGTTTAGTATCTATAGTATGGATGGTTTTAGCATTGGACATGCAAAAGTGACCAAAACGTGGTACCAATCAGATAATAAACATTCAATTTTCGGATATCATTTTAATGAGTATGTTGTATAGTGTAAGCTACATGGGCTGGATTATCGAATACCTACCACACTTGAAGTAGCAATTTTCTTGTTGCAATGTTTTTTTTAATCTAAAATATGATGAAGAATTATAAAATTCGGGCGCAGAAGCAAATATTTATATGATTTTTTACAAAAATTACGTCTGATTATACCTATTCTTGATATGGATATTTTTGTTATGACATTAATAGTCATGCTTTAGGATCTATACTATGGATGGTTTTAGCATTGGACATGCAAAAGTGACCAAAACGTGGTACCAATCAGATAATAAACATTAAATTTTTGGGTATCATTTTAATGAGTACATTGTATATTCGAAGCTACATGGGCTGGATTCTAGAATACCTACCACACTTGAAATAGCAATTTTCTTGTAGCAATGTTTTCTTTTAGCTAAAACATGATGAACAATTATAACATTCGGGCGCGGAAGCATATATTTATATGATTTTTTACAAAAATAAAGTCAGATTTTACCTATTCTTGAAATGGATATATTTGTTAAACTAATCATAATCATGCTTTAGGACCTATACTATCGATTGTTTTAAGCATTGGACATGCAAAAGTTACCAAAACGTGGTACCAATCAGATAATACACATTCAATTTTCAGGTGTCATTTTAATGAATACTTTGTATATTGTAATCTACATGGGCTGGATTCTAGAATTCCTACTACACTTGATATAGCAATTTTCTTGTTGCAATGTTTTCTTTTAGATAAAATATGATAAAGGATTATAAAATTCGGGCGCGAAAGCAAATACTTATATGATTTTATACAAAAATAACGTCAGATTTGACCTATTCTTGAAATGGATATTTTTGTTAAAACATTCATATTCATGGCTTAGTATCTATACTATGGATGGTTTTAGCATAGGACATGCAAAAGTGACCGAAACGTGGTACCAATCAGATAATACACATTCAATTTTCGGGTATCATTTTAATGAGTACGTTGTATATTGTAAGCTACATGGGCTGACTTCTAGAATACCTACCAAAATTGAAATAGCAATTTTCTTGTTGCAATGTTTTCTTTTAGCTAAAATATGATAAAGAATTATAATATTCGGGCGTGGAAATAAATATTTATATGATTTTTTACAAAAATAAAGTCAGATTTTACCTATTCATGAAATGGATATTTTTGTTACAACATTCATATTCATGCTTTAGGATCTATACTATAAATGGTTTTAGCATTGGACATGCAAAAGTGACCAAAACGTGGTACCAAGTAGATAATAAACATTCAGTTTACGGTTGTCATTTTAATGAACACGTTTTATATTGTAATCTACATGGGCTGGATTCTAGAATTCCTACTACACTTCAAATAGCAATTTACTTGTTGCAATGTTTTCTTTTAGCTAAAACATGATGAAGAATTATAAAATTCGGACGCAAAAGCAAATATTTATATGATTTTTTACAAACATAAAGTCAGATTTTACCTTTTCTTGAAATGGATATTTTTTTTAAAACATTCATATTCATGGTTTAGTATCTATACTATGGATGGTTTTAGCATTGGACATGCAAAAGTGACCAAAACAGGTATATTGTAAGCTACAAGGGCTGGATTCTAGAATACCTACCGCACTTGAAATAGCAATTTTCTTGTTGCAAAGTTTTCTTTTAGCTAAAATATGATAAAGAATATATTTATATGATTTTTTACAAAAGTAAAGTTAGATTTGACCTATTCTTGAAATGGATTTTTTATGTTAAAACATTCATATTCATTCATCAGATAATAAACATTAAATTTTCGGGTGCCCTTTTAATGAATGCGTTGTAAATTGTGGGCTACATGGGCTGGATTTTAGAATACCTACCACACTTGAAAAAGCAATTCTTTTGTTGCAATGTTTTCTTTTAGCTAAAATATGATAAAGAAATATAAAATTCGGGCGCGAGAGCAAATATTTATATGATTTTTTACAAAAATAAAGTCAGATTTTACCTATTCTTGAAATGGATATTTTTGTTAAAACATTCATATTCATGCTTTAGGATCTATACTATGGTTGGTTTTAAGCATTGGACATACAAAAGTGACCAAAACGTGGTACCAATCAAATAATAAACATTCAATTTTCGGGTGTCATTTTAATAAATACGTTGTATATCGTAAGCTACATGGGCTGGATTCTAGAAAACCTTCCACACTTGAAATAGCAATCTTCTTGTTGCAATGTTTCCTTTTGGCTAAAATATGATGAAGAATTATAAAATTTGGGCGCGAAAGCAAATATTTAAATGATTTTTTACAAAAATTAGGTCAGATTTTACTTATTCCTGATATGAATATTTTTGTTAAAACATTCATATTCATGCTTTAGAATGTATACTGTGGATGGTTTTAAGCATTGTAAATGCAAAAGTGACCAAAACGTGGTACCAATCAGATAATAAACATTCAATTTTCGGGTGTCATTTTAATAAATACGTTGTATATTGTAAGCTACATGGGCTGGATTCTAGAATACCTACAACAATTTAAAAAGCAATTTTCTTTTTGCAATGTTTTCTTTTAACTAAAATATAATGAAGAATTACAAAATCGTGCGCGAAAACAAATATTTATATGATTTTTCACAAAAAAAGGCAGATTTTACCTATTCTCGAAATGAATATTTTTGTTAAAACATTCATATTTATGCTTTAGTATCTATACTATGGATGGTTTTAAGCATTAGATATGCAAAAGTGATCAATACCATTTCAAAAAAAAGGTAAAATCTGACTTTTTTTTGTAAAAAATCATATAAGTATTTGCTTTCGCGCCCTAAATTCATAAATCTTAGTAATATTTTAGCTAAAAGAAAACATTGCAAAAAGAAAATTGCTATTTCAAGTGTGGTTGGTATTCTAGAATCCAGCCCTAATACCTTACAATATACAACGTATTCATGAAAATGTCACCAGAAAATTTAATGTTTATTATCTGATTGGTGCCACGTTTTGGTCACTTTTGCATGTCCATTGCTTAAAACCATCCATAGTATAGATCCTAAAGCATTAATACGAATGTTTTAACAAAAATATCCATTTCAAGAATAGGTAAAACCTGACTTTATTTTTGTAGAAAATCATATAAATATTTGGTTCCGCGCCCCAATTTTATAATTCTTTATCATATTTTAGCTAAAAGAAAACATTGCAACAAGAAAATTGCTATTTCAAGTGTGGTAGGTATTCTAGAATCCAGCCCACGTAAACTTACAATATACAACGTATTCTTTAAAATGACACCCAAAAATTGAATGTTTATTATCTGATTGGTACCACAAATTGGTCACTTTTGCATGTACAATGCTAAAACCATCCTAAAGCATGAATAAGGATGTTGTACCAAAATTATCCATTTCAAGAATAGGTAAAATCTGACTTTATTTTTGTCAAAAATCATATAAATATTTGCTTCCGCGCCCGAATTTTATAATTCCTCATCATATTTTAGCTAAAAGAAAACATTGCAACAAGAAAATTGCTATTTCAAGTTTGGTATATTCATTAAAATGACACCCGAAAATTGAATGTTTATTATCTGATTGGTAACACGTTTTGGTCACTTTTGCATGCCCAATGTTAAAACCATCAATAGTATAGATCCTAAAGCATGAATATAAATGTTTTAACAAAAATATCCATTTTAAGAATAGGTGAAATCTGACTTTATTTTTCTAAAAAAACATAAATATATTTGCTTCCGCGCGCAAATTTTATAATTCTTCATCATGTTTTAGCTAAAAGAAAACATTGCAACAAGAAAATTGCTATTTCTAGTTTGGTAGGTATTGTAGAATCCAGCCCATGTAGCTTACAATATACACGTATTTATTAAAATGACACCCGAAAATTGAATGTTTATTATTTGATTGTTACCACGTTTTGGTCACCTTTGCATGTACAATGCTGAAACCATCCATAGTATAGATCCTTAAACATGAATATGAATGTTTTACTAAACATATCCTTTTCAAGAATAGGTAAAATCTGACTTTATTTTTGTAAAAAATCTTATAAGTATTTGCTTCCGCGCCCGAATTTTATAATTCTTTATCATATTTTAGCTAAAAGAAAACATTGCAACAAGAAAATTGCTATTTCAAGTGTGGTAGGTATTTTAGAATCCAGCCCATGTAGCTTACAATATACACATATTCATTAAAATGACACCCGAAAATTGAATGTTTATTATCTGATTGGTAACAAGTTTTGGTCACTTTTGCATGCCCAATGTTAAAACCATCAATAGTATAGATCCTAACGCATGAATATAAATGTTTTAACAAAAATATCCATTTCAAGAATAGTTGAAATCTGACAATATTTTTGTAAAAAATCATATAAATATTTGTTTCCGCGCCCGAATTTTATAATTCTTCATCATATTTTAGCTAAAAGAAAACACTGCAACAAGAAAATTGCTATTTCAAGTGTTGTAGCTATTCTAGAATCCATCCCATGTAGCTTACAATATAAAACGTATTCATTAAAATGACACCCGGAAATTGAATGTTTATAATTTGATTGGTACCACGTTTTGGTCACTTTTGCATGTCCAATGCTAAAACCATCCATAGTATAGATCCTAAAGCATGATTATGAATGTTTTAACAAAAATATCCATTTCAAGAATAGGTAAAATCTGACTTTATTTTTGTAAAAAATCATATAAATATTTGCTTCCGCGGTCGAATTTTATAATTCTTTATCATAGTTTTACTAAAAGAAAACATTGCAACAAGAAAATTGCTATTTGAAGTGTGGTAGGTATTCTAGAATCCAGACCAAGTAGTTTACAATATACAACAAATTCATCAAGAAAAGATAAAATCTGACTTTATTTTTGTAAAAAATTATATAGATTTTTGCTTCCGCGCCCGAATTTTATAATTTTTCATCATATATTAGCTAAAAGAAAACATTGCAACAAGAAAATTGCTATTTCAAGTGTAGTAGTTATTCTAGAATCCCATGTAGCTTACAATATACAACGTATTCAACAAAGTGACACACGAAAAATTAAGTTTTATTATCTGATTGGTGCTACGTTTTGGTCATTTTTGCATGTCCAATGCTAAAACCATCCATAGTATAGATCCTAAAGCATGAATACGAATGTATTAACAAAAATATCCATTCCAAGAATAGGTAAAATCTGACTTTATGTTTGTAGAAAATCATATAAATATTTGCTTCCGCGCCCGAATTTTATAATTATTCATCATATTTTAGCTAAAAGAAAACATTGCAACAAGAAAATTACTATTTCCAGTGTGGTAGGTATTCTAGAATCCAGCCCACGTAAACTTACAAAATACAACGTATTCTTTAAAATGACACCCAAAAATTGAATGTTTATTATCTGATTGGTACCACGTTTTGGTCACTTTTGCATGTAAAATGCTAAAACCATCCTAAAGCATGAATATGAATGTTTTACCAAAATTATCCATTTCAAGAATAGGTAAAATCTGACATTATTTTTGTAAAAAATCATATAAATATTTGTTTCCGCGCCCGAATTTTATAATTCTGCATCATATGTTAGCTAAAAGAAAACATTGCAACAAGAAAATTGCTATTTCAAGTTTGGTATATTCATTAAAATGACACCCGAAAATTGAATCTTTATTATCTGATTGGTAACACGTTTTGGTCACTTTTGCATGCCCAATGTTAAAACCATCTATAGTATAGATCTTAAAGCATGAATATAAATGTTTTAACAAAAATATCCCTTTTAAGAATAGGTGAAATCTGACTTCATTTTTGTTAAAAATCATATAAATATTTGCTTCCGCGCCCGAATTTTATAATTTTTCATCATATTTTAGCTAAAAGAAAACTTTGTAACAAGAAAATTGCTATTTCTAGTTTGGTAGGTATTGTAGAATCCAGCCCATGTAGCTTACAATATACACGTATTCATTAAAATGACACCCGAAAATTGAATGTTTATTATTTGATTGTTACCACGATTTGGTCACTTTTGCATGTACAATGCTGAAACCATCCATAGTATAGATCCTAAAGCATGAATATGAATGTTTTAACAAAAATATCCATTTTAAGAATAGGTAAAATCTGACTTTATTTTTGTAAAAAATCATATAAATATTTTCTTCCGCGCCCGAATTTTATAATTTTTTTCATATTTTAGCTAAAAGAAAATATTGAACAAGAAAATTGCTATTTCAAGTGTAGTAGGTATTCTAGAATCCAGACCAAGTAGTTTACAATATACAACGAATTCATCAAGAAAAGATGAAATCTGACTTTATTTTTGTAAAAAATTATATAGATTTTTGCTTCCAAAATTAGCTAAAAGAAAACATTGCAACAAGAAAATTGCTATTACAAGTGTAGTAGTTATTCTAGAATCCCATGTAGCTTACAATATACAATGTATTCAACAAAATGACACCCGAAAAATTAAGTTTTATTATCTGATTGGTACTACGTTTTGGTCACTTTTGCATGTTCAATGCTAAAACCATCCATAGTATAGATCCTAAAGCATGAATACGAATGTTTTAACAAAAATATCCATTCCAAGAATAGGTAAAATCTGACTTTATGTTTGTAGAAAATCATATAAATATTTGCTTCCGCGCCCGAATTTTATAATTATTCATCATATTTTAGCTAAAAGAAAACATTGCAACAAGAAAATTGCTATTTAAAGTGTGGTAGACATTCTAGAATCCAGCACATGTAGCTTACAATATACAACGTATTCATTAAAATGATACCCGAAAATTATCTGATGTTTATTATCTGATTAGTACCACGTTTTGGTCACTTTTGCATGTCCAATGCTAAAACCATCCATAGTATAGATCCTAAAGCATGAATATGAATGTTTTACTAAAATTATCCATTTCAAGGATATGTAAAATCTGACTCTATTTTTGAAAAAAATCATATAAATATTTGCTTCCGCGCCCAAATTTTATAATTCTTTATTAAATTTTAGCTAAAAGAAAACATTGCAACAAGAATATTGCTATGTCATGTGTGGTAGGTATTCTAGAATCCTGCCCATGTAGCTTACAATATACACATATTCATTAAAATGACACCCGAAAATTGAATGTTTATTATCTGATTAGTAACACGTTTTGGTCACTTTTGCATGCCCAATGTTAAAACCATCAATAGTATAGATCCTAAAGCATGAATATAAATGTTTTAACGAAAACATCCATTTCAAGAATAGGTAAAATCTGACTTTATTTTTGTAAAAAATCATATAAATAGTTGCTGCCGCGCACGAATTTTATAATTCTTTATCATAGTTTATCTAAAAGAAAACATTACAACAAGAAAATTGCTATTTCAAGTGTGGACGGTATTCTAGAATCCAGACCAAGTAGCTTACAATATACAACGTGTTCATCAAGAATAGTTAAAATCTGACTTAATTTTTGTAAAAAATCATATAAATATTGGCTTCCGCGCCCAAATTTCATAATTCTTCATCATATTTTAGCTAAAAAAAAACATTGCAACAAGAAAATTGCTCTTTCAAGTGTGGTAGGTATTCTAGAATCCAGCCCATGTAGCTTACAATATACAACGTATTCATTAACATGACACCCGAAAATTGAATGTTTATTACCTGATTGGTACCATGTTTTGGTCACTTTTGCATGTCCAATGCTTAAAACCATCCATAGTATTGATTCTAAAGCATGAATATGAATGTTTTAACAAAAATGTCAATTTCAAGAATAGGTAAAATCTGACTTTATTTTTGTAAAAAATCATATAAATATTTGCTTCCGCGCCCGAATTTTATAATTCTTTATTATATTCTAGCTAAAAGAAAACATTGCAACAAGAAAATTGCTATTTCAAGAGTAGTAGGTATTCTAGAATCCAACCCATGTAGCTTACAATATACAACGTATTCATTAAAATGACACCCGAAATTTGAATGTTTATTATCTGGTTGGTACCACGTCTTGGTCACTTTTGCATGTCCAATGCTAAAACCATCCATAGTATAGATCCTAAAGCATGAATATGAATGTTTTAACAAAAATATCCATTTCAAGAATAGGTAAAATCTGACTTTATTTTTGTAAATTTTTTTATAAATATTTGCTTTCGCGCCCGAATGTTATAATTTTTTTATCATATTTTAGCTAAAAGACAACATTGCAACAAGAAAATTGCTATTTTAAGTTTAGTAGGTATTCTAGAATCCAGCCCATGTATCTTACAATATACAACGTATTCATTAAAATGACACCCAAAAACTGAATGTTTATTATCTGGTTGGTACCACGTCTTGGTCACTTTTGCATGTCCAATGCTAAAACCATCTATAGTATAGATCCTCAAGCATGAATATGAATGTTTTAACAAAAATATCAGTAGTAAAGGGAAAAGATTTGTCAGTCGCCTAGTGAAAGTTGCCCCAGGGGCGACCTTGGTGAAAGTTGTTTGTTGTCAATAACAATAACAAATTACGTCAGTTATGTCTTATTTAATTAGAAAGTCTATTTTCCGTGAATTATGTTAATTGAATTTTGATTGTTTACCTGTTATTTGTTGTTGTTATAGAAATAGTTTTTGTTTTAAGCAACAAAGATAATATATTTTTAATATGTTCTGTTAATTATGTTAATTGGTATTTTGATTGTCTGCTATCGTTTGAATATTTTCTGCACTTGGAAATATTTTTAGAAATTGTTGTTTATTTTTAAATAAGACATATATTATACAAATATATTTTGAAAATTTATTTTTAATTGGTGAAAGTAAAATACGTATATTGTTAGAGTTTGTTACCTATCTGTATAAATAGAAAGTGTAAATATTTATTTATTTATTATAATTTTTTTTTTTTATTTATATATTTAGGAAGCCAACAGATTACCCATTTAAAGGCTTCCAAGAACTAACAAAACAATTTACATAGAGTATACCATCAAAGTGTTACAAATACAATTAGAAAATAATAAAAAACATTAAAAGTTAAAGCACAGAAAGAATTACATAAAGAGAGATTTTCAAATTTTTTTTTTTAGTGCACCCTTAAATTAAATTAATGTTGAATTGAAGATGTCAATTTGACTGTATGAGTTGTTATATGTTGACATAATTCTATTTAAGGGTGAGTTTTTATAACTGTTTGTGTTACATTTAATGACATAAAACAGGTTCTTGTTTCGTATATTAACACAGGGAACATGGAAATTCATATAATCTACAATTCTAAAGTTATCAATATGATTATTTAATACCTTGAACAAAAAAGTCATATCGTGATTGGTTCTTCTTTGCTCAAGTGATTCTAGATTAAAAAGTAGTGTTAATTGATCATAGTTAAGTCTATTCAAAGAAAATTTATATTTTAATAAAGATATAAATTTTCGTTGTACAGACTCTATTAGAATTGTATTTGTATTGTATACTGGTTTCCACACAAGAATGGCATTTTCAACTAATGGTCGAACTAAACAGTTATATAAAAGGATAAGAGACTCTTTATGGTTATATAATTTAGAGATTCGAAAAATGTAGCCTAAAGTTCTATAAGCTATTTTGACTATATTTAAAATATGTTCATTAAACAATAATTTGGAGTCATATAGCACACCTAAATCTCTAGTGTTTAACTTGCATTCCAAATGAATACCATTTAAACTATATGGATAAGTGATGACATTTGTGTTTCTGGTGAATCTTATGAAATGATATTTATTAATGTTTAATGTTAAGTCGTTCAAGTCACAATAGTCCTGCAACCGTTCCAAATCTTCTTGAAGTTTTATGCAGTCGATAATTGAAGTTATAGGTTTCAAGATTTTTAGATCGTCGGCATATAGAAAATATTCGCAGTATTTAAAGCACTCCCCAATGGAATTAATATATAAAATAAATAAAAGAGGGCCTAAGTGTGATCCTTGGGGAACGCCTGAAGTTACTGCAATTTTTCTCGATTTAAAACCTTTGCAAGAAACTATTTGTGACCGATTTTTTATGTAAGATTCAACCCACCGTAATAAAGTGCCGTGAATACCACTGCTGTATAACTTTTTTAATAATTTTATGTGATTAACACGATCAAAAGCTTTCATAAAATCTGTACACACTACGTCAACCTGTATTCTTTTGTCCATTTGCCCACTAATAAATTCGGTGAATGGGACTAGATTATTAAGTACAGATTTTCTACTACAGAAACCTGCCTGGTGCGGTATTATTAAGTTTTGTAGTTCAAATTTTATTTTACTAGGCACTATTGATTCAAAAATTTTCCCAAACACCGAAAGTATTGATATTGGGCGATAGTTCTTGACGTCACTTTTGTCGCCGGATTTATGGATAGGAGTAACATATGAACATTTCCATAAATCAGGGAAAACTCCGCTATTTAGAGATTTGTTAAATATCAAGTGTAGAGGATAAACTAAATAATGAGCACAGGATTTTATAAATAATGGATGTATTAAGTCTGGACCACAACCTTTTTTGATATCTAACTTCAGTAGTGTATTTAAAATGTCATTCTCAGAAATAGCTACACAACTTATTGAAACGGTAGAATTATCAATAAAGTTTATATCGTTTGTGTCTGAACTTGCAGCGTCAGACGTAGTGTATACAGATTCGAAATATTGTGCGAAAAGGTTACAAATGTCGTCACCAGTATAAGCATTGTTTTTGTTAAAATGCATTGAATTTGGAATGCTGTTATCATTTCTAAGTTTTCTGGTTTGATTCCAGAAGTACATTACATTTGATTTAAGATTTGCCTCTAAGTAAGTAATATAATTTTTATAATCACTAGCTAACTTATTTTTAACTCTTTGTCGCAACATAGAAAATGTATTGTAGGCGGTAATGTCACCGTATGCTTTCCACTTTTTATGAAATTTATTTTTTTCTCTTATGATTTTAAGTAAAGATTTTGAGAACCAGATGGGATATTTATTATTATGTTTTTTGTAAGTGGGACAATAACAATCTAACAAGTAATATAAAATTTCATAAAATAATTTTACATTGTGATTAACGTCAGTATTTTTAAATTTTAAGTCCCAGTTAATAACTGATAATTTATAAATCAAGTTCTCGTAATCACATTTCTTAAGGTTGTATTTAGGTTCATACTTGGTGTGAAGTGCCTTAAAATCATTAAGGAGAACATCAATTTCAAGAGCAGGGTGATAAGTGTCTAGAGTGCTAATTGGTAGTGTACAATATGTTACTGTAATATCTGATATGCAAAAAATTAAATCAAGGATTTTGTTGAGGTGATTCCGAACGTTATTAAACTGTTTTAGGTTACACAAAGATACATTGTTTATATAATTAATGTATAAGTCCGATCTACCCACATATTGAGCTTGTAGGCTACTATTATCAGTAGGTACCCAATCAAAATCGGGAAGATTGTAGTCTCCAACCAATATGTTTTAGTATTCAGTATTTTGTCAAAATCGACTGTTTGTGGGAAACCGTGATATTTTGGTAAGTGTATTATTATATTTTATTACTGGATATGTTATTAATCTAAATGTAATATTTATTTAGAAGAATAGCAAGACCTGCAACTATTTGTTTAGAAATGGATTTCAATACGTTGAGTAAAATAGGCCTGTTGAAAAATAAAAAACCTCATATAAAAATAACCGACATGGAAGTGAATAAGGCGTATAAACTAATCAACATTAACGCTGTCAAGACAAGGTTTGGCAGGAAGATAATCGCCGTGACTGAAAATTTTTGCATTTACTTACCAGGACGATTTGACGAATTAAAAGACGATCAAATTACTGATTTACAAAAGACCGTTAGCGAATGGAGTATCAAGTTTACAGGGACCAACGAGTACAGTCCAGGAAAACATACGCCGTTAATAAATTTTGTTAAAAAATTAATGTGTAATGTATGTAAATAAATGAATGAAAAATGTATATATATATATATATATATATATATATATATATATATATATATATATATATATATGTTACATAACTTGAACCAGCAGATTCAGCAGTCCTTACCAGCGGATGTTCCCGCTCCGCACCATGTTAGCTTCATGTAACCACAGTCTTGATGTAATCACAGCGCAATAAAGATCTCTTATTTGTGAATACAATAAAATCTTTTTAGAAACTTACATCCTAACACCGTTAAATTAATTGGCGCAGTCGGTAGGATATTGAGAGGAAATTCACCGCGAATAAACCTTCAATATCAATTGTTTACTCAATAACGGAACCGCGACCCGGCAAGAATTCATCGAGAATCCAACAGCCACCATACCTGGAGAACTCCATCGTGGACATCTATCAGGGATGAAGATCATCGCATTGGTTTTGTAAGTTGCTTTCCTATTTATGTCAGACTCCTTGCTTTCTTCTACCTCTTCCACCGCGGAAAATAGTGAAAACGAGTTAGATTTAGATTACCCACAAAGTAGTATAGATACAGAATTAGATTTAACTATAATTAACAATATTTTAACAAACTTAGCTATAGAAGAAAACACTAACTTAATCATGTCGCTAGTACCGAAATTCGAAGCAAAATTATTAGAAATTGTACCTAGATTTGACGGAAATCCATCCGAATTATCCTCATTTCTAGATATAGCAAATGCTTTAATCAAAACCTATTGGGATTCAAAACCAGAAAATATTAATTGTGTCCAGAATATCACTGTAGTTTATGGAATTTACGCAAAATTAACCGGAGTTGCACGCGAGGTATACACCACCTGCATCTCCAAAGATTGGAAATCTGTAAAAGACGCCCTCGTTGCGCATTTTGGCGATCAGCGCGATGAGAATGGTTTATTGTTTGACTTGGATCAGCTCCGTCAAAAAGACGAACCAGCCTTGCAATATTATACGTGAGTAATATCAAATTTAAGTGCATTACACAATTATATCGACATTCACGAAACTGATGATGCCATTCGAACTGTTAAAATAAATTTTCATAATACCCATGCCCTAAAAATATTTTTAGCCGGTCTAAAAGAACCGTTAGGTTCAACTATTCGGGCCATGAAACCAACCACTTTAGCGGAAAGTAGACAATACATTGTTTCCGAAAATAATATCAGACACTTACAAAAAACTCCAGTTTCGAACAAAATTATTAATCACAAACCTCACCAAGTAAATATGCCAGTCCCGAGACAAATGCAATTCACTCGACCCCCATTACCAATGTCTTATCCACAATTTCAACAATTTCCAAATCAACAACAATTCTTTCCAAGTAACCCTATCCGCTTACAACATAGACCAGTCTATCCCCAAAGATTTTTCACTAACCAACAAGTGTTTGGTAACACAAATCCAAGACCTAACACAACGAATGTTTGGAAACCATAAGGCTCCGCAAACCGCCCTATACAACCAAAACCTACACCTATGAGCGGAATATCTCGTGGAACTTTCCCAAAACCTGACTTTCGACAACAAAGAACTCAAAATCAAGGACAACCAAAATTTGTTTCAGAAGAATTATTTAACGTAGAACCAACACAATATTATGACCCTACTGAAAATTACTCGCATTATGAAAATTATGAGACCGATAACGCTGAATATTACCCACAAGACAATTTATACAGCACTGACGAAATCAAAGATATTTACGAACAAGAACCAATAGAAGAGAATCAAAATTTTCCCCAGTCCAGCCTAAAAGAGAACCAAACATAGAACTACATTCAATATACGACAAAAAAGACCTACCCTTCATTAAAATTTCAAATCCACCATTAAAATTACTAATAGATACTGGAGCAACAAAATCTTTTCTAAATCCTGAAATTGCGGAAAAATACTTTAAAAATAATATAAAAAAGGAAAATTTCACTATCTCCTCAATATTTCAAACAGCTAAAAGAGACTCCCAGCTTTCCCTGAATTTAATGTTAATAAGACCGTAAAATTTTACTTATTCAAATTTCCTCATTTCTTTGACGGTTTAATCGGATACGATACCCTAAAAGACTTAAATGTACAATTAGATCTGAACTATTCTGTCTTCAAAACTCCAAATACAGTGTTAAAATTATGCCACTACGAAGCTAAAAGAAAATTATTATTTTTTGCTCGTTTAGAACCTAATACTTTGGAATCATTAAAAATTCCAGTAAATTCAAAAGACGGCGACATTATAATCCCACAGACTAGAGTTTAAAATTGTGAAATTAGAGAATGTTTATCGCATTGTAGAAACGGATATGCCCCAGTTGATATTTACAACAACACAATTGCACCTCAAGAAATCTATTTATACGACCCTATTAAAGTTGACTCCTTTAATAATATAGAATTTGAGTTATTTAACGCTATTGTCAATAACAACCCGAACGATAACAAAGAATTCAAAAAATCAGATATAATTAATATGTTACGCACGGAACATATGAATTCTGAAGAAAAATATCAAATAGAAAAATTAGTAACATCATACTCCGATATATTTTATCGCGAAGGCACCCCTTTAACCTTTACAAATAAAATTAAGCATAGAATAATAACCAAAGACGAAATTCCAGTTCACACAAAATCTTACCGTTACCCATTTGTACACAAACCGGAAGTTGAAAGACAGATAAATAACATGTTGAAACAAGGTATAATCCGACCAAGTGACTCACCATGGTCATCACCTATTTGGATCGTTCCAAAGAAGGTTGATGCCTCCGGAAAACAAAAGTGGCGAATAGTTGTCGATTATCGAAAGATAAACGAAAAAACTATAGACGATCGCTACACTATTCCCAACATATCAGACATATTAGACAGACTTGGACGAGCTCAATACTTCACAACTTTAGATTTGGCGAGTGGATTTCACCAAATTGAAATGCACCCAGATGATATACAAAAGACAGCATTTAACGTGGAACACGGACATTACGAATTCTTAAGAACCCCATTTGGCTTAAAAAATGCTCCATCGACCTTACAAAGAGTTATGGACAATGTCTGGAGAGAATTTCTTAATAAATTTTGTTTTGTATTCATGGACGACATAATAATATATTCATCGTCTCTCCAAGAACATATTGTAAATTTAAAACAAATTTTTCAAAAACTGCGAGAAAGTAATCTCAAAGTACAACCAGATAAATCAGAATTTTTGAAAAAAGAAGTAACATTTCTTGGCCATCTAATAACATCAGAAGGAATCAAGCCTAATCCTGCAAAAATCAAAGCTATTCAAAATTATCCTTTGCCGAAAACTACACGCGAAATTAAAGCCTTTCTCGGATTATTAGGTTACTACCGCAAATTTATAAACAATTTTGCAAAATTAACAAAGCCGTTGACTTCATGTTTAAAAAAGGACGCTAAAATTGACACACAAAACCCCGACTATGTAAATTGTTTCAACACATGCAAAAATCTCCTATCAAATGAACCGATATTGCAATACCCTGACCTCAACCAACCGTTCAACCTGACAACAGACGCGAGTGACTATGCAATTGGCGCGATATTGTCCCAGGGCAAAGTAGGTTCAGACTTGCCGATAGCTTATGCTAGTCGTACCTTAAATGACACCGAATCTAAATATGCAACTATCGAAAAAGAAACTTTGGCAATCGTATGGGCAGTAAAACATTTTAGACCATACTTATTCGGACGTAAATTTACTATCTACACTGACCATCAACCTTTAGAATGGTTGTTTAAAATGAAAGAACCCAACTCCAAACTTGTGAGATGGAGACTCAAACTAGCAGAGTTTGATTACAAAATTGAATATAAACCAGGCGCGCTAAACAAAAACGCTGACGCATTATCCCGAATCCAAATTAATACAAACGAAACGATAGATAATTCTGGCGGAATATTTGATTATATAAAAGACTTTAACAAAAACTTTGATAACGCGGCACAAGCGGACGGAGATAAAAACCTGGATACAGACCGGAGATAAGAAAAAATAAAGATAAAGCAAGTAAGTGCTACGTGACAGGAGAGAAGTTAGCTTCAGAAGAGTCGATCTGGGCGTGGCTTCTACCGCCGTCAACGTAGCGACTTTGCGCCTTAAGTTAGGCAATTTATTATGTCTACACGTGAATCAGACAGCGAAACAGACAGTAAACGCAATCGTAAAAGGCAACAGGACGGATTTTTCAAAAGGAGCAAAAAAACTGTTAAAATATGCAATGAATATATTCTTATTCTTAAGGCGATCTCAGCGCCATCTGTTATGTTAAAAAGTAACTAAAAATAATATGATATATAGTAACTGTTGATCATAAAAAAACAAGAGTGTGTAGTTGTGTACTGAAAGATTCTTATTCTGCAACAATAAAAATATCTATCCAGATTACGCCTGCTTCTTATTAATACCCTAAATTATAACAGGTTATGGGCACAGGCAAGTAATCTGGAAGAGTGGTTGATTAAAGAGTAAAAAAGAGGTTAGAAAAAGCGACAAAAATGGATTCGTCAGCAGTTGTCACATGTTTAAAATTAAATAATGAAAATTGGGCAATCTGGAAGTTCCAGACTACAGTAATGCTCAAAGGAAGAGGACTATATGATATAGTGATAGGTGTGATGCTAAAACCAGATGAAGGTAAAGCTAAAACAGAATGGCTGAAGAATGATGCTAAAGCACAAGAACTCCTAGTTACAAGGATGGAGCAAGGCCCTCTTGCACATTTATTGTCATGCGAAACCTCTAAAGAAATGTGGACAACATTAAAGTCGGTCTATGATAAAGAATCAGTTGTAAGTGTGCACATTCTACAGCAAAAATTTTTCTTATTTGAATTGAAAAACGAATCAATTTCCACTTTTATATCAAAGCTTGAGGACATAAGAACCAAACTTAAGCAAGCTGGTGAACCTATATCAAATAAAATGGTGATAACGAAAATATTAATGTCATTGCCGGAGCCCTATAAGCATTTTAGGTCAGCATGGGAATCAGTTCAAGCCGAG
This sequence comes from Stenolophus ochropezus, assembly GCA_035578165.1. Taxonomy (NCBI): domain Eukaryota; kingdom Metazoa; phylum Arthropoda; class Insecta; order Coleoptera; family Carabidae; genus Stenolophus; species Stenolophus ochropezus. The sequence continues at coordinate 37,613 of JAQOWZ010000180.1, read as the reverse complement.
ATACAGACATTAGAAGAAATAACATCAAGATTGTTGATAGAGGAAGAAAGGTTGAATGTAGGCGACGGAGAAGCTATTGCACTAGCTGGTACTACTAAGAAAATAGAAAAGGTAACATGCTTTGTATGTGGCAAAAAGGGGCATTACTCTAAAAACTGTTTCAAGCGTAAGGGGAAGATGGAAACAAGGGATTGTTTCTATTGTAAAAAGAAAGGACATATAGCCGCAAACTGTTGGAATAAGAAAAAACGGGAAGACTAATATAAAAATAAAAAAGAAGTAAAAAATCCCAAGAATTTCAATAAAAAGAGTGAAGTGGACAATGCCTTTATTGGAGCACAAAATTATATACAATCAAAAGATTGGTGTATGGATACCGGAGCTAGTGAGCACATGTGCTGGGACATAAATATGTTTAAAACGTTAAGAGAGACACAAGTACGAGAAAATGTTACTATTGGAGATGGTAATATATTAAAAGTAAAAGGCGTTGGAACTATCATTCTAGCTGCACGAGTAGATCAAAAATTAATTAAAACTACTCTATCTAATGTGTTATATGTGCCGGAACTAAAATTTAATCTGTTTTCAGTTGGGAGTACATTAGACAAAGGTTTTATACTTTTATCTGATAATGAAAAGTGTAAATTAATTTATGAAGCTGGAGAAATTTGTGCTGTTGCTTTAAGAAAAAATAAACTGTATAAAATGGATTTTGTACCATACAATGAAACACAAAAAATAGGCTGTTACTATGCTAAAAAAATAGAGTGTTTATCAACTTGGCACAACAAATTAGCTCACCAAAATTTGGAGCAAGTTAAGAAAATTCTAAACAAAAATAACATAAAGTTTGAAGATGATAGTGAAAACTTCACTTGTGAGAATTGTTTATCAGGTAAACAAAAAAAGAAAATCGTTGACTGAAAGTAATTACCGTGCAAGTGAAAGATTAGAGCTAGTACATGCAGACGTGTGTGGTCCAATGGAAGAAATGTCTTTAGGAGGATCGAAATACTTTTTAGTGTTAAAGGACGACTATTCTTCCTACAGATTTGTGAATTTTCTAAAATACAAATTAGAAGTCAAGTCTTGTATTGAAAAATTCATTGCGTTAGCTGAAAGAGAAACAGGTTGTAAAGTAAAAATATTAAGGTCCGACAATGGTTTAGAGTTTGTAGACAAAGAACTCGAGAATATGCTCACGAAACATGGAATTAAACATCAGAAATCAGTAAAATATACTCCAGAACAAAATGGGCGAGCGGAACGAGAAATAAGGACACTAGTAGAAGCTGCTCGCAGCATGATTCATGGAATAAGTAAGAAGTATTGGGCTGAAGCGGTGAATATGGCAGCTTATGTACTGAACAGAACAGGTGCAAGCCCAATTGCAGGAGAGACACCATACGAAATGTACTATAAAAGGGTAACTGATATACAAAATTTTCAAATTTTCGGATCAAAAGTATCAGTGCATGTTCCCAAGCAAAAACGTTTGAAGTGGGACTCCAAAAGTAAGGAAGGAACTTTTGTTGGCTATGGAGATAATGTAAAGGGATATCGAGTACATTTTTCAAAAGAAAATAAGTTAGAAGTGGTCAGAGATGTAGTATTTATTCCAACCAAAGGAGAAGAGCCACAGATAGAGAAGCAAACACAAGACAACTACAATCAGCTGAATGAAACGGACATAAATAATGAAGATCAAGAAATAAAAGAACCAGTTCATGAAGAAAATGACACTACCCCAACCAGTGAAGAACTCGAACAAAGAAGATACAATTTAAGAAGAAGTGAAACTTTGGCGAGGCCCACCAGGTTAGACGACTATTACTTGGCACTAATTGCAGAAGAAGATGAACCGACAACGTACGATGAAGCAATTTCAAGTAAAGAAGCAAGAGAATGGAAAGAAGCTATCAAAAAAAAGTTGAAGCGTTAGAAGAAAATCAAACAAAGAAAACTAGTGAAGCAGAGAAGAAAACAATATACAAGGCAAGATTAGTAGCCAGGGGTTTTCTTCAAAATAAAACTGTTGAGTTTGACAACTATAGTCCAGTAGCAAAATTGTCATCGGTAAGAATATTTTTAGCTATATGTAATGAATTTAATTTAAAAATCTGTCAATTAGATGTATGTAGCGCTTTCTTATATGGTGATATTGATGATGATGTGTATATTTCTCTACCTAAAGGTTTTAAAAGTTATAACATAACGAATGAAGATGAATGTGTTCTAAAATTAAAGAAATCGCTATATGGTCTAAAAAGCTCTCCTAAAAACTGGAATAAAAAGTTTAATGAAGTAATGTTGTCCATAGGTTTTGTGAGGTCTGAATATAAATATTGTATATATGTAAAAATAAATGAAAGCTACCGTTTATATTTACTACTCTATGTAGATGACGTGTTACTAGCAGGAACAGAATTTAATGAAACAGAAAATGTTAAAAAGGCGTTAAATACATTTTTTAAAATAAAAGATTTAGGAACAATAAATAAGTTTTTAGGAATGAAAATAAAACAGGATGTAGTAAACGGTAAAATAATTTTAAATCAAACTGAATATATACAAAAAGTTGTTACAAAATTTAATATGCAGAACTGTAAACCTGTAACAACACCTATGGATGCAAATTTCGACCACAGCTGCTTAAAATGAAATTTTAGCGAGAGTTCAGAATTAGAACATAAATGTAGAAGTGTAATTGGAGCTTTAATGTACGCAATGCTTTGTACTAGACCAGATCTAAGTATATGTATAAGTATTTTAAGTCGTTACGAGTCATGTGCAAGCCAAGATTTATGGATAGCGTTAAAAAGAGTTCTTAGATATGTAAACGGTACCATAAATTTGAGCTTAGTTTTTACAAAAAGAAATAACTGTAAAAATGAAAATGAAATATCTGGTTATGTCGATTCTGACTGGGCAGGTGACAAAGTTGATCGTAAATCAACTGCCGGCTATTTAATTAAAGTATTTGATTGTACTGTGTCATGGGTTTCAAGAAAACAATCAACGGTTGCACTGTCATCAACTGAGGCAGAGTATATAGCTCTCAGCTTAACAGTTAGTGAAGCTTGTTGGCTTCAGTTTATGATTAATGATCTTAAATTATTCAACAAGAAAGTAAAAGTAAAGATTTTTGAGGACAACCAAAGTGCAATTAAAGTATGTAAAAGTCCTTATTATCATAATAAGTTAAAACATTTAGACATTAAGGTACATTTTGTACGAAATAAAATTAAAGAATATTCTATAGAAGTAGAATATTTAAGTAGTAAAGAGCAAATTAGTGACATTCTAACTAAGAATTTTGTTTGAAAACTTAAGAAAGAAAATTGGAATAGAATAATATAGTTTTAATGTCCCATAACAATAAGAATAGAGTTATATCTATGTTTATATTTTGTGAAAGAAAATATTCATTGAGGGGGTGTGTTAAAATATGCAATGAATATATTCTTATTCTTAAGGCGATCTCAGCGCCATCTGTTATGTTAAAAAGTAACTAAAAATAATATGATATATAGTAACTGTTGATAATAAAAAAACAAGAGTGTGTAGTTGTGTACTGAAAGATTCTTGTTCTGCAACAATAAAAATATCTATCCAGATTACGCCTGCTTCTTATTAATACCCTAAATTATAACAAAAACATTAAAGACCCCCACAAAAACAGATAAGTCCAACGACATGGCAGACTTGAAAGAGCTAATGAACACATTGTTACAGGAAATTAAAGAAGTACGCAGAGAAAACCAAGAATACAAAGATGCAATAAGTAAGGTTATGGAAGAAAATATTGTTATAAAGAAGGAAATAGAACATCTTAAAAAACGGGTGGATCTTCTAGATCAATTGAACAACAGACTGGAAAGGATAGACAAAGCAAGTATAAGACATAACTTAATAATTAGCGGATTAAAAACAGTCGAAAATAATGACACAGAGATCATAAAAAACTAGAAAGCTTTATGTTGTTACAAATGCAAGTTAACGCTAAAGTAATGAAAGCAGTAAAGATCAAAGATCACATAGTCATGGCAGAAATAGAAAGCTTGGAAAAAAGGATTGAAATCTTTAAAAATAAATCAAAATTAAAGAGAGGCGTATACAGTAAAGTTTATATAAATAATGATATGACAAAAAGGAACAAGACATACAAAAAACAATTAGGAAATTAGCATATAACGAGAAACAAGCCAACAAACAAGTAAAAATTAAGTACCAACATCTAAATATAGACGAAGAAAAATATGTATGGAATGAGAATACTAATAAATTGGAAAAAACAAAAACAGAGACAGAACCGAATCACGATCCAAAAAACTCAAGAACATAAATGGGAATAAAAAATCTAGGACTGATATACCGGCGCCGACCGACATGAATACTCACAAAAAGAAAAGTATTTGGAAACTAGCAACGTGGAATGTTAGAAGTATGAATGGGAAAGAACATGAACTATACGATGAATTTAATAAATAAAATATTAATATATTAGGAATAACAGAAACAAAAAAGAAAGGTAAGGGAGAGACGTTTTGGTCACTTTTGTATGTCCAATGCTTAAAACCATACATAGTATAGATCCTAAAGCATGAATATGAATGTTTTAACAAAAATATCCATTTCAAGAATAGGTAAAATCTGACTTTACTTTTGTAAAAAATCTTATAAATATTTGCTTCCGCGCTCGAATTTTATAAATCTTCATCATATTTTAGCTAACAGAAATCATTGCAACAAGAAAATTGCTATTTGAAGTGTGGTAGGTATTCTAGAATCCAGCCCATGTAGCTTACATTATACAACGTATTCATTAAAATGACACCCGAAAATTGAATGTATATTATCTGATTGGTACCACGTATTGGTCTCTTTGCATGTCCAATGCTAAAACCATCCATAGTGTAGATCCTAAAAAATGAATACGAATGTTTTAACAAAAATATCCATTTCAAGAATAGGTAAAATCTGACTTTATTTTTGTAAAAAATCATAAATATTTGCTTCCGCGCCCGAATTCTTTAATTCTTGATCATATTTTAGCTAAAAGAAAACATTGCAACAAGAAAATTGCTATTTCATGTGTGGTAGGTATTCTAGAATCCAGAGCATGTAGCTTACAATATACAACGTATTCATTAAAATGACATCCGAAAATTGAATGTTTATTATCTGACTGGTACCACGTTTTGGTCACTTTTGCATGTCCAATGCTAAAACCATCCATAGTATAGATCCTAAAGCATAAATATGAATGTTTTAACAAAAATATCCATTTCAAGAATAGGTAAAATGTGACTTTATTTTTGTAAAAAATCATATAAATATTTGCTTCCGCGCCCGAATGTTATAATTTTTTATCATATTTTAGCTAAAAGACAACATTGCAACAAGAAAATTGCTATTTCAAGTATATTAGGTATTCTAGAATCCAGCCCATGTAGCTTACAATATACAACGTATTCATTAAAATGACACCCGAAAATTGAATGTTTATTATCTGGTTGGTACCACGTCTTGGTCACTTTTGCATGTCCAACGCTAAAACCATCTATAGTTAAGATCCTAAAGCATGAATATGAATGTTTTAACAAAAATATCCATTTCAAGAATAGAGAAAATCTGACACAATTTTTGTAAAAAATCATATAAATATTTGCTTCCGCGCCCGAAATTTATAATTCTTCATGATATTTTAGCTAAAAGGAAACATTCCAACAAGAAAATTGCTATTTTAAGTGTGGTAGGTATTCTACAATCCAGCCCATGTAGCTCACAATATACAACGTATTCATTAAAATGACACCCAAAAATTTACTGTTTATTATCTGATTAGTACCACGTTTTAGTCACTTTTGCATGTCCAATGCTAAAACCATCCATTGTATAGATCCTAAAGCATGAATATGAATGTTTTATCAAAAATATCCATTTCAAGAATAAGTAAAATCTGAGTTTATTTTTGTAAAAAAAAAATGTAAATATTTGCCTCCGCGCCCGAATATTATATTTCTTCATCATATTTTAGCTAAAAGAAAACATTGCAACAAGAAAATTGCTATTACAAGTGTGGTAGGTATTCTAGAATCCAGCCCATGTAGCTTACAGTATACAACGTATTCATTAAAATGACACCCGAAAAATGAATGTTTATTATCAGATTTGTACCACGTTTTGGTCACTTTTGCATGTCCAATGCTTCAAACCATCCATAGTATAGATCCTAAAGCATGAATATGAATGTTTAAAAAAAATATCCATTTCAAGAATAGGGAAAATCCGACTTTACTTTTGTAAAAATTCTTATAAATATTTGCTTCCGCGCCCGAATTTTATAAATCTTTATCATATTTTAGGTAACAGAAAACATTGCAACAAGAAAATTGCTATTTCAAGTGTGGTAGGTATTCTAGAATCCAGCCCATGTAGCTTACATTATACAACGTATTCATTAAAATGACACCCAAAAATTAAATGTATATTATCTGATTGGCACCACGTTTTGGTCTCTTTTGTATGTCCAATGCTAAAACCCTTCATAGTATAGATCCTAAAACATGAATATGAATGTTTTAACAAAAATATCCATTTTAAAAATAGATAAAATCTGACTTTATTTTTGTAAAAAATCATATAAATATTTGCTTCCGCGCAAGAATTTTATAATTCGCCATCATATTTTAGCTAAAAGAATACATTGCAACAAGAAAATTGCAATTTCAAGTGTGTTAGGTATTTTTGAATCCAGCCCATGTAGCTTACAATATACAACGTATTCATTAAAATGACACCCGAAAATTGCATGTTTATTACCTGATCGGTACCACGTTATGGTCACTTTTGCATGTCCAATGCCTAAACCATGTATAGTATAGATCCTAAAGCATGAATATGAATGTTTTAAAAAAAATATCCATTTCAAGAATAGGTAAAATGTGACTTTACTTTTGTAAAAAATCTTATAAATATTTGCTTCCGCGCCCGAATTTTATAAATCTTCATCATATTTTAGCTAACAGAAAACATTGCAACAAAAAAATTGCTATTTCAAGTGTGGTAGATGTTCTAGAATCCAGCCCATGTAGCTTACATTATACAACGTATTCATTAAAATGACACCCGAAAATTGAATGTTTATTATCTGATTGGTACCACGTTTTGTTCTCTTTTGCATGTCCAATGCTAAAACCATCCATAGTATAGATCCTAAAGCATGAATATGAATGTTTTATCAAAAATATCCATATCAAGAATAGGTAAAATCTGAGTTTATTTTTGTAAAAAATCATATAAATATTTGCTTCCGCGCCCGAATTTTATAATTCTTCATCATATTTTAGCTAAAAGATAACATTGCAACAAGAAAATTGCAATTTAAAGTGTGGTAGGTATTCTAGAATGCAGCCCATGTAGCCTACAGTATGCAACGTATTCATTAAAATGACACCCGAAAATTAAATGTTTATCATCAGATTGGTACCACGTGTTGGTCACTTTTGCATGTCCAATGCTAAAACCATCCATAGTATAGATCCTAAAAAATGAATACGAATGTTTTAACATAAATATCCGTTTCAAGAATAGGTAAAATCTGACTTTATTTTTGTAAAAAATCATATAAATATTTGCTTCCGCGCCCGAATTTTTTAATTCTTTATCATATTTTAGCTAAAAGAAAACATTGCAACAAGAAAATTGCTATTTCATGTGTGGTAGGTATTCTAGAATCCAGTTCATGTAGCTTACATTATACAACGTATTCATTAAAATGACACCCGAAAATTGAATGTTTATTATCTGATTGGTACCACGTTTTGGTCACTTTTGCATGTCCAATGCTTAAAACCATCCATAGCATAGATCCTAAAACATGAATATAAATGTTTTAACAAAAATATCCATTTCAAGAATAGCTAAAATCTGATTTTATTTTTGTGAAAAATCATATAAATATTTGCTTCCGTGCCCGAATTTTATCATTTTTTATCATATTTTATCAATAGTATAGGTCCAAAAGCATGTTTATGAATGTTTTAACAAAAATATCCATTTCAAGAATAGGTAAAATCTGACTTTATTTTTGTAAAAAATCATATAAATATTTGCTTCCGCGAACGAATTTTATGATTTTTCATCATATATTAGCTAAAAGAAAACATTGCAACAAGAAAATTGCTTTTACAAGTGTGGTAGGTATTCTAGAATCCAGCCCATTATAGCTTACAATATACAACGTATTCATCAAAAATAGGTAAAATCTGACTTCATTTTTGTAAAAAATCATATAAATATTTGCTTCCGCGACGGAATTTTATAATTTTTCATCATATTTTATCCAAAGTATACGTCCAAAAGCATGTTTATGAATGTTTTAACAAAACTATCCATTTCAAGAATAGGTAAAATGTGACTTTATTTCTGTAAAAAATCATATAAATATTTGCTTCCGCGCCTGAATTTTATGATTTTTCATCATAATTTAGGTAAAAGAATACATTGCAACAAGAAAATTGCTATTTTAAGTGTGGTAGGTAGTCTAGAATCCAGCCCATGTAGCTTACAATATACAACGTATTCATCAAAAATAGGTCAAGTCTGACTTTATTTTTGTAAAAAATCATATAAATATTTGCTTCCGCGCCCGAATTTTATCATTTTTTATCATATTTTATCAATAGTATAGGTCCAAAAGCATGTTTATGAATGTTTTAACAAAAATATCCATTTCAAGAATAGGTAAAATCTGACTTTATTTTTGTAAAAAATCATATAAATATTTGCTTCCGCGCCCGAATTTTATGATTTTTCATCATATATTAGCTAAAAGAAAACATTGCAACAAGAAAATTGCTTTTACAAGTGTGTTAGGTATTCTAGAATCCAGCCCATGTAGCTTACAATATACAACGTATTCATCAAAAATAGGTCAAATCTGACTTTATTTTTGTAAAAAATCATATAAATATTTGCTTCCGCGCCCGAATTTTATAATTTTTTATCATATTTTATCAATAGTATAGGTCCAAAAGCATGTTTATGAATGTTTTAACAAAAATATCCATTTCAAGAATAGGTAAAATCTGACTTTATTTTTGTAAAAAATCATATAAATATTTGCTTCCGCGCCCGAATTTTATGATTTTTCATCATAATTTAGCTAAAAGAAAACATTGCAACAAGAAAATTACTATTTCAAGTGTGGTAGGTATTCTAGAATCCAGCCCATATAGCTTACAATATACAACGTATTCATCAAAAATAGGTAAAATCTGACTTCATTTTTGTAAAAAATCATATAAATATTTGCTTCCGCGACGGAATTTTATAATTTTTCATCATATTTTATCCAAAGTATACGTCCAAAAGCATGTTTATGAATGTTTTAACAAAACTATCCATTTCAAGAATAGGTAAAATGTGAATTTATTTTTGTAAAAAATCATATAAATATTTGCTTCCGCATCCGAATTTTATGATTTTTCATCATAATTTAGGTAAAAGAAAACATTGCAATAAGAAAATTGCAATATCAAGTGTTGTAGGTATTCTAGAATCCAGCTAATGAAGCTTTAAATATACAACGTATTTATCAAAAATAGGTAAAATCTGACTTTATTTTTGTAAAAAATCATATAAATATTTTCTTCCGCGCCCGAATTTTATGATTTTTTATCATATTTTAGCTAAAAGAAAACATTGCAACAAGAAAATTGCTATTTTAAGTGTGGTAGGTAGTCTAGAATCCAGCCCATGTAGCTTACACTATACAACGTATTCATCAAAAATAGGTCAAATCTGACTTTATTTTTGTAAAAAATCATATAAATATTTGCTTCCGCGACGGAATTTTATAATTTTTTATCATATTTTATCCAAAGTATATGTCCAAAAGCATGTTTATGAATGTTTTAACTAAAATATCCATTTCAAGAATAGGTAAAATCTGATCATAAAATTAGGGCGCGGAAGCAAATATTTATATGATTTTTTACAAAAATAAAGTCAGATTTTACCTATTCTTAAAATGGATATTTTTCTTAAAACATTCTTAAACATGCTTTTGGACCTATACTATGGACAAAATATGATAAAAAATTATTAAATTCGGGCGCGGAAGCAAATATTTATATGATTTTTTACAAAAATAAAGTCAGATTTTACCTATTTTTAATGAATACGTTGCATATCACAAGCTACATGGGCTGGATTCTAGAATACCCACCACACTTTAAATAGCAATTTTCTTGTTGCAATGTTTTCCTTTACCTAAATTAGGATAAAAATTAATAAAATTCGGATGCGGAAGCAAATATTTATATGATTTTTTAGAAAAATAAAGTCAGATTTTACCTAATCTTGAAATGGATATTTTTGCTAAAACATTCATAAACATGCTTTTGGACCTATACTATGGATAAAATATGATGAAAAATTATAAAATTCGGGCGCGGAAGCAAATATTTATATGATTTTTTACAAAAATAAAGTCAGATTTTACCTATTTTTGATGAATACGTTGTATATCCTAAGCTACATGAGCTGGATTCTAGCATACCCACCACACTTGAAATAGCAATGTTCTTGTTGCAATGTTTTCTTTTAGCTAAAATATGATGAAAACTAATAAAATTCGGGCGCGGAAGAAAATATTTATATGATTTTTTACAAAAATAATGTCAGATTTTACCTATTTTTGATGAATACGTTGTATAGTGTAAGCTACATGGGCTGGATTCTAGAATACCTACCACACTTGAAATAGCAATTATCTTGTTGCAATGTTTTCTTTTAGCTAAATTATGATAAAAAATTATAAAATTCGGGCGCGGAAGAAAATATTTATATGATTTTTTACAAAAATAATGTCAGATTTTACCTATTCTTGAAATGGATATTTTTGTTAAAACATTCATAAACATGCTTTTGGACCTATACTATGGATAAAATATGATGAAAAATTATAAAATTCGGGCGCGGAAGCAAATATTTATATGATTTTATACAAAAATAAAGTCAGATTTTACCTATTTTTAATGAATACGTTGTATATCGCAAGCTACATGGGCTGGATTCTAGAATACCCACCACACTTGAAATAGCAATTTTCTTGTTGGAATGTTTTTTTTAGCTAAAATATGATGAAAAATCATAAAATTCGGGCGCGGAAGCTAATATTTATGATTTTTAACGAAAATAAAGTCAGTTTTTACCTATTTTTGAAATGAATATTTTTGCTAAAACATTCATAAACATGCTTTTGGACCTATACTTTGGATAAAATATGATGAAAAATTATAAAATTCAGGCGCGGAAGCAAATATTTATATGATTTTATACAAAAATAAAGTCAGATTTTACCTATTTTTAATGAATACGTTGCATATCGCAAGCTACATGGGCTGGATTCTATAACACCCACCACACTTGAAATAGCAATTTTCTTGTTGCAATGTTTTCTTTTACCTAAATTAGGATGAAAAATCATAAAAGTCGGATGCGGAAGCAAATATTTATATGATTTTTTAGAAAAATAAATTCAGATTTTACCTATTCTTGAAATGGATATTTTTGCTAAAACATTCATAAACATGCTTTTGGACCTATACTATGGATAAAATATGATGAAAAATTATAAAATTCGGGCGCGGAAGCAAATATTTATATGATTTTTTACAAAAATAAAGTCAGATTTTACCTATTTTTGATGAATACGTTGTATATTGTAAGCTTCATTGGGTGGATTCTAGAATACCTACCACACTTGAAATAGCAATTTTCTTGTTGCTATGTATTCTTTTACTTAAATTATGATGAAAAATCATAAAATTCGGGCGCGGAAGCAAATATTTATATGATTTTTTACAGAAATAAAGTCAGATTTTACCTATTTTTGAAATGGATATCTTTGTTAAAACATTCATAAACATGCTTTTGGACGTATACTTTGGATAAAATATGATGAAAAATTACAAAATTCGGTCGCGGAAGCAAATATTTTTATGATTTTTACAAAAATAAATTCATATTTTACCGATTTTTGATGAATACGTTGTATATTGTAAACTACATGGGCTGGATTCTAGAATACCTACCACACTTGAAATAGCAATTTTCTTGTTGCAATGTTTTCTTTTAGCTAAAATATGATGAAAGATCATAAAATTCGGGCACGGAAGCAAATATTTATATGATTTTTTTAAAAATAAAGTCAGATTTTACCTATTTTTGAAATGGATATTTTTGTTAAAACATTCATAAACATGCTTTTAAACCTATACTATGGATAAAATATGATGAAAAATTATAAAATTCGGACGCGGAAGCAAATATTTATAAGATTTTTTACAAAAATAAAGTCAGATGTTACCTATTTTTGATGAATACGTTGTATATCGCAAGCTACATGGGCTGGATTCTAGAACACCCACAACACTTGAAATAGAAATTTTCTTGTTGCAATGTTTTCTTTTAGCTAAAATATGATGAAAAATCATATAATTCGGGCGCTGAAGCAAATATTTATACGATTTTTTACGAAAATAAAGTCAGTTTTTACCTATTTTGAAATGGATATTTTTGTTAAAACATTCATAAACATGCTTTTAAACTTATACTATGCATAAAATATGATGAAAAATTATAAAATTTGGGCGCGGAAGCAAATTTTTAAATATTTTTTTACAAAAATAAAGTCAGATTTTACCTATTTTTGATGAATACGTTGTATATCGAAAGCTACTTGGGCTGGATTCTAGAATACCTACCACACTTGAAATAGCAATATTCTTGTTGCAATGTATTCTTTTACCTAAATTATGATGAAAAATTATAAAATTCGGGCGCGTAAGCAAATATTTATATGATTTTTCACAAAAATAATGTCAGATTTTACCTATTCTTGAAATGGATATTTTTGTTAAAACATTCATAACATGCTTTTGGAACTATACTATTGATAAAATATGATAAAAATTATAAAATTCGGGCGCGGAAGCAAATATTTATATGATTTTTTACAAAAATAAAGTCAGATTTGACCTATTTTTGATGAATACGTTGTATATTGTAAGCTACATGGGCTGGATTCTAGAATACCTACCACACTTGAAATAGCAATTTTTTTGTTGCAATGTTTTCTTTTACCTAAATTATGATAAAAAATCATAAAATTCGGATGCGGAAGCAAATATTTATATGATTTTTTACAAAAATAAATTCAGATTTTACCTATTCTTGAAATGGATATTTTTGTTAAAACATTCATAAACATGCTTTTGGACCTATACTTTGGATAAAATATGATGAGAAATTATAAAATTCCGTCGCGGAAGCAAATATTTATATGATTTTTTACAAAAATAAAGTCAGATTTTACGTATTTTTGATGAATACGTTGTATATTGTAAGCTACATGGGTTGGATTCTAGAATACCTACCACACTTGAAATAGCAATTTTCTTGTTGCAATGTTTTCTTTTACCTAAATTATGATGAAAAATCATAAAATTCGGATGCGGAAGCAAATATTTATATGATTTTTTACAAAAATAAATTCAGATTTTACCTATTCTTGAAATGTTTATTTTTGTTAAAATATTCATAAACATGCTTTTGGACCTATACTTTGGATAAAATATGATAAAAAATTATAAATTTCGGGCGCGGAAGCAAATATTTATATGATTTTTTACAAAAATAAAGTCAGATTTGACCTATTTTTGATGAATACGTTGTATATTTTAAGCTAAATTGGCTAGATTCTAGAATACCCACAACACTTGAAATAGCAATTTTCTTGTTGCAATGTTTTCTTTTAGCTAAAATATGATGAAAAATCATAAAATTCGGGCACGGAAGCAAATATTTATATGATTTTTTACAAAAATAAAGTCAGATTTTACCTATTCTTGAAATGGATATTTTTGTTAAAACATTCATAAACATGCTTTTGGACCTATATTATTGATAAAATATGATAAAAAATTATAAAATTCAAGGTCGGAAGCAAATATTTAAATATTTTTTTACAAAAATAAAGTCAGATTTTACCTATTTTTGATGAATACATTGTATATCGCAAGCTACATGGTCTGGATTCTAGAATACCCACCACACTTGAAATAGCAATTTTCTTGTTGCAATGTTTTCTTTTAGCTAAAATATTATGAAAAATTATAAAATTCGGGCGCTGAAGCAAATATTTATACGATTTTTTACGAAAATAAAGTCAGTTTTTACCTATTTTGAAATGGATGTTTTTGTTAAAACATTCATAAACATGCTTTTAAACCTATACTATGCATAAAATATGATCAAAAATGACAAAATTCGGGCGCGGAAGCAAATATTTATATAATTTTTTACAAAAATAAAGTCAGATTTTACCTATCTTTGATAAATACGTTGTATATCGTAAGCTTCATTGGCTGGATTCTAGAATACCTACCACACTTGAAATAGCAATTTTCTTGTTGCAATGTATTCTTTTACATAAATTATGATGAAAAATCATAAAATTCGGGCGCGCAAGCAAATATTTATATGATTTTTTACAGAAATAAAGTCAGATTTTACCTATTCTTGAAATGGATATTTTTGTTAAAACATTCATAAACATGCTTTTGGACCTATACTTTGGATAAAATATGATGAAAAATTATAAAATTCGGTCGCGGAAGCAAATATTTATATGATTTTTTACAAAAATAAAGTCAGATTTTACCTATTTTTGATGAATACGTTGTATATTGTAAGCTACATGGGCTGGATTCTAGAATACCTACCACACTTGAAATAGCAATTTTCTTGTTGCAATGTTTTCTTTTAGCTAAAATATGACGAAAAATCATAAAATTCGGGCGCAAAAGCAAATATTTATATGATTTTTTACAAAAATAAAGTCAGATTTGACCTATTTTTAATGAATACGTTGTATATTGTAAGCTACATGGCCTGGATTCTAGAATACCCACAACACTTGAAATAGCAATTTTCTTGTTGCAATGTTTTCTTATAGCTAAAATATGATGAAAAATCATAAAATTCGGGCGCGGAAGCAAATATTTATATGATTTTTTAAAAAATAAAGTCAGATTTTATCTATTTTTGAAATGGATATTTTTGTTAAAACATTCATAAACATGCTTTTAAACCTATACCATGGATAAAATATGATGAAAAATTATAAATTTCGGGCGCTAAAGCAAATATTTAAATATTTTTTTACAAAAATAAAGTCAGATTTTACCTATTTTTGATGAATACGTTGTATATTATAGCTTCATTAGCTGGATTCTAGAATACCTACCACACTTGAAATAGCAATTTTCTTGTTGCAATGTTTTCTTTTACCTTAATTATGATGATAAATCATAAAATTCGGATGCGGAAGCAAATATTTATATAATTTTTTACAAAAATAAAGTCAGATTTTACCTATTCATGAAATTGGATATTTTTGTTAAAACATTCATAAACATGCTTTTGGACCTATACTATGGATAAAATATGATGAAAAATTATAATATTCGGGCGCGGAAGCAAATATTTATATGATTTTTTACAAAAATAAATTCAGATTTGACCTAATCTTGAAATGGATATTTTTGTTAAAACATTCATAAACATTCTGTTGGACCTATACTTTGGATAAAATATGATGAAAAATTATAAAATTCGGTCGCGAAAGCAAATATTTATATGATTTTTTACAAAAATAAAGTCAGATTTTACCTATTATTGATGAATACGTTGTTTATTGTAAGCTACATGGGCTGGATTCTAGAATACCTACCACACTTGAAATAGCAATTTTCTTGTTGCAATGTTTTCTTATAGCTAAAATATGATGAAAAATCATAAAATTAGGATGCGGAAGCAAATATTTATATGATTTTTTACAAAAATAAAGTCAGATTTGACCTATTTTTAATGAATACGTTGTATATTGTAAGCTACATGGGCTGGATTCTAGAATACCCACAACACTTGAAATAGCAATTTTCTTGTTGCAATGTTTTCTTATAGCTAAAATATGATGAAAAATCATAAAATTCGGGCGCGGAAGCAAATATTTATATGATTTTTTAAAAAATAAAGTCAGATTTTATCTATTTTTGAAATGGATATTTTTGTTAAAACATTCATAAACATGCTTTTAAACCTATACCATGGTTAAAATATGATGAAAAATTATAAATTTCGGGCGTTAAAGCAAATATTTAAATATTTTTTTACAAAAATAAAGTCAGATTTTACCTATTTTTGATGAATACGTTGTATATTATAGCTTCATTAGCTGGATTCTAGAATACCTACCACACTTGAAATAGCAATTTTCTTGTTGCAATGTTTTCTTTTACCTTAATTATGATGAAAAATCATAAAATTCGGATGCGGAAGCAAATATTTATATGATTTTTTACAAAAATAAAGTCAGATTTTACCTATTCTTGAAATGGATATTTTTGTTAAAACATTCATAAACATGCTTTTCGACCTATACTATGGATAAAATATGATAAAAAATTATAAAATTCGGGCGCGGAAGCAAATATTTATATGATTTTTTACAAAAATAAATTCAGATTTGACCTATTCTTGAAATGGATATTTTTGTTAAAACATTCATAAACATGCTGTTGGACCTATACTTTGGATAAAATGTGATAAAAAATTATAAAATTCGGGCGCGGAAGCAAATATTTTTATGATTTTTACAAAAATAAAGTCAGATTTTACCAATTTTTGATGAATACGTTTTATATTGTAAGCTACATGGGCTGGATTCTAGAATACCTACCACACTTGAAATAGCAATTTTCTTGTTGCAATGTTTTCTTTTAGCTAAAATTTGATGAAAAATCATAAAATTCGGGCGCGGAAGCAAATATTTATATGATTTTTTACAAAATTAAAGTCAGATTTTACCTATTCTTGAAATGGATATTTTTGTTAAAACATTCATAAACATGCTTTTGGACCTATACTATGGATAAAATATGATGAAAAATTATAAAATTCGGGCGCGGAAGCAAATATTTAAATATTTTTTTACAAAAATAAAGTCAGATTTTACCTATTTTTGATGAATACGTTGTATATCGAAAGCTACTTGGGCTGGATTCTAGAATACCCACCACACTTGAAATAGCAATTTTCTTGTTGCAATGTTTTCTTTTACCTAAATTATGATGAAAAATCATAAAATTCGGATGCGGAAGCAAATATTTATATGATTTTTTTCAAAAATAAATTCAGATTTTACCTATTCTTGAAATGGATATTTTTGTTATAACATTCATAAATATGTTTTTGGACCTATACTATTGATAAAATATGATAAAAAATTATAAAATTCGGGCGCGGAAGCAAATATTTATATGATTTTTACAAAAATAAAGTCAGATTTTACCTATTTTTGATGGATACGTTTTATATTGTAAGCTACATTGGCTGGATTCTAGAATACCTACCACACTTGAAATAGCAATTTTCTTGTTGCAATGTTTTCTTTTAGCTAAAATATGATGAAAAATCATAAAATTCGGGCGCGGAAGCAAATATTTATATGATTTTTTACAAAAATAAAGTCAGATTTTACCTATTTTTGAAATGGATATTTTTGTTAAAACATTCATAAACATGCTTTTAAACCTATACTATGGATAAAATATGATGAAAAATTATAAATTTCGGGCGCAGAAGCAAATATTTAAATATTTTTTTTACAAAAATAAAGTCAGATTTACCTATTTTTTAGAATACGTTGTATATTATAGCTTAGTTAGCTGGATTCTAGAATACCTACCACACTTGAAATGACAATTTTCTTGTTGCAATGTATTCTTTTACCTAAATTATGATAAAAAATCATAAAATTCGGGCGCGGAAGCAAATATTTATATGATTTTTTACAGAAATAAAGTCAGATTTTACCTATTCTTGAAATGGATATTGTAACGTTTTATTTATTTAGGTGAAGTGTAAAATTGATTAAAACACGAGAATTTGTATAACTAGGTTTAATTAAAGAAATATGAATTATAAAGAATAAATAAAAATAACTAACACTAAGAATTAACAAATATAAACACTAATTTAAAAACTAATTATTATTACTAAAGACTTAAATACTAAGATAATTTATTTAAACAATTAAAACTACGCGATATTTATTGCAACAATATTTATATCACTTTTTATTTATATCACTATCTATTTATTTATTTCACCATCCGTTCACTACTCGTATCGATACAAGACTGTCCTCGCGATCTTTTGGTCGGGGTATTTATATTAAAACGCTATATTCTCGAATATTCGGCGACCCTTCTTGAATATTCGCCGATTCTTCTCGAAATGAGAACAATGGGGAGCGAACGGACGTGTTCTGACCTGCACGCTAGCGGCCGCCGCCCGCGCCGCGACCCTGGGCTCGCTACATTGCCCCCTCCTTAAGACTGTTTCGTCCCGGAACAGTTCGTTATGACGAAATCTGCATGCATCACCCTTGGTGCATCTGGAAGTCTTGAAGAAGTAACAGTCGACGGTCCGTTTGAGCTCTTCTTGGCCGGTAGAGTTGAAGCTGCAGACTAGAATTTCCACTCCGGTAAAGCGGAAGATTGTTTCTAACATGCTTCTAACAATCCTCCAATCCAAACCATCTAGTCCACAGCCTATCTTCGGTACTGCCAGCTTCATGATGTCGTT
Source organism: Stenolophus ochropezus (assembly GCA_035578165.1). NCBI lineage: Eukaryota > Metazoa > Arthropoda > Insecta > Coleoptera > Carabidae > Stenolophus > Stenolophus ochropezus. The sequence goes on along the minus strand of JAQOWZ010000180.1, from coordinate 18,887 downwards.
CTGCAACAGATGGTCCTTCATATCGCACAGCGAGTCCCATAAATTGCGGTATGACGGCTTTTGATATGAGTATTGTTTCGTAACGAGATAGTAAATGTACCGCTTGCGTTCCTCGTTCTCATCCTTCAGTTGTACCGTTTTTCCGACAGTTGGACGTTGGTTGGCCAGTTCTTGTACTCGTCCAAATTTTCTTTTAAAAACTGAAGCGATGCCGCGGGACATTTTAATGTCTTTCGCTACACAGTGAGCGAGGGAATACTCTGGGGACACGGTGAACAGATCTCTTTGTTCTTCTCGTGTCACGTCATACCGAGCCTTATGACTAGTAGAATGACTTTCCATGAAGTCTTTAAATGTAGGTTCCTCAGCTACTACCCGGCGTACCGTCGCTCCACGATGATCGTCAAAATAATCACCAGCGAAATGGGCTAACCGATTGAAGTGGACTACTCTCGGCTTTCCATTAGGTGTTTTCCTAATTCTGTAGACCACATCATTTATTCTTTTTGCGACCTCGTAGGGACCTTCCCAATTCTTTTGCAGCTTCGGTGATAAGCTACGACGTCTTTGTGGATTGTAAAGCCACACCAAATTCCCAGGTTGATAACCACCTTTTTCATCCTTGACATCGTACTGGTCTTTCATCCGATCGCTGGCACCTTGAATATTTGTACGGACTTGTTCATGGATGTCATTCATTCTTCTCCGTAAGTCCGTTACATAGTCCTCCCCGGCTAGATCTTCACCGGGTTTACTGCCAAATACCAGGTCGCATGGTAAACGCAACTCCCGCCCGAATAAGATGTTTGCTGGTGTCTGCCCTGTTGTCTCATGCACGGATGAACGGTAAGCCAACAAGAACAGATGAAGATGTCGGTCCCAGTCCCGTTGATGGTTAGAGACTACCTTTGACAAATACCGATTTATTGTTCTATTCATCCGTTCAACCATGCCATCAGACTGCGGGTGTAATGCAGTAGTTCTGGTTTTCTTTATTCCTAATATCTTGCAGATATTTTGGAACAGAGCAGACTCAAAATTCCTTCCTTGTTCGGAATGTATCTCTCGCGGTACTCCAAATCGGCAGACCAAGACTTCAGCGACCGTTACGGCTTCCTGGTTAGGTAATGGATAGGCTTCGACCCACTTAGTAAAGTAGTCCATTACTACTACTATGTATTTATTCCCATCATCAGTTTCGGGGAATGGTCCGGCCACGTCAATCGCAATGCGTTCAATGGGACTTCCAACGTTATATTGACGCATTGGAGCTCTTCTTTTCCTATGTGGCCCGTTACTTCCCGCGCAGACCACACATTTCTTGCACCACTCTTTAACATCGTCTTTGCAATTTACCCAGTAAAATCGTTGGCGCAATCTCTCGAGGGTTTTATTTACTCCAAAATGTCCAGATCCGTCGTGGATCTCCTCCAATACTTCCGGTACTCTATTCCTAGAAATTATCAGCTGGGTCCTACTCACAGTACCTTCAGTATTCTCTATGACACGTTTCAGGAGGCCCTCTTCAACCACAATAGAGTCCCACTGCGCCCAGTACGATTTTACACTTTGTGAGTGTCGTGCAACATCTTCCCAATCTGGTCTGCTATCGCCACGTTTCCAATCTCGTATGATTTTCAAGTCCGAGTCATTCTCTTGGTCCTTGCGAAGGTCTTCCGTTTGCCAACTATCATTCACTACTGTTGTTCTGGCGATGGTCGAGAGTTTTTCTTCTAGACGACTGCAATGGTTGCATTCGTCCTGGCAAGGTCTTCTTGATAATGCGTCAGCATTACGATGGCTTGTACCTGCTCGATGCTCAATAACGAAGTTATATTCTTGCAATCTTTCAATCCATCTAGCTGCCTGACTTTCAGGATTCTTAAATTGTAGCAGCCATTTGAGAGCAGCGTGGTCAGTTCTTATAAGAAATCTTCTACCGTACAAATATTTGTAGAAGTGCTCCACGGATTTCACGACGGCCAAAAGTTCTTTTCTGGTGACGCAATAATTCCTCTCTGGTTTTGACAAGGTCTTACTAAAATAGGCAATAACCTTCTCTTGTCCGTCTTGTATCTGGGAAAGAATGCCACCAATTCCAACGTTGCTGGCATCTGTATCTAGAACGAATTCTCCTTCTGGTAAAGGATAACTTAGGACAGGTGCGTTTGTCAAGGAATATTTAAGTTGTTTGAACGCAGCTTGACAGTCCATCTCCCAGATAAATTTTCTGCCTTCTTCAGTAAGCCTTGTCAATGGCTTCGCTATGTTGGCAAATCCAGGTACATAACGTCGGTAGTATGTACAGAGCCCAAGGAAACTTCTCAATTCATGTTTGTCCCTCGGTACTGGTCAGTCACTCACAGCCCTTATTTTCTCCGGGTCAACTGCAATACCCTTACCAGAAACTACATGTCCAAGATAATGCACTTCTTTTTGAAATAAGTGACACTTCTTTGGACTGAGTTTTAGGTTAGCCTTCCTCAATCTTTGGAAAACCTCTTCCAAGTTCTTCATGTGGTCCTCGAACGTTTTTCCTACCACAATAATATCGTCGAGGTAAACCAAACATGTTTTCCACGACAGTCCAGCCAACACGGTTTCCATAAGCCGTTCAAACGTTGCAGGGGCATTGCAGAGCCCAAATGGCATAACAGTAAATTGCCACAGACCGGTACCGATGGTAAAAGCTGTCTTTTCTTTGTCTTTTGGATCTAAATCCACTTGCCAGTATCCGCTCTTTAAATCAAGAGTAGAGAAAATCTTTGATCCTGCCAATGTGTCCAGAGTATCGTCTATTCGGGGTAGCGGGTAGCTATCCTTCTTCGTCACGTTGTTAAGTTGACGATAATCGACGCAAAATCTTGTAGAGCCATCCTTCTTCTTCACTAGCACCACTGGTGAAGCCCATGGACTGCTTGACGGTTCAATCACACCTTCCATTCTCATGTCCTCTATAATTTCTTCCGCTTCTTCCCGCTTAGCCAGTGGAAGTCTTCTTGCTGTTTGGCGGATGGGTCTTGCGTCTCCGGTGTCTATTTTATGATGGACAACATTGGTTCGTCCTTTGTCCTTCTTGTCCAATTGGAACACATCTTGAATGTTGCCAATTAAACCCTTAGCCTTGGTTTTCTGGTCGGCGGTCAAGTCCTGGAACGATGTTGACAGCTCCTTCAATAGAATATCCGGAACTTCACAGGATGTGCTGTCTTTGACCTTCACAGTTCGAATAATCGATGATACTGTTGAGCATTCTCCTACTATGGTCCCTTTCTTTAGTATAACGGGATAAAAATTTATATTCATTACTCGAACTGGGATAACCTTGTCGGTTTTGAGCAAGGCTTTTCCAATTACAACTCCAGTCCCAGTTTTGGCATCATCGTTTTTCGGCTGGAGCATGACAATGTTTCCCTCACAGAAGCTACCCTCTAGCTGTGCTTCCACGATTGATTCACTCCTTTCTGGGAGGGTTACATCTTCCGTTATTAATACTCACATGGCATTGTCGTCTCGTGGATTTAATACCAGTTCTTCATCATTGACCATCATCACTCCATTCTTCAGGTCAAGTTTAAATCCATGCTTTTTCATAATGTCCATGCCGAGAATGAATTCATCTTCTACATCAGCTACCAGTACACGATGTTTAATGCACGTTTTTCCAACAGTGATGCTCAAATCTATTTCTCCAGATGCGGTAGCTTGTTCTCCGGTGGCTGTGCGTATCTGCCACTTTGTTGGAAGTAGATGTTTTCTGCACAGTTTTCTTGCTAAGTCGGGTCTGATTATTGTTTTTGTCGCACCCGTATCCAGCAACATTTTAAGCGGCCTGCTGTCGATAGATCCGTCTACATAGACACTGTTAGCTTGGTGATGAAGGGATGCGACATAACTAATGGATTCTGGGGCTACTGGAATACGGGTCGACGATTGCCCCTTCGCATCAACCCGACTTAGTTTCCCGACTCTTTTTCTTCCTTTCTTGCTTCTGCTTTCCTCTGTTGTTTTCTGCAGAGCCTTTGCGGGTGACCTAATTCACCGCAATTCCAACAGCGGAGTTTCTTTCTTCCCGCGCCATGAATTTCAGATGAAATTTGTCTTATCCTGTCATCTAGATCCTCAGTGTCTTCATTCCTCTCAGCATCGATAATTCGCACTCGCGATTGGTTGCGTGAAGCTTGTTTTGCAGCTTCATGATTTAAGGCATATGAAAGTGCATCAACCAGAGTTTTTGGTCGAGCCAATCGTAGTGCCTGCTGAGTTTCATTGTCTCGGACCCCATAGATAAATGCTTGTGTAGCTAGGCATTCCAAGACGCTGTCAGGAGCTGTAGGATGTGCAAGACGAACCAGGTGAGCTATGTCGGCTTCAAATTCTTGCAAGTTCTCTTTAGAATTTTGATACCGGTTTCTTAATTGCGTTTGGTACACCTGCTCCAGATGCGCATTGCCATATCGCATATCCAACCGCTTGACAAGTTGGTCATAATCTTCCTGTTCATCCTCTTTTAGCGTCTGGAGGATATCGATAGCTTTTCCACGCAGCGAAACTGTCAGCGCTGTAGCTTTTTCTTTGGAAGTCCAACCATTTGCTTTGGCAGTGGCTTCAAATTGTTTTACAAAATTCGGCCATGATGACTTGCCGTCGAATTCGGGTGTTTTAATGTGCAGTTTTGAATTATGTTCCACTTTTTCTATTTTGTTTTCTTGAATTATATCTGCCACATTAGAATTTGACACCGCTGGCGTCATTTTAGAGAAATTTTGCTGTAACTCTTCAACTTTCTTCTCGTAAATTTCTATTCTCTCTTCCAACATTCTAGACTTTTCTGTTAATTCTTCTTTTAAAGTTCTCGAATTTTCTGTTAATTTTTCTTCCAATTTTTGTTCTAAACTTCTGGAATTTTCTATTAATTTGTCTTCTAAAGTTCTAGAAGTTTCAGCTAGTTTTCTAGAATTTTCTTCTAATTTTTGTTCTAAAGTAATAGAAGTTTCATCTAGTTTTCTAGAATTTTCCTCTAATTTTTGTTCTAAAGTTTTAGAATTTTCTAGCAACTCTTCTTTCAAAATTCGAGAATTTTCTTTCATTTCATCTTTCAATGTTATAGAAGTTTCTTTTAGATTTTTAACAAAATCAGTGAAACCACCCGCAATTTCGAATACAAACTCATCTGGATTTTCACCAGCTTCTACTAAAGCTTGCCGTAGACGAAGTTGCAGAACATCCTTGGATCCCGATGTCTCTAACTCTCGGTCTTCCAGCTCCCTCTTGAGATCGGTTACTTTTAATTCACTTAATTTTACTTGTTTACTCGCCATTTTATTTATTTTTATTTACACTTCACACCTTATTAATATCCCACCTGACACCAATTGTAACGTTTTATTTATTTAGGTGAAGTGTAAAATTGATTAAAACACGAGAATTTGTATAACTAGGTTTAATTAAAGAAATATGAATTATAAAGAATAAATAAAAATAACTAACACTAAGAATTAACAAATATAAACACTAATTTAAGAACTAATTATTATTACTAAAGACTTAAATACTAAGATAATTTATTTAAACAATTAAAACTACGCGATATTTATTGCAACAATATTTATATCACTCTTTATTTATATCACTATCTATTTATTTATTTCACCATCCGTTCACTACACGTATCGATACAAGACTGTCCTCGCGATCTTTTGGTCGGGGTATTTATATTAAAACGCTTCATTCTCGAATATTCGGCGACCCTTCTCGAATATTCGCCGATACTTCTCGAAATGAGAACAATGGGGAGCGAACGGACGTGTTCTGACCTGCACGCTAGCGGCCGCCGCCCGCGCCGCCGCCCGCGCCACGATCCTGGGCTCGCTACAATATTTTTGTTAAAACATTCATAAACATGCTTTTGGACGTATACTTTGGATAAAATATGATGAAAAAATATAAAATTCGGTCGCGCAAGCAAATATTTAAATGATTTTTTACAAAAATGAAGTCAGATTTTACCTATTTTTGATAAATACGTTGTATATTGTAAGCTACATAGGCTGGATTCTAGAATACCTACCACACTTGAAATAGCAATTTTCTTGTTGCAATGTTTTCTTTTACCTAAATTATGATGAAAAATCATAAAATTCGGATGCAGAAGCAAATATATATATGATTTTTTACAAAAATAAATTCAGATTTTACCTTTTCTTGAAATGGATATTTTTGTTAAAACATTCATAAACATGCTTTTGGCCCTATACTTTGGATAAAATATGATGAAAAATTATAAAATTCGGTCGCGGAAGCAAATATTTATATGATTTTTTACAAAAATAAAGTCAGATTTTACCTATTTTTGATGAATACGTTGTATATTGTAAGCTACATGGGCTGGATTCTAGAATACCTACCACACTTGAAATAGCAATTTTCTTGTTGCAATGTTTTCTTATAGCTAAAATATGATGAAAAATCATTAAATTAGGGCGCGAAAGCAAATATTTATATGATTTTTTACGAAAATAAAGTCAGTTTTTACCTATTTTTGAAATGGATATTTTTGTTAAAACATTCATAAACATGCTTTTAAACCTATACTATGGATAAAATATGATGAAAAATTATAAATTTCGGACGCAGAAGCAAATATTTAAATATTTTTTTACAAAAATAAAGTCAGATTTTACCTATTTTTTTAAATACGTTGTATATTATAGCTTCATTAGCTGGATTCTAGAATACCTACCACACTTGAAATGGCAATTTTCATGTTGCTATGTTTTCTTTTACCTAAATTATGATGAAAAATCAATAAATTCGGATGCGGAAGCAAATATTTATATGATTTTTTACAAAAATAAATTCAGATTTTACCTATTCTTGAAATGGATATTTTTGTTAAAACATTTATAAACATGCTTTTGGACCTATACTTTGGATAAAATATGATGAAAAATTATAAAATTCGGTCGCGGAATCAAATTTTTATATGATTTTTTACAAAAATAAAGTCATATTTTACCTATTTTTGATGAATATGTTGTATATTGTAAGCTACATGGGCTGGATTCTAGAATACCTACCACACTTGAAATAGCAATTTTCTTGTTGCAATGTTTTCTTTTAGCTAAAATATGATAAAAAATCATAAAATTCGGGTGCGGACGCTAATTATTATATGATTTTTTACAAAAATAAAGTCAGATTTTACCTATTCTTGAAATGGATATTTTTGTAAAACATTCATAAACATGCTTTTGGACCTATACTATGGATACAATATGATGAAAAATTATAAAATTCGGGCGCGGAAGCAAATATTTATATGATTTTTTACAAAAATAAAGTCAGATTTTACCTATTTTTGATGAATACGTTGTATATTGTAAGCTACATGGGCTGGATTCTAGAATACCTACCACACTTGAAATAGCAATTTTCTTGTTGCAATGTTTTCTTATAGCTAAAATATGATGAAAAATCATTAAATTAGGGCGCGAAAGCAAATATTTATATGATTTTTTACAAAAATAAAGTCAGATTTTACCTATTCTTGAAATGGATATTTTTGTTAAAACATTCATAAACATGCTTTTGAACCTATACTATGGATAAAATATGATGAAAAATTATAAAATTCGTTCGCAAAAGCAAATATTTATATGATTTTTTACAAAAATAAAGTCAGATTTTACCTATTTTTGATGAATACGTTGTATATCGCAAGCTACATGGGCTGGATTCTAGAATACCCACCACACTAGAAATAGCAATTTTCTTGTTGCAATGTTTTCTTTTAGCTAAAATATGATGAAAAATTCAGGCGTGGAAGCAAATATTTATATGATTTTTTACGAAAATAAAGTCAGTTTTTACCTATTTTTGAAATGGATATTTTTGTTAAAACATTCATAAACATGCTTTTAAACCTATACTATGGATAAAATATGATAAAAAATTATAAATTTCGGACGCAGAAGCAAATATTTAAATATTTTTTTACAAAAATAAAGTCAGATTTTACCTATTTTTTTAAATACGTTGTATATTATAGCTTCATTAGCTGGATTCTAGAATACCTACCACACTTGAAATGGCAATTTTCTTGTTGCAATGTTTTCTTTTACCTAAATTATGATGAAAAATCAATAAATTCGGATGCGGAAGCAAATATTTATATGATTTTTTACAAAAATAAATTCAGATTTTACCTATTCTTGAAATGGATATTTTTGTTAAAACATTTATAAACATGCTTTTGGACCTATACTTTGAATAAAATATGATGAAAAATTATAAAATTCGGTCGCGGAAGCAAATTTTTATATGATTTTTTACAAAAATAAAGTCATATTTTACCTATTTTTGATGAATATGTTGTATATTGTAAGCTAAATGGGCTGGATTCTAGAATACCTACCACACTTGAAATAGCAATTTTCTTGTTGCAATGTTTTCTTTTAGCTAAAATATGATAAAAAATCATAAAATTCGGGTGCGGAAGCTAATTATTATATGATTTTTTACAAAAATAAAGTCAGATTTTACCTATTCTTGAAATGGATATTTTTGTAAAACATTCATAAACATGCTTTTGGACCTATACTATGGATACAATATGATGAAAAATTATAAAATTCGGGCGCGGAAGCAAATATTTATATGATTTTTTACAAAAATAAAGTCAGATTTTACCTATTTTTGATGAATACGTTGTATATTGTAAGCTACATGGGCTGGATTCTAGAATACCTACCACACTTGAAATAGCAATTTTCTTCTTGCAATGTTTTCTTTTAGCTAAAATATGATGAAAAATCATAATATTCGTGCGCGGAAGCAAATATTTATATGATTTTTTACAAAAATAAAGTCAGATTTTACCTATACTTGAAATGGATATTTTTGTTAAAACATTCATAAACATGCTTTTGGACCTATACTATCGATAAAATATGATGAAAAATTATAAAATTCGGTCGCAAAAGCAAATATTTATATGATTTTTTACAAAAATGAAGTCAGATTTTACCTATTTTCGATGAATACGTTGTATATTGTAAGCAACATGGTCTGGATTCTAGAATACCTACCACACTTAAAATAGCAATTTTCTTGTTGCAATGTTTTCTTTAACCTAAATTATGATGAAAAATCAAAAAATTCGGATGCGAAAGCAAATATTTATATGATTTTTTACAAAAATAAAGTTAGATTTTACCTATTTTTGATGAATACGTTGTATATTGTAAGCTACATGGGCTGGTTTCTAGAATACCTACCACACTTGAAATAGCAATTTTCTTGTTGCAATGTTTTCTTTTAGCTAAAATATGATAAAAAATTATAAAATTCGGGCGCGCAAGCAAATATTTATATGATTTTTTACAAAAATAATGTCAGATTTTACCTATTTTTGATGAATACGTTGTATATCGCAAGCTACATGGGCTGGATTCTAGAATACCCACCACACTAGAAATAGCAATTTTCTTGTTGCAATGTTTTCTTTTAGCTAAAATATGATGAAAAATCATAAAATTCGGGCGTGGAAGCAAATATTTATATGATTTTTTACGAAAATAAAGTCAGTTTTTACCTATTTTTGAAATGGATTTTTTTGTTAAAACATTCATAAACATGCTTTTAAACCTATACTATGGATAAAATATGATGAAAAATTATAAATTTCGGACGCAGAAGCAAATATTTAAATATTTTTTTACAAAAATAAAGTCAGATTTTAAATATTTTTTTAAATACGTTGTATATTATAGCTTCATTAGCTGGATTCTAGAATACCTACCACACTTGAAATGGCAATTTTCTTGTTGCAATGTTTTCTTTTACCTAAATTATGATGAAAAATCAATAAATTCGGATGCGGAAGCAAATATTTATATGATTTTTTACAAAAATAAATTCAAATTTTACCTATTCTTGAAATGGATTTTTTTTGTTAAAACATTTATAAACATGCTTTTGGACCTATACTTTGGATAAAATATGATGAAAAATTATAAAATTCGGTCGCGGAAGCAAATTTTTATATGATTTTTTACAAAAATAAAGTCAGATTTTACCTATTTTTGATGAATACGTTGTATATTGTAAGCTACATGGGCTGGATACTAGAATACCTACCACACTTGAAATAGCAATTTTCTTGTTGCAATGTTTTCTTTTAGCTAAAATATGATGAAAAATCATAATATTCGTGCGCGGAAGCAAATATGTATATGATTTTTTACAAAAATAAAGTCAGATTTTACCTATACTTGAAATGGATATTTTTGTTAAAACATTCATAAACATGCTTTTGGACGTATACTTTGGATAAAATATGATGAAAAATTATAAAATTCGGTCGCAAAAGCAAATATTTATATTATTTTTTACAAAAATAAAGTCAGATTTTACCTATTTTTGATGAATACGTTGTATATTGTAAGCTACATGGGCTGGATTCTAGAATACCTACCACACTTGAAATAGCAATTTTCTTGTTGCAATGTTTTCTTTTAGCTAAAATGTGATGAAAAATCATAAAATTCGGGCGCGGAAGCAAATATTTATATGAATTTTTACAAAAATAAAGTCAGATTTTACCTATTCTTGAAATGGATATTTTTGTTAAAACATTCATAAACATGCTATACTATGGATAAAATATGATAAAAAATTATAAAATTCGTTCGCAAAAGCAAATATTTATATGATTTTTTACAAAAATAAAGTCAGATTTTACCTATTTTTGATGAATACGTTGTATATCGCAAGCTACATGGGCTGGATTCTAGAATACCCACCACACTAGAAATAGCAATTTTCTTGTTGCAATGTTTTCTTTTAGCTAAAATATGATGAAAAATCATAAAATTCGGGCGTGGAAGCAAATATTTATATGATTTTTTACGAAAATAAACTCAGTTTTTACCTATTTTTGAAATGGATATTTTTGTTAAAACATTCATAAACAAGCTTTTAAACCTATACTATGCATAAAATATGATGAAAAATTATAAAATTCGGGCGCGGAAGCAAATATTTATATAATTTTTTACAAAAATAAATTCAGATTTTACCTATCCTTGAAATGGATATTTTTGTTAAAACATTCATAAAGATGCTTTTGGACCTATGCTATGGATAAAATATGATTAAAATTATAAAATTCGGTCGCGGAAGCAAATATTTATATGAATTTTTACAAAAATAAAGTTAGATTTTACCTATTTTTGATGAATACGTTGTATATTGTAAGCTACATGGGCTGGATTCTAGAATACGTACCACACTTGAAATAGCAATTTTCCTGTTGCAATGTTTTCTTTAACCTAAATTATGATGAAAAATCATAAAATTCGGATGCGGAAGCAAATATTTATATGATTTTTTACAAAAATAAATTCAGATTTTACCTTTTCTTGAAATGGATATTTTTGTTAAAACATTCATAAACATGCTTTTGGACCTATACTTTGGATAAAATATGATGAAAAATTATAAAATTCGGTCGCGGAAGCAAATATTTATATGATTTTTTACAAAAATAAAGTCAGATTTTACCTATTTTTGATGAATACGTTGTATATTGTAAGCTACATGGGCTGGATTCTAGAATACCTACCACACTTGAAATAGCAATTTTCTTGTTGCAATGTTTTCTTTTAGCTAAAATATGATGAAAAATCATAAAATTCGGGCGCGGAAGCAAATATTTATATGATTTTTTACAAAAATAAAGTCAGATTTTACCTATTCTTGAAATGGATAATTTTGTTAAAACATTCATAAACATGCTATACTATGGATAAAATATGATAAAAAATTATAAAATTCGTTCGCAAAAGCAAATATTTATATGTTTTTTTACAAAAATAAAGTCAGATTTTACCTATTTTTGATGAATACGTTGTATATCGCAAGCTACATGGGCTGGATTCTAGAATACCCACCACACTAGAAATAGCAATTTTCTTGTTGCAATGTTTTCTTTTAGCTAAAATATGATGAAAAATCATAATATTCGTGCGCGGAAGCAAATATTTATATGATTTTTTACAAAAAAAAAGTCAGATTTTACCTATACTTGAAATGGATATTTTTGTTAAAACATTCATAAACATGCTTTTGGACGTATACTTTGGATAAAATATGATAAAAAATTATAAAATTCGGTCGCAAAAGCAAATATTTATATGATTTTTTACAAAAATGAAGTCAGATTTTACCTATTTTCGATGAATACGTTGTATATACTCTGAGATAGCGCGTGGATTCTAGTATACCTACCACACTTAAAATAGCAATTTTCTTGTTGCAATGTTTTCTTTAACCTAAATTATGATGAAAAATCATAAAATTCGGATGCGGAAGCAAATATTTATATGATTTTTTACAAAAATAAATTCAGATTTTACCTTTTCTTGAAATGGATATTTTTGTTAAAACATTCATAAACATGCTTTTGGACCTATACTTTGGATAAAATATGATGAAAAATTATAAAATTCGGTCGCGGAAGCAAATTTTTATATGACTTTTTACAAAAATAAAGTCATATTTTACCTATTTTTGATGAATACGTTATATTGTAAGCTACATGGGCTGGATTCTAGAATACCTACCACACTTGAAATAGCAATTTTCTTGTTGCAATGTTTTTCTTTTAGCTAAAATATTATGAAAAATCATAAAATTCGGGCGCGGAAGTAGATATTTATATGAATTTTTACAAAAAAAAGTCAGATTTTACCTATTCTTGAAATGAATATTTTTGTTAAAACATTCATAAACATGCTTTTGGACCTATACTATGAATAAAATATGAAAAATTAAAAAATTCATTCGCGGTAGCAAATATTTATATGATTTTTTACAAAAAGAAAGTCAGATTTTACCTATTTTTGATGAATACGTTGTATATCGCAAGCTACATGGGCTGGATTCTAGAATACCTACCACACTTGAAATAGCAATTTTCTTGTTGCAATGTTTTCTTTTAGCTAAAATATGATGAAAAATCATAAAATTCGGGCGCAGAAGCAAATATTTATATGATTTTTTTACGAAAATAAAGTCAGTTTTTACCTATTTTTGAAATGGATACTTTTGTTAAAACATTCATAAACATGCTTTTAACCCTATAATATGCATAAAATATGATGAAAAATTATAAAATTCGGGCGCAGAAGCAAATATTTATATAATTTTTTACAAAAATAAATTCAGATTTTACCTATCCTTGAAATGGATATTTTTGTTAAAACTTTCATAAACATGCTTTTGGACCTATACTATGGATAAAATATGATGAAAAATTATTAAATTCGGTCGCGGAAGCAAATATTTATATGAATTTTTACAAAAATAAAGTTATATTTTACCTATTTTTGATGAATACGTTGTATATTGTAAGCTACATGGGCTGGATTCTAGAATACCTACCACACTTGAAATAGCAATTTTCTTGTTGCAATGTTTTCTTTTAGCTAAAATATGATGAAAAATCATAAAATTCGGGCGCGGAAGCAAATATTTATATGATTTTTTACAAAAAAAAGTCAGATTTTACCTATACTTGAAATGGATATTTTTGTTAAACATTCATAAACATGCTTTTGGACGTATACTTTGGATAAAATATGATGAAAAATTATAAAATTCGGTCGCAAAAGCAAATATTTAAATGATTTTTTACAAAAATGAAGTCAGATTTTACCTATTTTCGATGAATACGTTGTATATTGTAAGCTACATGGGCTGGATTCTAGAATACCTACCACACTTAAAATATCAATTTTCTTGTTGCAATGTTTTCTTTAACCTAAATTATGATGAAAAATTATAAAATTCGGATGCGAAAGCAAATATTTATATGATTTTTTACAAAAATAAAGTCAGATTTTACCTATCCTTGAAATGGATATTTTTGTTAAAACATTCATAAACATGCTTTTGGACCTATACTATGGATAAAATATGATGAAAAATTATAAAATTCGGTCGCGGAAGCAAATATTTATATGAATTTTTACAAAAATAAAGTTAGATTTTACCTATTTTTGATGAATACGTTGTATATTGTAAGCTACATGGGCTGGAATCTAGAATACCTACCACACTTGAAATAGCTATTTTCTTGTTGCAATGTTTTCTTTTAGCTAAAATATGATGAAAAATCATAAAAGTCGGGCGCGGAAGCAAATATTTATATGATTTTTTACAAAAATAAAGTCAGATTTTACCTATTTTTGAAATGGATATTTTTTTTAAAACATTCATAAATATGCATTTAAACCTATCCTATAGATAAAATATGATGAAAAATTATAAATTCGGGCGCGAAAGCAAATATTTAAATATTTTTTTACAAAAATAAAGTCAGATTTTACCTATTTTTGATGAATACGTTGTATATTTAAAGCTTCATTACCTGGATTCTAGAATACCTACCACACTTGAAATGGCAATATTCTTGTTGCAATGTTTTCTTTTAATTAAATTATGATGAAAAATCATAAAATTCGGATGCGGAAGCAAATCTTTATATGATTTTATACAAAAATAAATTCAGATTTTACCTATTCTTGAAAAGGATATTTTTGTTAAAACATTCATAAACATGCTTTTGGACCTATACTTTGGATAAAATATGATGAAAAATTATAAAATTCGGTCGCGGAAGCAAATATTTATATGAATTTTTACAAAAATAAAGTTAGATTTTACCTATTTTTGATGAATACGTTGTATATTGTAAGCTACATGAGCTGGATGCTAGAATACCTACCACACTTGAAATAGCAATTTTCTTGTTGCAATATTTTCTTTTAGCTAAAATATGATGAAAAATCATAAAATTCGGGCGCGGAAGCAAATATTTATATGATTTTTTACAAAAAAAAGTCAGATTTTACCTATACTTGAAATGGATATTTTTGTTAAAACATTCATAAACATGCTTTTGGACGTATACTTTGGATAAAATATGATGAAAAATTATAAAATTCGGTCGCAAAAGCAAATATTTAAATGATTTTTTACAAAAATGAAGTCAGATTTTACCTATTTTCGATGAATACGTTGTATATTGTAAGCTACATGGGCTGGATTCTAGAATACCTACCACACTTAAAATATCAATTTTCTTGTTGCAATGTTTTCTTTAACCTAAATTATGATGAAAAATTATAAAATTCGGATGCGAAAGCAAATATTTATATGATTTTTTACAAAAATAAAGTCAGATTTTACCTATTTTTGATGAATACGTTGTATATTGTAAGCTACATGGGCTGGTTTCTAGAATACCTACCACACTTGAAATAGCAATTTTCTTGTTGCAATGTTTTCTTTTAGCTAAAATATGAAACAAAATTATAAAATTCGGGCGCGCAAGCCAATATTTATATGATTTTTTACAAAAATAAAGTCAGATTTTACCTATTTTTGATGAATACGTTGTATATTGTAAGCTAAATGGGCTGGATTCTAGAATACCTACCACACTTGAAATAGCAATTTTCTTGCTGCAATGTTTTCTTTTAGCTAAATATGATGAAAAATCATAAAATTAGGATGCGGAAGCAAATATTTATATGATTTTTTACAAAAATAAAGTCAGATTTTACCTATTCTTGAAATGGATATTTTTGTTAAAACATTCATAAACATGCTTTTGGACCTATACTATGGATAAAATATGATGAAAAATTATAAAATTCGGGCGCGGAAGCAAATATTTATATGAATTTTTACAAAAATAAAGTCAGATTTTACCTATTTTTGATGAAGACGTTGTATATTTAAAGCTTCATTAGCTGCATTCTAGAATACCTACCACACTTGAAATAGCAATTTTCTTGTTGCAATGTTTTTTTTTAGCTAAAATATGATGAAAAATCATAAAATTCGGGCGCGGAAGCAAATATTTATATGATTTTTTACAAAAAAAAAGTCAGATTTTACCTATTCTTGAAATGAATATTTTTGTTAAAACATTCATAAACATGCTTTTGGACCTATACTATGGATAAAATATGATGAAAAATTTATAAATTCGGGCGCGGTAGAAAATATTTATATGATTTTTTACAAAAATAAAGTCAGATTTTACCTATTTTTGATGAAAACGTTGTATATCGCAAGCTACATGGGATGGATTCTAGAATAACCACCACACTTGAAATAGCAATTTTCTTGTTGCAATGTTTTCTTTTAGCTAAAATATGATGAAAAACCATAAAATTCGGGCGCAGAAGCAAATATTTATATGATTTTTTACGAAAATAAAGTCAGTTTTTACCTATTTTTGAAATGGATATTTTTGTTAAAACATTCATAAACATGCTTTTAAACCTATACTATGCATAAAATATGATGAAAAATTATAAAATTCGGGCGCGGAAGCAAATATTTATATAATTTTTTACAAAAATAAATTCAGATTTTACCTATCCTTGAAATGGATATTTTTGTTAAAACATTCATAAACATGCTTTTGGACCTATACTATGGATAAAATATGATGAAAAATTATAAAATTCGGTCGCGGAAGCAAATATTTATATGAATTTTTACAAAAATAAAGTTAGATTTTACCATTTTTGATGAATACGTTGTATATTGTAAGCTACATGGCTGGAATCTAGAATACCTACCACACTTAAAATAGTTATTTTCTTGTTGCAATGTTTTCTTTTAGCTAAAATATGATGATAAATCATAAAATTCGGGCGCGGAAGCAAATATTTATATGATTTTTTACAAAAATAAAGTCAGATTTTACCTATTTTTGAAATAGATATTTTTGTTAAAACATTCATAAATATGCTTTTAAACCTATCCTATAGATAAAATATGATGAAAAATTATAAAATTCGGGCGCGAAAGCAAATATTTAAATATTTTTTTACAAAAATTAAGTCAGATTTTACCTATTTTTGATGAATACGTTGTATATTTAAAGCTTCATTACCTGGATTCTAGAATACCTACCACACTTGAAATGGCAATATTCTTGTTGCAATGTTTTCTTTTAATTAAATTATGATGAAAAATCATAAAATTCGGATGCGGAAGCAAATCTTTATATGATTTTATACAAAAATAAATTCAGATTTTACCTATTCTTGAAATGGATATTTTTGTTAAAACATTCATAAACATGCTTTTGGAACTATACTTTGGATAAAATATGATGAAAAATTATAAAATTCGGTCGCGGAAGCAAATATTTAAATGATTTTTTACAAAAATAAAGTCAGATTTTACCTATTTTTGATGAATACGTTGTATATTGTAAGCTACATGGGCAGGATTCAAAAATACCTACCACACTTGAAATAGCAATTTTCTTGTTGCAATGTTTTCTTTTACCTAAATTATGATGAAAAATCATAAAATTTGGATGCGGAAGCAAATCTTTAAATGATTTTTTACAAAAATAAATTCAGATTTTACCTATTCTTGAAATGGATATTTTTGTTAAAACATTCATAAACATGCTTTTGGAACTATACTTTGGATAAAATGTGATGAAAAATTACAAATTTCGGACGCAGAAGGAAATATTTATATGATTTTTTACAAAAATAAAGTCAGATTTTACCTATTTTTGATGAATACGTTGTATATTGTAAGCTACATGGGCTGGATTCAAGAATACCTACCACACTTGAAATAGCAATTTTCTTGTTGCAATGTTTTCTTTTAGATAAAATATGATGAAAAATCATAAAATTCGGGCGCGGAAGCAAATATTTATAGGATTTTTTACAAAAATAAAGTCAGATTTTACCTATTCTTGAAATGGATATTTTTGTTAAAACATTCATAAACATGCTATTGGACTTATACTATTGATGAAATATGATAAAAAATTATAAAATTCGGGCGCGGAAGCAAATATTTATATGATTTTTTACAAAAATAAAGTCAGATTTGACCTATTTTTGATGAATACGTTGTATATTGTAAGCTACATGGGCTGGATTCTAGAATACCCACAACACTTGAAATAGCAATTTTCTTGTTGCAATGTTTTCTTTTAGCTAAAATATGATGAAAAATCATAAAATTCGGGCGCAGAAGCAAATATTTATATGATTTTTTACGAAAATAAAGTCAGTTTTTACCTATTTTTGAAATGGATATTTTTGTTAAAACATTCATAAACATGCTTTTAAACCTATACTATGCATAAAATATGATAAAAAATTATAAAATTCGGGCGCGGAAGCAAATATTTATATAATTTTTTACAAAAATAAATTCAGATTTTACCTATCCTTGAAATGGATATTTTTGTTAAAACATTCATAAACATGCTTTTGGACCTATACTATGGATAAAATATGATGAAAAATTATAAAATTCGGTCGCGGAAGCAAATATTTATATGAATTTTTACAAAAATAAAGTTAGATTTTACCTATTTTTGATGAATACGTTGTATATCGCAAGCTACATGGGCTGGATTCTAGAATACCCACCACACTTGAAATAGCAATTTTCTTGTTGCAATGTTTTTTTTTAGCTAAAATATGATGAAAAATCATAAAATTCGGGCGCGGAAGCAAATATTTATATAATTTTTTACAAAAATAAAGTCACATTTTACCTATTTTTGAAATGGATATTTTTGTTAAAACATTTATAAACATGCTTTTAAACCTATACTATGGATAAAAATATGATGAAAAATTATAAAATTCGGGCGCGGAAGCAAATATTTAAATATTTTTTTACAAAAATAAAGTCAGATTTTACCTATTATTGATGAATAACGTTGTATATTTAAAGCTTCATTAGCTGGATTCTAGAATACCTACTACACTTGAAATAGCAATTTTCTTGTTGCAAGGTATTACTCTGAGATAGCGCGT
>JAQOWZ010000179.1:127500-194033 GCA_035578165.1 Stenolophus ochropezus | reverse complement strand
TAACAAAAATATCCATTTCAAGAATAGGTAAAATCTGACTTTATTTTTGTAAAAAATCATATAAATATTTGCTTCCGCGCCCAAATTTTATGACTTTTTATAATAATTTAGGTAAAAGAAAACATTGCAACAAGAAAATTGCTATTTCAAGTGTGATAGGTACTCAACAATCCAGCCAATGAAGCTTACGATATACAACGTATTCATCAAAAATAGGTAAAATCTGACTTTATTTTTGTAAAAAATTATATAAATATTTGCTTTCGCTCCCGAATTTTATAATTTGTCATCATATTTTATCCACAGTATAGGTCCAAAAGCATGTTTATGAATGTTTTAACAAAAATATCCATTTCAAGAATAGGTAAAATCTGACTTTATTTTTGTAAAAAGTCATTTAAATATTTGCTTCCCCGCCCGAATTTTATGATTTTTCATCATATTTTAGCTAAAAGAAAACATTGCAACAAGAAAATTACTATTTCAAGTGTGTTAGGTATTCTAGAATCCAGCCCATGTAGCTTACAATATACAACGTATTCATCAAAAATAGGTAAAATCTGACTTTTTTTGTAAAAAATCATAAATATTTGTTTCCGCGCCCGAATTTTATTTTTCATCATATTTTAGCTAAGACAAAACTTTGCAACAAGAAAATTGCTTTTTCAAGTGTAGTAGGTATTCTAGAATCCAGTCAATGGAGCTTACAATATACAACGTATTCATCAAAAATTGGTAAAATCTGACTTTTTTTTTGTAAAAAATCATATAAATATTTGCTTCCGCGCCCGAATTTTATAATATTTCATCATATTTTATCCACAGTATAGGTCCAAAAGCATGTTTATGAATGTTTTAACAAAAATATCCATTTCAAGAATAGGTAAAATCTGACTTTATTTTTGTAAAAAATCATATAAATATTTGCTTCCGCGCCCAAATATTATGACTTTTTATAATAATTTAGGTAAAAGAAAACATTGCAACAAGAAAATTGCTATTTCAAGTGTGGTAGGTATTCAAGAATCCAGCCAATGAAGCTTACGATATACAACGTATTCATCAAAAATAGGTAAAATCTGACTTTCTTTTTGTAAAAAATTATATAAATATTTGCTTTCGCTCCCGAATTTTATAATTTGTCATCATTTTTTATCCATAGTATAGGTCCAAAAGCTTTTATAAATGTTTTAACAAAAATATTCATTTCAAAATTAGGTTAAATCTGACTTTATTTTTGTAAAAAAACATATAAATATTTGCTTCCGCGCCCGAATTTAATGATTTTTCATCATAATTTAGGCAAATGAAAACATTGCAACAAGAAAATTGCTATTTCAAGTGTGGTAGGTATTCTAGAATCCAGCCAATGAAGCTTACAATATAAAACGTATTTATCAAAAATAGGTAAAATCTGCCTTTATTTTTGTAAAAAATTATATAAATATTTGCTTCCGCACCCGAATTTTATAATTTTTCATCATATTTTATCCATAGTGTAGGTCCAAAAGCATGTTTATTAAGTGTTAACAAAAATATCCATTTCAAAAATAGGTAAATTCTGACACTATTTTTGTAAAAAATCATATAAATATTTGCTTCCACGCCCGAATTTAATGATTTTTCATCATATTTTAGCTAAAAAAAAACATTGCAACAAGAAAATTGCTATTTCAAGTGTGTTAGGTATTCTAGAATCCAGCCCATGTAGCTTACAATATACAACGTATTCATCAAAAATAGGTAAAATCTGACTTTTTTTTGTAAAAAATCATATAAATATTTGCTTCCGCGCCCGAATTTTATAATTTTTCATCATAATTTATCCACAGTATAGGTCCAAAAGCATGTTTATGATTGTTTTAACAAAAATATCCATTTCAAGAATAGGTAAAATCTGACTTTATTTTTGTAGAAAGTCATATAAATATTTGCTTCCCCGCCCGAATTTTATGATTTTTCATCATATTTTAGCTAAAAAAAAACATTGCAACAAGAAAATTACTATTTCAAGTGTGTTAGGTATTCTAGAATCCAGCCCATGTAGCTTACAATATACAACGTATTCATCAAAAATAGGTAAAATCTGACTTTTTTTTGTAAAATATCATAAATATTTGCTTCCGCGCCCGAATTTTATTTTTCATCATATTTTAGCTAAGAGAAAACTTTGCAACAAGAAAATTGCTTTTTCAAGTGTAGTAGGCATTCTAGAATCCAGTCAATGAAGCTTACAATATACAACGTATTTATCAAAAATTGGTAAAATCTGACTTTTTTTTTGTAAAAAATCATATAAATATTTGCGCCCGAATTTTATAATATTTCATCATATTTTATCCACAGTATAGGTCCAAAAGCATGTTTATGAATGTTTTAACAAAAATATCCATTTCAAGAATAGGTAAAATCTGACTTTATTTTTGTAAAAATTTATATAAATATTTGCTTTCGCTCCCGAATTTTATAATTTGTCATCATATTTTATCCATAGTATAGGTCCAAAAGAATGTTTATAATTGTTTTAACAAAAATATTCATTTCAAAAATAGGTTAAATCTGACATTATTTTTGTAAAAAATCATATAAATATTTGCTTCCGCGCCCGAATTTAATGATTTTTCATCATAATTTAGGTAAAAGAAAACATTGCAACAAGAAAATTGCTATTTCAAGTGTGGTAGGTATTCTAGAATCCAGCCAATGAAGCTTACAATATACAACGTATTTATCAAAAATAGGTAAAATCTGTCTTTATTTTTGTAAAAAATTATATAAATATTTGCTTCCGCGCCCGAATTTTATAATTTTTCATTAAATTTTATCCATAGTACAGGTCCAAAAGCATGTTTATGAATGTTTTAACAAAAATGTCCATTTCAAAAATAGGTAAAATCTGACTTAATTTTTGTAAAAAAATCATATAAATATTTGCTTTCGCGCCCGAATTTTATAATTTTTCATTATATTTTAGCTAAAAGAAAACATTGCAACAAGAAAATTGCTATTTCAAGTGTGGTGGTATTCTAAAATCCAGCCAATGAAGCTTACAATATGCAACGTATTCATCAAGAATAGGTAAAATCTGACTTTATTTTTGTAAAAAATCATATAAATATTTGCTTCCGCGCCCGAATTTTATGATTTTTTATCAAATTTTATCTAAAAGAAAACATTGCTAGAAGAATATTGCTATTTCAATTGTGGTAGGTATTCTAGAATCCAGCCCATTTAGCTTACAATATACAACGTATTCATCAAAAATAGCTAAAATCTGACTTTATTTTTGTAAATAATCATATAAATATTTGCTTCCGCGCCCGAATTTTATAATTTTTCATCATATTTTATCCATAGTATGGGTCCAAAAGCATGTTTATGAATGTTTTAACAAAAATATCCATTTCAAGAATAGGTAAAATCTGACTTTATTTTTGTAACAAATCATATAAATATTTGCTTCCACGCCCGAATTTTATGATTTTTCATCATAATTTAGGTAAAAGAAAACATTGCAACAAGAAAAATGCTATTTTAAGTGTGGTAGGTATTCTAGAATCCAGCCAATGAAGCTTACAACATACAACGTATTCATCAAAAATAGGTAAAATCTGACTTTATTTTTGTAAAAAATTATATAAATATTTTCTTCCGCGCCCGAATTTTATAATTTTTCATCATATTTTATTCATAGTATAGGTCCAAAAGCATGTTTATGAATGTTTTAACAAAAATATCCATTTCAAAAATAGGTAAAATCTGAATTTTTTTGTAAAAAATCATATAAATAATTGCTTCCGCGCTGAATTTTATGATTTTTCATCATATTTTAGCTAAAATAAAACATTGCAACAAGAAAATTGCTATTTCAAGTGTGTTAGGTATTCTAGAATCCAGCCCATGTAGCTTACAATATACAACGTATTTATCAAAAATAGGTAAAATCTGACCTTTTTTTGTAAAAAATCGTACAAATATTTGCTTCCGCGCTCGAATTTTATAATTTTTCATCATATTTTATCCACAGTATAGGTCCAAATGCATATTTATGAATGTTTTACAAAAATATCCATTTCAAGAATATGTAAAATCTGACTTTATTTTTGTAAATAATCATATAAATATTTGCTTCCGCGCCCAAATTTTATGATTTTTTATCATATTTTAGCTAAGAGAAAACATTGCAAGAAGAAAATTGCTATTTCAAGTGTGTTAGGTATTCTAGAATCCAGCCCATGTAGCTTACAATATACAACGTATTCATCAAATATAGGTAAAATCTGACTTTTTTTTGTAAAAAATCATATAAATATTTAATTCTGCGCCCGAATTTTATAATTTTTCATCATATTTTATTCACAGTATAGTTCCAAAAGCATGTTTATGAATGTTTAAACAAAAATATCCACTTCAAAAATAGGTAAAATCTGACTTTATTTTTGTAAAAAATCATAAATATTTGCTTCCGCGTCCGAATTTTATGATTTTTCAACATATTTTAGCTAAAAGAAAACATTTCAACAAGAAAATTGCTATTTCGAGTGTGTTAGGTATTCTAGAATCCAGCCCATGTAGCTTACAATATACAACATATTCATCAAAAATAGGTAAAATCTGACATTTTTTTGTAAAAAATCATATAAATATTTGCTTCCGCTCCTGAATTTTATAATATTTCATCATATTTTATCCACAGTATAGGTCCAAATGCATGTTTATGATTGTTTTAACAAAAATATCCATTTCAAGAATAGGTAAAATCTGACTTTATTTTTGTAAAAAGTCATATAAATATTTGCTTCCCCGCCCGAATTTTATGATTTTTCATCATATTTTAGCAAAAAGAAAACATTGCAACAAGAAAATTACTATTTCAAGTGTGTTAGGTATTCTAGAATCCAGCCCACGTAGCTTACAATATACAACGTATTCATCAAAAATAGGTAAAATCTGACTTTTTTTGTAAAAAATCATAAATATTTGCTTCCGCGCCCGAATTTTATTTTTCATCATATTTTAGCTAAGAGAAAACTTTGCAACAAGAAAATTGCTTTTTCAAGTGTAGTAGGTATTCTAGAATTCAGTCAATGAAGCTTACAATATACAACGTATTCATCAAAAATAGCTAAAATCTGACTTTTTTTTTGTAAAAAATCATATAAATATTTGCTTCCGCGCCCGAATTTTATAATATTTCATCATATTTTATCCACAGTATAGGTCCAAAAGCATGTTTATGTATGTTTTAACAAAAATATCCATTTCAAGAATAGGTAAAATCTGACTTTATTTTTGTAAAAAATCATATAAATATTTGCTTCCGCGCCCAAATTTTATGACTTTTTATAATAATTTAGGTAAAAGAAAACATTGCAACAAGAAAATTGCTATTTCAAGTGTGATAGGTATTCAAGAATCCAGCCAATGAAGCTTACGATATACAACGTATTCATCAAAATTAGGTAAAATCTGACTTTATTTTTGTAAAAAATTATATAAATATTTGCTTTCGCTCCCGAATTTTATAATTTGTCATCATATTTTATCCATAGTATAGGTCCAAAAGCATGTTTATTAAGTGTTAACAAAAATATCCATTTCAAAAATAGGTAAATTCTGCCTTTATTTTTCTAAAAAATCATATAAATATTTGCTTCCACGCCCGAATTTTATGATTTTTATAATATTTTAGCTAAAGGAAAACATTGCAACAAGAAAATTGCTATTTCAAGTTTGTTAGGTATTCTAGAATCCAGCCCATGTAGCTTACAATATACAACGTTTTCATCAAAAATAGGTAAAATCTGACTTTTTTTTGTAAAAAATCATATAAATATTTGCTTCCGCACCCGAATTTTATAATTTTTCATCATATTTTATCCACAGTATAGGTCCAAAAGCATGTTTATGATTGTTTTAACAAAAATATCCATTTCAAGAATAGGTAAAATCTGACTTTATTTTTGTAAAAAGTCATATAAATATTTGCTTCCCCGCCCGAATTTTATGATTTTTCAACATATTTTAGCTAAAAAAAAACATTGCAACAAGAAAATTACTATTTCAAGTGTGTTAGGTATTCTAGAATCCAGCCCATGTAGCTTACAATATACAACGTATTCATCAAAAATAGGTAAAATCTGACTTTTTTTTGTAAAATATCATAAATATTTGCTTCCGCGCCCGAATTTTATTTTTCATTATATTTTAGCTAAGAGAAAATTTTGCAACAAGAAAATTGCTTTTTCAAGTGTAGTAGGCATTCTAGAATCTAGTCAATGAAGCTTACAATATACAACGTATTCATTAAAAATTGGTAAAATCTGACTTTTTTTTTGTAAAAAATCATATAAATATTTGCTTCCGCGCCCGAATTTTATAATATTTCATCATATTTTATCCACAGTATAGATCCAAAAGCATGTTTATGAATGTTTTAACAAAAATATCCATTTCAAGAATAGGAAAAATCTGACTTTATTTTTGTAAAAATTTATATAAATATTTGCTTTCGCTCCCGAATTTTATAATTTGTCATCATATTTTATCCATCCGAAAGTTGGCTTACAACCGTCGAACAGTGCAGACGTGTGGTTCTATTCCGTGCGCGTGCAGTGTCGAAAAGTGTGTCATACAGTGTGTGCTTACAGTACAAATTTATTTCCTGTGTTCATCGCAATGAAGTATGTCGAAGAAGATTGAAAAGTCAATAGCTAAAATAACAAAAAGAGACGGCGTCTTCTTTTTGATTCCACCTAGCGGGAAAACATCTATACCGCCAGAGCTTAAGAATGCAGCATTGGTACTTAGAAACCAGCCAAGCTCAGTAAATCAACCCAGCACATCCCCAACCAACCTAGCTATGCCTGTTAACCATTCACCACTTAGAAATTCCAACACAACACCAACTACGACTTATCCTCAGACACTTTCATCAACCAATACGCCCCCAGCCAACCCCATAACGGACGCTTCTCAGAATCCTCTCCAAACTAATACTCCAATTCCCTTTACACAGATATCCGAAATCGAAAATCAGCCTCAAACTCAAAACTCTTCTACAGGATACACCCAGATTTTTCCACCTTTATCGAACAGCGCGAACAGTAGCTCAGAATGGCAAACAGTTAAATCAAACAAAACAAAACGAAACAGTCCAGAAATTAACAGCAGGAACGTCAGACAAAAAACTCTAACTGATTTTGTGGTAAGGATAAATACTCAAAATAGATTCCAGGAATTAACTAATCAAGACCCAGAAAATGATAATGATGACGAAAATACAGTTGAAAAACGAGAACCTAAACCGCCACCTATTTTTATTCCTGATATAATTAAATTGCAACCATTACTGGAAATATTGAACTTAGTAGCCAAGGATGATTATTTTTTAAAATCAATGTCAAACAATCAGGTTAAAGTCCAACCCCATACATCTGAGAGTTACACAAAAATCATTAAGACCTTAACAGAGAAAAAAACGGCTTTTCATACATATCAGTTAAAACAGAAAAGAAACTTTAGAACAGTCCTAAGAAATATCCACTACTCTGCGGATATAGAATATTTGAAAACTGAAATAGAGTCGTATGGTCACAAAGTTATTAATATTCACAATATTAAAAATTGGAAAACTAAACAGCCGCTTCCCATGTTTTATGTGGACTTAGAACAGCAGGAAAATAATAAAAAAGTATACGACATTAAATATTTATTAAACTGCAAAATTGAATTCGAACCTCCGCGAGTAAAACGACAAATCGTACAGTGTACTAATTGCCAAAGATACGGACATACCCATAACTACTGCGAGCGGCAAGCACGCTGTGTGAAATGTGGGAAAAATCATCATACATCTGTAGTGCCCTTTGCTTGCTTCATAAAGAAAGTAGTAGGTGTTGTTCAATAAAATGTTTTACGAGGTTTTTAGTTGCTATGTATTATCGAGTTGTCAGATTTCGAATAGAATAAACGGCAAAAATTGTGTTCGTTAAATTTATATTTATTTTTATATATATTTTCAATTATACAATATTATTAACTAATAATTTTACATTGGTGACCCCGAACTGAATCTCCGCACCTTCGTTTTCGTCATGGAAGATGTACACCATGACTCTCTACCACTTCATCCTTCGGAAGCCGAATCTGTTCAACTTTCGACCCTCTCCACTTCTTTTAAGATTCCTGAATTTTGGCCGGCCGATCCAGAGCTTTGGTTTTCTCAAGTTGAAGCTATTTTCGCTTCCCAGAGGATCACTTCAGAGAGAAGCAAATTCGTAAGACTAATTAGTGCCTTAGGCCCACAGTTTGCCGCTGAGGTAAGAGACTTAATCATTGCACCTCCAGTGGAACAACCGTACTCTGTAATTAAAAAGGCACTGATTCAACGATTAAGTATTTCTGAAAAAGAAAAGCTACAACAACTATTAACATCTTCTATTATTGACGACAAAAAGCCTTCACAAGTCCTACGATACATGCGTCAGTTGGTCTCAGGGAAGCTACTTGACGAAACTATCCTCGAAGAACTGTTCATGCAAAAATTACCATTATCAACTCAATCCATTATTTCTTCTTTGTTGCACTGTTCCCTTGAAGAGAAGGCAGAAGTCGCAGACAAAATCGCGAGCATTTCCCAACCTTCAATAGCATCGATCTCGCAGGAAACAATTTCTATCAAAAAACTATCAGAAGATGTCAAGAAGTTGCAGTCACAACTAGAACTTCTGACCACGGAATCACCTTCTCTCTGTTGGTACCACAAGAAATTCGGAAGCAACGCCAAGAAATGCACACCACCCTGCAACATGGAAGATTCTTTCAAAAAGAAAAAGGTTCTTCTCAACGAAACTGCTATAAAAATTTCAACTAATACAAAATTAATACCTTGTATTTCCAGTTGTCATCATCTTAATGTATCTGCAACACTATTTTATTTGACGGACAGAACGTCTGGGCAACGTTTCCTGGTGGACAGCGGTGCTCAGGTTAGTGTCATTAAGGTTGCATTTAACGAATCTAAACTGAAATTGTTACCTATTTCTTTACAAGCTGCCAATAAGTCATCTATTGACACATACGGTTTCAAAACTTTGACATTAGATTTCGGTCTTTCAAAACCTTTTACATGGAAATTTGTCATTGCAAATGTTCAATGCTCAATAATCGGAGCAGATTTTTTGACACATTTCAAATTAACTGTCAATATGTCAAAGAAACAAGTTTTAGAATCGGATCAATACACAAACAAAATACACTTCATAAAAAAAACCCAAACTCCTATTTCACCACAATCTTACTCAGAATTACTCTCACATTATCCTTCTCTATTAACAAATAAATTATATTCAAAATGTCAAATCAAACATAAAGTAAAACACTGTATAACTACTACCAGTTCCCCAACTTTTGCAAAACCACGCCGTCTAGCTCCTGAAAAATTGATGGAAGTCAAAAAAGAATTTAATAATATGCTAGAGATGGGTATAATAAGACCTTCTTCTAGTTGCTGGGCTTCACCCTTACACTTAGTTCGAAAAAAATCGGGAGAACTACGACCCTGCGGAGATTATAGAGCTCTCAATTCACAAACGATTCCGGACAGATACCCACTTCCTCATTTACAAGATTTTACGGCAAACTTACAAAATTCAAAAATTTACTCTAAAATAGATTTAGTAAAGGCGTATAATCAAATACCAATGGATGAAGAATCAATAGCCAAAACAGCAATTACAACTCCATTCGGTCTTTTTGAATACATAGTTATGCCGTTCGGTTTAAGAAACAGCGCTCAAACTTTTCAACGTTTCATTGACATCGTCACGAGAGGTTTAGACTTTTGTTTCGCTTATATAGACGACATACTCATTGCTAGCAATTCTCCGGAACGTCACTATGAACACCTAAAAATTATTTTTGACAGATTACAAAAATTTGGTATTTTCATCAACAAAGATAAATGTCAATTCGGTCAAAATCAAATATTATTTCTAGGACATAACATTTCTCCTTCCGGAATCAAACCTGTACATGAAAAAGTAGATAGTATTTATAAATTTCCAATGCCAAAGACACAAAAACAACTACGAGAATTTCTTGGTTTAGTAAATTTTTATCATCGCTTCATCAAAAACTGCGCTACTATTTTACATCCAATCAACAAACTATTAGATAACAAAAAAAATAGTTCTAAAGAAATAATTTGGACTAAGGAAGCTACTAGAGCCTTTAATATGATTAAAACTAAACTAACACATGAAACAAATCTTTCTTTTCCAATACACGGTGCAAAAATTAATATTATGGTTGACGCATCAGACATCGGAATCGGTGCTGTTCTTCAACAATTCGTCAATAATCAATGGGAACCACTCTCTTTCTTTTCGCGAACTTTTAACTCGACTGAAAAACGTTACAGCACATTTAGTAGGGAACTTTTGGCTATATTTTCAGCGATAAAAAAATTCAGATATTTCCTTGAAGGTAAAGAATTTTTTGTTTTAACTGATCATAAACCTCTAACTTTCATTACAAAAATAGCCAGCAATAATACTTATTCACCTCGCGAAATGCGGCAATTAGATTACATTTTTCAGTTCACAAATGACATACGTCACATCTCTGGCAAAAATAATCCAGTTGCGGATGCCCTTTCTCGCATTTCCATAAACATCCTATATTCAAATAGTCAAATAGACTATAATCAGATTGCAAAAATGCAACAATATGATCAGGAATTACAAGAGTTACTCGAAAACAAAAATACAAATTTAATATTTAAACAAATATCTCTACCTAAAACAGATGTTAAATTATGGTGTGATATTTCAACAAACACTTACAGACCATACATACCAAAACAATTCCAAAATCTTATATTCAAACATTTTCATTCATTCTCACATCCGGGAATTAAATCAACAATTAAATTAATTACTTCAAAATTCATTTGGAAAAATATGAAAAGATATTTAACTGACAAAACAAAACAGTGTTTACAATGCCAAAAAGCTAAAATAGTTAAACACACCAAATCACCTATTTTTCAATTCACAACTCCAACTTCACGTTTCAGTTCAATTCATATCGACTTAGTCAAGTTACCAAATTCACAAGGTTTTTCTTACCTTCTTACTTGCATCGACCGTTTCACCAGATGGCCTGAAGCAATACCTTTAAAAGATTGTTCTGCACAATCAGTTGCAACAGCTCTACTTGATGGTTGGATATCACGGTTTGGTGTACCAGCAACAATTACATCTGATAGAGGCCAACAATTTAATTCCTCTCTTTTTCAAAAACTACTAAAACTTTTAGGAACACATCATATACAAACAACAGCTTATCACCCTCAATCAAATGGCATTATTGAACGTTTTCACAGACAATTAAAAACTTCCTTAAAAACCTTTCAAAATCCTTCACAATGGATCAGTTTCCTTCCGTTGGTCCTTCTTGGAATACGATCCTCCGTAAAAAATGATATAAATTGTAGTTCTGCAGAACTCGTGTACGGCACGAACCTTAAATTTCCTGGAGAATTAATTCCCACAACTAAACATAACATATTAAATAAAGCAGAAGCAAATCAATATTTAACACTATTAAAAAACACAATCAATAAATTTACTCCAATCACTACAAGACTATCAACAAAAACATCACACAACATCCATCCAGATTTATTCAAAACTTCCCATATTTTAATTAGAAATGACACTATTGGTCCCATTCTTAAACCAGCATATAATGGACCTTTCAAAGTTGTCAAAAGATATGATAAATTTTTTAAAATTCTTATAGATGACAAGATAGAAACAGTGTCAATAGATAGACTTAAACCAGCTTATATCAATCATTTTGATTAACACAGTTCAGCAACCTCAATGACACAACTGTCATTCCGTTATATTGTTAATTTTTTGATTTTTTACAACCTACTACTTCCTTTCTTGGGGAGGGCTTGTGTAGTGCCCTTTGCTTGCTTCATAAAGAAAGTAGTAGGTGTTGTTCAATAAAATGTTTTACGAGGTTTTTAGTTGCTATGTATTATCGAGTTGTCAGATTTCGAATAGAATAAACGGCAAAAATTGTGTTCGTTAAATTTATATTTATTTTTATATATATTTTCAATTATACAATATTATTAACTAATAATTTTACACATCTACGTGTGAAAAACCATCTAATACAGATGCAACCTGTGCCTTATGTGATGGAAAACACCCTGCAAATTACAAAGGTTGCGCAATATACAAAGAGATTCAAAAAAGAAAATATCCCACTTTACGTACTAAACAAATTACTCAACGACCTACAAATAATAATATCAACATCCGTCCAGCACAATATGTAAACAATAACAATACATATGCAAGTGTTGCAAAAATGTCTAATCAGCAACCTACTAATATTAATGCAAATACTGCAAAAAATTCACAGGTCGAGACGCCAGCTAATGAAATCGTTACCCCGGAAATAAACACACAAGGTAATTCTAATAAAAATCTAGAACAAATGTTATGTAAACTAATGGAACGTATGGACACAATGTTAAATATTTTAACAACATTAATTTCAAAAATAAAATGAATACTCAGATGAAAATTATATTATGGAATGCCAACGGCTTGGCTCAACATAGCCAAGAATTAAAATCATTTATTATTAACCACCAACTAGATATAATACTTATATCAGAAACTCATTTCACGAATAAAAACTACCTTAAAATACCAAATTATTCAATATATTCAACAAATCATCCTGACGGAACGGCTCATGGTGGAACTGCAATTATTGTAAAAAATTCAATTAAACATTATGAACTTGTAAAATACCAGAAAGAATATTTGCAAGCCACAAATATAAAAATTGAAACGCTATCGGAATCTTTTGTAGTGTCAGCAATTTATATGCCACCGAAACATATAATTAAAATCGAAGAATGTACTACCTTTTTTAATACATTGGGAAATAAATTCATTGCTGGTGGAGATTACAATGCTAAACACCAAATTTGGGGATCGAGACTCATTACACCAAGAGGAAGAGAATTACTCAAAACTATCCAGAATAAACATTACATAACCCTTTCAACTGGAGAACCAACCTACTGGCCGACTGACCCAAATAAAATACCTGATCTACTTGACTTTTTCATAGTCAGTGGAAAATCAGAAAAATATTTTAAAGTAGAATCCTGCGTAGATTTATCATCAGACCACTCACCCGTAATTCTAATATTCAGTACACAAATACCAAAAGTAGATAAACCCGCCTCTCTCTGTAATAAAAAAACGAATTGGCACAAATTCAGGAACATACTAGAAAGTAAAATCTCGTTAAATGTCAGCTTAAAATCTCAAGAAGACTTAGATAATGCTGTAGAACATTTAACAAAATCAATTCAGGAATCTACTTGGCAATCGACCCCAATACAAAAATCTTGTAATACTGTAACAAACGTACCAGCGTACATCAAACATTTAATAGCTCATAAACGGAAAATTAGAAGAATCTGGCAGACAACTCGAGACCCCCAAGTAAAAAGTAAATTAAATAAAGCCACCAAAGACTTGAAAAAAATATTGCAACAAGAAAAAAATGAAACAATTCAAAACTATCTTGAGAATTTATCAGCAACAGAAGCAAGTGACTACTCATTATGGAAAGCAACGAAAAAAATCAAACAGCCCCAACAACACATTCCACCTATTAGGAAAGAAGGCGGACTATGGGCAAGGACTGACTCTGACAAAGCTCTAGCCTTTGCAAATCACCTAACAAAAGTATTCCAACCTTTTCCACCCTCGATACCACCAGAAGATGAACAATTCATATACAACACGTTAGAACATCCCTTTCAGTTGGATTATCCTATACGACATTTTAAACCGAAGGATGTTCTCGAGATAATATGCAAACATATAAATCCAAAAAAAACTCCCGGATACGATTTAATCTCTGGAAAAATTTTAAAACAACTCCCATTTAAAGCAATCATTCTTATAACTTATATATTTAACACAATCTTAAGACTTGGAGTTTTTCCATCACAATGGAAAGTAGCTCAAATTATTCTTATACACAAACCAGGGAAACCCGCTGAGGAAACATCGTCCTATCGTCCAATAAGTTTACTACCTGTACTTTCAAAAGTATTTGAAAAACTTTTCATCACAAGACTGGAGCCCATACTTATGCGAAGAAAATTAATTCCTGATCATCAGTTTGGCTTCCGAAAACAACACTCAACTATTGAGCAGGTTCATAGAGTAGTCGACGTAATAAACAAAACATTTGAAAGAAAACACTACTGTTCAGCAGCTTTTATAGATGTTTCGCAAGCGTTCGATAAAGTGTGGCATATTGGCCTGCTATATAAATTAAAAAGTAACATCCCTCATACCTTCTATCAAATCCTAGAATCCTATCTAACAAACAGATATTTTACAGTAAAATACAAAGAAGAATGTAGTCCATTATACCCAATCAAATCAGGAGTACCCCAAGGTAGTGTTCTTGGACCTATTCTCTACCTCATTTACACGGCTGATATTCCAACAACTCCAAATTCTACAGTTGCCACATTTGCTGATGACACAGCAATCCTAGCTTGTCATAAAAATTCAGCAGAGGCCTCACATCTTCTTCAAATACAGCTTAAAAAAATCGAAAAGTGGCTAAAATTCTGGAGAATAAAAGCCAACGAAACCAAATCAGTCCCTGTAACCTTTACCTTGAATAAAAGTACGTGTCCTGTGGTAACACTCAATAACCAACCGCTACCGCAAACTGAAGAAACAAGATATCTAGGAATACATCTTGATAGAAGACTAACATGGCGTAAACACATCTTCTCAAAAAGAAAACAACTGGGACTAAAATTCAGGCAGCACTATTGGCTATTAGGTAGAACTTCCAAACTGTCACTGGAAAACAAACTACTGATATATAAAAGCATCTTTAAACCAGTCTGGACGTATGGAATACAACTCTGGGGAACAGCAAGCAACTCCAATATTGAAATACTTCAACGCTTTCAATCTAAGTGCCTCCGAACAATTACAAATGCTCCTTGGTATGTGCCAAATGTAAACATCCACAGAGACCTCAACATGTGTACAGTGAAAGAAACAATCGAACAATTTAGTACCAAATATCTTAAAAGACTTGAAGCCCACCCAAACATAAGTGCAGTAAAATTGTTAGACAGCAGTGAGGACATACGACGATTAAAACGTTTTAAACCATTAGATTTAGTAGATAGATTTAACTAACATTATATAGTTAATATTTAGAGTTTTTGTCAGTGGACAAATGCTCCTCATGTAATTCATTTGCTGTTATATTTTTACTTATTATCTTATATATAGATAGATTGTAAAATTCTTAGGAGATACAAAAAAAAAAAAAAATATTTTATCCATAGTATAGGTCCAAAAGCATGTTTATAAATGTTTTAACAAAAATATTCATTTTAAAAATAGGTTAAATCTGACTTTATTTTTGTAAAAAATCATATAAATATTTGCTTCCGCGCCCGAATTTAATGATTTTTCATCATAATTTAGGTAAAAGAAAACATTGCAACAAGAAAATTGCTATTTCAAGTGTGGTAGGTATTCTAGAATCCAGCCCATGTACTTACAATATACAACGTATTCATCAAAAATAGGTAAAATCTGACTTTTTTTGTAAAAAATCATATAAATATTTGCTTCCGCGCCCGAATTTTATAATATTTCATCATATTTTATCCACAGTATAGGTCCAAAAGCATGTTTATGATTGTTTTAACAAAAATATCCATTTCAAGAATAGGTAAAATCTGACTTTATTTTTGTAAAAAGTCATATAAATATTTGCTTCTTCGCCCGAATTTTATGATTTTTCATCATATTTTAGCTAAAAGAAAACATTGCAACAAGAAAATTACTATTTCAAGTGTGTTAGGTATTCTAGAATCCAGCCCATGTAGCTTACAATATACAACGTATTCATCAAAAATAGGTAAAAACTGACTTTTTTTAAAAAAAATCATAAATATTTGTTTCCGCGCCCGAATTTTATTTTTCATCATATTTTAGCTAAGAGAAAACTTTGCAACAAGAAAATTGCTTTTTCAAGTGTAGTAGGTATTCTAGAATCCAGGCAATGGAGCTTACAATATACAACGTATTAATCAAAAATTGGTAAAATCTGACTTTTTTTTTGTAAAAAATCATATAAATATTTGCTTCCGCGCCCGAATTTTATAATATTTCATCATATTTCATCCACAGTATAGGTCCAAAGCATGTTTATGAATGTTTTAACAAAAATATCCATTTCAAGAATAGGTAAAATCTGACTTTATTTTTGTAAAAAATCATATAAATATTTGCTTCCGCGCCCAAATTTTATGACTTTTTATAATAAATTAGGTAAAAGAAAACATTGCAACAAGAAAATTGCTATTTCAAGTGTGGTAGGTATTCAAGAATCCAGCCAATGAAGCTTACGATATACAACGTATTCATCAAAAATTGGTAAAATCTGACTTTCTTTTTGTAAAAAATTATATAAATATTTGCTTTCGCTCCCGAATTTAATAATTTGTCATCATTTTTTATCCATAGTATAGGTCCAAAAGCATGTTTATAAATGTTTTAACAAAAATATTCATTTCAAAAATAGGTTAAATCTGACTTTATTTTTGTAAAAAATCATATAAATATTTGTTTCCGCGCCCGAATTTAATGATTTTTCATCATAATTTAGGTAAATGAAAACATTGCAACAAGAAAATTGCTATTTCAAGTGTGGTAGGTATTCTAGAATCCAGCCAATGAAGCTTACAATATACAACGTATTTATCAAAAATAGGTAAAATCTGCCTTTATTTTTGTAAAAAAATATATAAATATTTGCTTCCGCACCCGAATTTTATAATTTTTCAACATATTTTAACCATAGTATAGGTCCAAAAACATGTTTATTAAGTGTTAACAAAAATATCCATTTCAAAAATAGGTAAATTCTGACTTTATTTTTGTAAAAAATCATATAAATATTTGCTTCCACGCCCGAATTTTATGATTTTTCATTATATTTTAGCTAAAAAAAAACATTGCAACAAGAAAATTGCTATTTCAAGTTTGTTAGGTATTTTAGAATCCAGCCCATGTAGCTTACAATATACAACGTATTCATCAAAAATAGGTAAAATCTGACTTTTTTTTTGTAAAAAATCATATAAATATTTGCTTCCGCGCCCGAATTTTATAATTTTTCATCATAATTTATCCACAGTATAGGTCCAAAAGCATGTTTATGATTGTTTTAACAAAAATATCCATTTCAAGAATAGGTAAAATCTGACTTTATTTTTGTAAAAGTCATATAAATATTTGCTTCCCCGCCCGAATTTTATGATTTTTCATCATATTTTAGCTAAAAAAAAACATTGCAACAAGAAAATTACTATTTCAAGTGTGTTAGGTATTCTAGAATCCAGCCCATGTAGCTTACAATATACAACGTATTCATCAAAAATAGGTAAAATCTGACTTTTTTTTGTAAAATATCATAAATATTTGCTTCCGCGCCCGAATTTTATTTTTCATTATATTTTAGCTAAGAGAAAACTTTGCAACTAAAAAATTGCATTTTCAAGTGTAGTAGGCATTCTAGAATCTAGTCAATGAAGCTTACAATATACAACGTATTCATTAAAAATTGGTAAAATCTGACTTTTTTTTGTAAAAAATCATATAAATATTTGCTTCCGCGCCCGAATTTTATAATATTTCATTATATTTTATCCACAGTATAGGTCCAAAAGCATGTTTATGAATGTTTTAACAAAAATATCCATTTCAAGAATAGGAAAAATCTGACTTTATTTTTGTAAAAATTTATATAAATATTTGCTTTCGCTCCCGAATTTTATAATTTGTCATCATATTTTATCCATAGTATAGGTCCAAAAGCATGTTTATGAATGTTTTAACAATAATATTCATTTCAAAAATAGGTTAAATCTGACTTTATTTTTGTAAAAAATCATATAAATATTTGCTTCCGCGCCCGAATTTAATGATTTTTCATCATAATTTAGGTAAAAGAAAACATTGCAACAAGAAAATTGCTATTTCAAGTGTGGTAGGTATTCTAGAATCCAGCCCATGTACTTACAATATACAACGTATTCATCAAAAATAGGTAAAATCTGACTTTTTTTTGTAAAAAATCATATAAATATTTGCTTCCGCGCCCGAATTTTATAATATTTCATCATATTTTATCCACAGTATAGGTCCAAAAGCATGTTTATGATTGTTTTAACAAAAATATCCATTTCAAGAATAGGTAAAATCTGACTTTATATTTGTAAAAAGTCATATAAATATTTGCTTCTCCGCCCGAATTTTATGATTTTTCATCATATTTTATCCACAGTATAGGTCCAAAAGCATGTTTATGATTGTTTTAACAAAAATATCCATTTCAAGAATAGGTAAAATCTGACTTTATTTTTGTAAAAAGTCATATAAATATTTGCTTCCCCGCCCGAATTTTATGATTTTTCATCATATTTTAGCTAAAAAAAACATTGCAACAAGAAAATTACTATTTCAAGTGTGTTAGGTATTCTAGAATCCAGCCCATGTAGCTTACAATATACAACGTATTCATCAAAAATAGGTAAAATCTGACTTTTTTTTGTAAAATATCATAAATATTTGCTTCCGCGCCCGAATTTTATTTTTCTTTATATTTTAGCTAAGAGAAAACTTTGCAACAAGAAAATTGCTTTTTCAAGTGTAGTAGGCGTTCTAGAATCTAGTCAATGAAGCTTACAATATACAACGTATTCATTAAAAATTGGTAAAATCTGACTTTTTTTTTGTAAAAAATCATATAAATATTTGCTTCCGCGCCCGAATTTTATAATATTTCATCATATTTTATCCACAGTATAGGTCCAAAAGCATGTTTATGAATGTTTTAACAAAAATATCCATTTCAAGAATAGGAAAAATCTGACTTTATTTTTGTAAAAATTTATATAAATATTTGCTTTCGCTCCCGAATTTTATAATTTGTCATCATATTTTATCCATAGTATAGGTCCAAAAGCATGTTTATGAATGTTTTAACAATAATATTCATTTCAAAAATAGGTTAAATCTGACTTTATTTTTGTAAAAAATCATATAAATATTTGCTTCCGCGCCCGAATTTAATGATTTTTCATCATAATTTAGGTAAAAGAAAACATTGCAACAAGAAAATTGCTATTTCAAGTGTGGTAGGTATTCTAGAATCCAGCCCATGTACTTACAATATACAACGTATTCATCAAAAATAGGTAAAATCTGACTTTTTTTTGTAAAAAATCATATAAATATTTGCTTCCGCGCCCGAATTTTATAATATTTCATCATATTTTATCCACAGTATAGGTCCAAAAGCATGTTTATGATTGTTTTAACAAAAATATCCATTTGAAGAATAGGTCAAATCTGACTTTATTTTTGTAAAAAGTCATATAAATATTTGCTTCTTCGCCCGAATTTTATGATTTTTCATCATATTTTAGCTAAAAGAAAATATTGCAACAAGAAAATTACTATTTCAAGTGTGTTAGGTATTCTAGAATCCAGCCCATGTAGCTTACAATATACAACGTATTCATCAAAAATAGGTAAAAACTGACTTTTTTTTAAAAAAATCATAAATATTTGTTTCCGCGCCCGAATTTTATTTTTCATCATATTTTAGCTAAGAGAAAACTTTGCAACAAGAAAATTGCTTTTTCAAGTGTAGTAGGTATTCTAGAATCCAGGCAATGGAGCTTACAATATACAACGTATTAATCAAAAATTGGTAAAATCTGACTTTTTTTTTGTAAAAAATCATATAAATATTTGCTTCCGCGCCCGAATTTTATAAAATTTCATCATATTTTATCCACAGTATAGGTCCAAAGCATGTTTATGAATGTTTTAACAAAAATATCCATTTCAAGAATAGGTAAAATCTGACTTTATTTTTGTAAAAAATCATATAAATATTTGCTTCCGCGCCCGAATTTAATGATTTTTCATCATAATTTAGGTAAATGAAAACATTGCAACAAGAAAATTGCTATTTCAAGTGTGGTAGGTATTCTAGAATCCAGCCAATGAAGCTTACAATATACAACGTATTTATCAAAAATAGGTAAAATCTGCCTTTATTTTTGTAAAAAATTATATAAATATTTGCTTCCGCACCCGAATTTTATAATTTTTCATCATATTTTAACCATAGTATAGGTCCAAAAGCATGTTTATTAAGTGTTAACAAAAATATCCATTTCAAAAATAGGTAAATTCTGACTTTATTTTTGTAAAAAATCATATAAATATTTGCTTCCACGCCCGAATTTTATGATTTTTCATTATATTTTAGCTAAAAAAAACATTGCAACAAGAAAATTGCTATTTCAAGTGTGTTAGGTATTCTAGAATCCAGCCCATGTAGCTTACAATATACAACGTATTCATCAAAAATAGGTAAAATCTGACTTTTTTTTTGTAAAAAATCATATAAATATTTGCTTCCGCGCCCGAATTTTATAATTTTTCATCATAATTTATCCACAGTATAGGTCCAAAAGCATGTTTATGATTGTTTTAACAAAAATATCCATTTCAAGAATAGGTAAATTCTGACTTTATTTTTGTAAAAAGTCATATATATATTTGCTTCCCCGCCCGAATTTTATGATTTTTCATCATATTTTAGCTAAAAAAAACATTGCAACAAGAAAATTACCATTTCAAGTGTGTTAGGTATTCTAGAATCCAGCCCATGTAGCTTACAATATACAACGTATTCATCAAAAATAGGTAAAATCTGACTTTTTTTTGTAAAATATCATAAATATTTGCTTCCGCGCCCGAATTTTATTTTTCATCATATTTTAGCTAAGAGAAAACTTTGCAACAAGAAAATTGCTTTTTCAAGTGTAGTAGGCATTCTAGAATCCAGTCAATGAAGCTTACAATATACAACGTATTTATCAAAAATTGGTAAAATCTGACTTTTTTTTTGTAAAAAATCATATAAATATTTGCTTCCGCGCCCGAATTTTATAATATTTCATCATATTTTATCCACAGTATAG
Organism: Stenolophus ochropezus; assembly: GCA_035578165.1. Taxonomy (NCBI): domain Eukaryota; kingdom Metazoa; phylum Arthropoda; class Insecta; order Coleoptera; family Carabidae; genus Stenolophus; species Stenolophus ochropezus. Next base: position 172,867 of record JAQOWZ010000179.1, on the reverse strand, counting down.
GTCCAAAAGCATGTTTATGAATGTTTTAACAAAAATATCCATTTCAAGAATAGGTAAAATCTGGCTTTATTTTTGTAAAAATTTATATAAATATTTGCTTTCGCTCCCGAATTTTATAATTTGTCATCATATTTTATCCATAGTATAGGTCCAAAAGAATGTTTATAATTGTTTTAACAAAAATATTCATTTCAAAAATAGGTTAAATCTGACTTTATTTTTGTAAAAAATCATATAAATATTTGCTTCCGCGCCCGAATTTAATGATTTTTCATCATAATTTAGGTAAAAGAAAACATTGCTAGAAGAATATTGCTATTTCAATTGTGGTAGGTATTCTAGAATCCAGCCCATTTAGTTTACAATATACAACGTATTCATCAAAAATAGCTAAAATCTGACTTTATTTTTGTAAATAATCATATAAATATTTGCTTCCGCCCCCGAATTTTATAATTTTTCATCATATTTTATCCATAGTATGGGTCCAAAAGCATGTTTATGAATGTTTTAACAAAAATATCCATTTCAAAAATAGGTAAAATCTGACTTTATTTTTGTAACAAATCATATAAATATTTGCTTCCACGCCCGAATTTTATGATTTTTCATCATAATTTAGGTAAAAGAAAACATTGCAACAAGAAAATTGCTATTTCAAGTGTGGTAGGTATTCTAGAATCCAGCCAATGAAGCTTACAATATACTACGTATTCATCAAAAATAGGTAAAATCTGAATTTATTTTTGTAAAAAATTATATAAATATTTTCTTCCGCGCCAGAATTTTATAATTTTTCATCATATTTTATCCATAGTATAGGTCCAAAAGCATGTTTATGAATGTTTTAACAAAAATATCCATTTCAAAAATAGGTAAAATCTGACTTTATTTTTTAAAAAATCATATAAATATTTGCTTCCGCGCCCGAATTTTATGATTTTTCATCATAATTTAGGTAAAAGAAAACATTGCAACAAGAAAATTGCTTTTTCAAGTGTGGTAGGTATTCTAGAATCCAGCCAATGAAGCTTACAATATAGAACGTATTCATCAAAAATAGGTAAAATCTGACTTTTTTTTGTAAAAAATCATATAAATATTTGCTTCCGCGCCTATATTTTATAATTTTTTATCATATTTTATCCATAGTATAGGTCTAAAAGCATGTTATGAATGTTTTAACAAAAATATCCATTTCAAAATTGGGTAAAATCTGACTTTATTTTTGTAAAAAATCATATAAATATTTGCTTCCCTGCTCGAATTTTATGATTTTTCATCAAATTTTAGTTAAAAGAAAACATTGCAACAAGAAAATTGCTATTTCAAGTGTGTTAGTTATTCTAGAATCCAGCCCATGTAGCTTACAATATACAACGTATTCATCAAAAATAGGTCAAATCTGACGTTTTTTTTGTAAAAAATCATAAAAATATTTGCTTCCGCGCCCGAATTTTATAATTTTTTATCATATTTTATCCATAGTATAGGTCTAAAAGCATGTTATGAATGTTTTAACAAAAATATCCATTTCAAAAATGGGTAAAATCTTACTTTATTTTTGTAAAAAATCATATAAATACTTGCTTCCCTGTCCGAATTTTATAATTTTTCATCAAATTTTAGCTAAAAGAAAACATTGCAACAAGAATATTGCTATTTCAAGTGTGTTAGTTATTCTAGAATCCAGCCCATGTAGCTTACAATATACAACGTATTCATCAAACTCTGAGATAGCGCGTCTTTATTTTTGTAAAAAATCATAAAAATATTTGCTTCCCGCGCCCGAATTTTATAATTTTTTTATCATATTTTATCCATAGTATAGGTCCAAAAGCATGTTTATAAATGTTTTAACAAAAATATTCATTTTAAAAATAGGTAAAATCTGACTTTATTTTTGTAAAAAATCATATAAATATTTGCTTCCGCGCCCGAATTTTATTATTTTTCATCATATTTTAGCTAAAATAAAACATTGCAACAAGAAAATTGTTATTTCAAGTGTGGTAGGTATTTTAGAATCCAGCCCATGTAGCTTACAATATACAAAGTATTTATCAAAAATAGGTAAAATGTGACTTTTTTTTTGTAAAAAATCATATAAATATTTGCTTCCACGCCCGAATTTTATAATTTTTCATCATATTTTATTCACAGTATAGGTCCAAAAGCATGTTTATGAATGTTTTAACAAAAATATCCATTTCAAGAATATGTAAAATATGACTTTAATTTTGTAAAAAATCATATAAATATTTTCTTCCGCGCCCGAATTTTATGATTTTTCATCATAATTTAGGTAAAAGAAAACATTGCAACAAGAGAACTGCTATTTCAAGTGTGGTAGGTATTCTAGAATCCAGCCAATGAAGCTTACAATATACAACGTATTCATCAAAAATAGGTAAAATCTGACTTTATTTTTCTAAAAATTATATAAATATTTGCTTCTGCGCTAGAACTTTATAATTTTTCATCATATTTTATCCATAGTATAGGTCCAAAAGCATGTTTATGAATGTTTTAAACAAAAATATCCAATTCAAAAATAGGTAAAATCTGACTTTATTTTTGTAAAAAATCATATAAATATTTGCTTCCGCGCCTAAATTTTATGATTTTTCATCATTTTCTAGCTAAAAGAAAACATTGCAACAAGAAAATTGCTATTTCAAGTTTGGTAGGTATTCTAGAATCCTGCCAATGAAGGTTACAATATACAACGTATTCATCAAAAATAGGTAAAATCTGACTTTTTTTTGTAAAAAATCATATAAATATTTGCTTCCGCATCCGAATTTTATAATTTTTCATCCATTATATCCACAGTATACGTACAAAAGCATGTTTATGAATGTTTTAACAAAAATATCCATTTCAAGAATAGGTAAAATCTGACTTTATTTTTGTAAAAAATCATATAAATATTTGCTTCCGCGCCCGAATTTTATGATTTTTCATCATAATTTAGGTAAAAGAAAACATTGCAACAAGAAAATTGCTATTTCAAGTGTGGTAGGTATTCTAGAATCCAGCCAATGAAGCTTACAATATACAACGTATTCATCAAAAATAGGTAAAATCTGACTTCATTTTTGTAAAAAATTATATAAATATTTGCTTTCGCGCCCCGAATTTTATGATTTTTCATCATAATTTAGGTAAAAGAAAACATTGCAACAAGAAAATTGCTATTTCAAGTGTAGTAGGTATTCTAGAATCCAGTCAATGAAGCTTACAATATACAACGTATTCATCAAAAATAGGTAAAATCTGACTTTATTTTTGTAAAAAATTAAATAAATATTTGCTTCTGCGCCCGAATTTTATAATTTTTCATCATATTTTATCCATAGTATAGGTCCAAAAGCATGTTTATGAATGTTTTAACAAAAATATCCATTTCAAAAATAGGTAAAATCTGACTTTATTTTTGTAAAAAATCATATAAATATTTGCTTCCGCGCCCGAATTTTATGATTTTTCATCTTATTTTAGCTAAAATAAAACATTGCAACAAGAAAATTGCTATTTCAAGTGTGTTAGGTATTCTAGAATCCAGCCCATGTAGCTCACAATATACAACGTATTTATCAAAAATAGGTAAAATCTAACTTTTTTTTGTAAAAAAATCATATAAATATTTGCTTCCGCATCCGAATTTTATAATTTTTCATCACATTTTATCCACAGTATACGTACAAAAGCATGTTTATGAATGTTTTAACAAAAATATCCATTTCAAGAATAGGTAAAATCTGACTTTATTTTTGTAAAAAATCATATAAATATTTGCTTCCGCGCCCGAATTTTATGATTTTTCATCATAATTTAGGTAAAAGAAAACATTGCAACAAGAAAATTGCTATTTCAAGTGTGGTAGGTATTCTAGAATCCAGCTAATGAAGCTTACAACATACAACGTATTCATCAAAAATAGGTAAAATCTGACATTATTTTTGTAAAAGATTATCTAAATATTTGCTTCCGCGCCCGAATTTTATAATTTTTCATCATATTTTATTCATAGTATAGGTCCAAAACCATTTTTATGAATGTTTTAATAAAAATATCCATTTTAAGAATAAGTAAAATCTGACATTATTTTTGTAAAAAATCATATAAATATTTGCTTTCGCGCTCGAATTTTATGATTTTTCATCATAATTTAAGTAAAAAAAAAACATAGCAACTAGAAAATTGCTATTTCAAGTGTGGTAGGTATACTAGAATCCAGCCAATGAAGCTTACAACATACAACGTATTCATCAAAAATAGGTAAAATCTGACTTTTTTTTTGTAAAAAATCATATAAATATTTGCTTCCGCGCCTGAATTTTATAGATTTTCATCATATTTTATACACAGTATAGGTCCAAAAGGATGTTTATGAATGTTTTAACAAAAATATCCATTTCAAGAATATGTAAAATCTGACTTTATTTTTGTAAAAAATCATATAAATATTTGCTTCCGCACCCGAATTTTATGATTTTTTATCATAATTTAGGTAAAAGAAAACATTGCAACAAGAAAATTGTTATTTCAAGTGTGGTACGTATTCTAGAATCCAGCCAATGAAGCTTACAATATAAAACGTATTCATCAAAAATAGGTAAAATCTGTCTTTATTTTTTTAAAAATTATATAAATATTTGCTTCCGCGCTAGAATTTTATAATTTTTTATCATATTTTATCCATAGTATAGGTCCAAAAGCATGCAATTTTATGATTTTTTATCAAATTTTATCTAAAAGAAAACATTGCTAGAAGAATATTGCTATTTCAATTGTGGTAGGTATTCTAGAATCCAGCCCATTTAGCTTACAATATACAACGTATTCATCAAAAATAGCTAAAATCTGACTTTATTTTTGTAAATAATCATATAAATATTTGCTTCCGCGACCGAATTTTATAATTTTTCATCATATTTTATCCATAGTATGGGTCCAAAAGCATGCAATTTTATGATTTTTTATCAAATTTTATCTAAAAGAAAACATTGCAACAAGAAAATTGCTATTTCAAGTGTGGTAGGTATTCTAGAATCCAGCCAATGAAGCTTACAACATACAACTTATTCATCAAAAATAGCTAAAATCTGACTTTATTTTTGTAAATAATTATATAAATATTTGCTTCCGCGCCCGAATTTTATAATTTTTCATCATATTTTATCCATAGTATGGGTCCAAAAGCATGTTTATGAATGTTTTAACAAAAATATCCATTTCAAGAATAGGTAAAATCTGACTTTATTTTTGTAACAAATCATATAAATATTTGCTTCCACGAACGAATTTTATGATTTTTCATCATAATTTAGGTAAAAGAAAACATTGCAACAAGAAAAATGCTATTTCAAGTGTGGTAGGTATTCTAGAATCCAGCCAATGAAGCTTACAACATACAACGTATTCATCAAAAATAGGTAAAATCTGACTTTATTTTTGTAAAAAATTATATAAATATTTTCTTCCGCGCCCGAATTTTATAATTTTTCATCATATTTTATTCATAGTATAGGTCCAAAAGCATGTTTATGAATGTTTTAACAAAAATATCCATTTCAAAAATAGGTAAAATCTGAATTTTTTTGTAAAAAATCATATAAATAATTGCTTCCGCGCTGAATTTTATGATTTTTCATCATATTTTAGCTAAAATAAAACATTGCAACAAGAAAATTGCTATTTCAAGTGTGTTAGGTATTCTAGAATCCAGCCCTTGTAGCTTACAATATACAACGTATTCATCAAAAATAGGTAAAATCTGACTTTATTTTTGTAAATAATCATATAAATATTTGCTTCCGCGCCCGAATTTTATGATTTTTCATCATATTTTAGCTAAAAGAAAACATTGCAAGAAGAAAATTGCTATTTCAAGTGTGTTAGGTATTCTAGAATCCAGCCCATGTAGCTTACAATATACAACGTATTCATCAAATATAGGTAAAATCTGACTTTTTTTTGTAAAAAATCATATAAATATTTAATTCTGCGCCCGAATTTTATAATTTTTCATCATATTTTATTCACAGTATAGGTCCAAAAGCATGTTTATGAATGTTTTAACAAAAATATCCATTTCAAAAATAGGTAAAATCTGACTTTATTTTTGTAAAAAATCATAAATATTTGCTTCCGCGTCCGAATTTTATGATTTTTCAACATATTTTAGCTAAAAGAAAACATTGCAACAAGAAAATTGCTATTTCAAGTGTGTTAGGTATTCTAGAATCCAGCCCATGTAGCTTACAATATACAACGTATTCATCAAAAATAGGTAAAATCTGACATTTCTTTGTAAAAAATCATATAAATATTTGCTTCCGCGCCTGAATTTTATAATATTTCATCATATTTTATCCCCAGTATAGGTCCAAAAGCATGTTTATGATTGTTTTAACAAAAATATAAATTTCAAGAATAGGTAAAATCTGACTTTATTTTTGTAAAAAGTCATATAAATATTTGCTTCCCCGCCCGAATTTTATGATTTTTTATCATATTTTAGCTAAAAGAAAACATTGCAACAAGAAAATTACTATTTCAAGTGTGTTAGGTATTCTAGAATCCAGCCCATGTAGCTTACAATATACAACGTATTCATCAAAAATAGGTAAAAATCTGACTTTTTTTGTAAAAAATCAAAATATTTGCTTCCGCGCCCGAATTTTATTTTTCATCATATTTTAGCTAAGAGAAAACTTTGCAACAAGAAAATTGCTTTTTCAAGTGTAGTAGGTATTCTAGAATACAGTCAATGAAGCTTACAATATACAACGTATTCATCAAAAATTGGTAAAATCTGACTTTTTTTTTGTAAAAAATCATATAAATATTTGCTTCCGCGCCCGAATTTTATAATATTTCATCATATTTTATCCACAGTATAGGTCCTAAAGCATGTTTATGAATGTTTTAACAAAAATATCCATTTCAAGAATAGGTAAAATCTGACTTTATTTTTGTAAAAAATCATATAAATATTTGCTTCCGCGCCCAAATTTTATGACTTTTTATAATAATTTAGGTAAAAGAAAACATTGCAACAAGAAAATTGCTATTTCAAGTGTGGTAGGTATTCAAGAATCCAGCCAATGAAGCATACGATATACAACGTATTCATCAAAAATAGGTAAAATCTGACTTTATTTTTGTAAAAAATTATATAAATATTTGCTTCCGCACCCGAATTTTATAATTTTTCATCATATTTTATCCATAGTATAGGTCCAAAAGCATGTTTATTAAGTGTTAACAAAAATATCCATTTCAAAAACAGGTAAATTCTGACTTTATTTTTGTAAAAAATCATATAAATATTTGCTTCCACGCCCGAATTTTATGATTTTTCATCATAATTTAGCTAAAATAAAAACATTGCAACAAGAAAATTGCTATTTCAAGTGTGTTAGGTATTCTAGAATCCAGCCCATGTAGCTTACAATATACAACGTATTCATCAAAAATAGGTAAAATCTGACTTTTTTTTGTAAAAAATCATATAAATATTTGCTTCCGCGCCCGAATTTTATAATTTTTCATCATAATTTATCCACAGTATAGGTCCAAAAGCATGTTTATGATTGTTTTAACAAAAATATCCATTTCAAGAATAGGTAAAATCTGACTTTATTTTTGTAAAAAGTCATATAAATATTTGCTTCCCCGCCCGAATTTTATGATTTTTCATCATATTTTAGCTAAAAAAAAACATTGCAACAAGAAAATTACTATTTCAAGTGTGTTAGGTATTCTAGAATCCAGCCCATGTAGCTTACAATATACAACGTATTCATCAAAAATTGGTAAAATCTGACTTTTTTTTTGTAAAAAATCATATAAATATTTGCTTCCGCGCCCGAATTTTATAATATTTCATCATATTTTATCCACAGTATAGGTCCAAAAGCATGTTTATGAATGTTTTAACAAAAATATCCATTTCAAGAATAGGTAAAATCTGACTTTATTTTTGTAAAAAATCATATAAATATTTGCTTCCGCGCCCAAATTTTATGACTTTTTATAATAAATTAGGTAAAAGAAAACATTGCAACAAGAAAATTGCTATTTCAAGTGTGGTAGGTATTCAAGAATCCAGCCAATGAAGCTTACGATATACAACGTATTCATCAAAAATAGGTAAAATCTGACTTTCTTTTTGTAAAAAATTATATAAATATTTGCTTTCGCTCCCGAATTTTATAATTTGTCATCATTTTTTATCCATAGTATAGGTCCAAAAGCATGTTTATAAATGTTTTAACAAAAATATTCATTTCAAAAATAGGTTAAATCTGACTTTATTTTTGTAAAAAATCATATAAGTATTTGCTTCCACGCCCGAATTTAATGATTTTTCATCATAATTTAGGTAAATGAAAACATTGCAACAAGAAAATTGCTATTTCAAGTGTGGTAGGTATTCTAGAATCCAGCCAATGAAGCTTACAATATACAACGTATTTATAAATATTTGCTTCCGCACCCGAATTTTATAATTTTTCATCATATTTTATCCATAGTATAGGTCCAAAAGCATGTTTATTAAGTGTTAACAAAAATATTCATTTCAAAAACAGGTAAATTCTGACTTTATTTTTGTAAAAAATCATATAAATATTTGCTTCCACGCCCGAATTTTATGATTTTTCATCATAATTTAGCTAAAAAAAAAACATTGCAACAAGAAAATTGCTATTTCAAGTGTGTTAGGTATTCTAGAATCCAGCCCATGTAGCTTACAATATACAACGTATTCATCAAAAATAGGTAAAATCTGACTTTTTTTTGTAAAAAATCATATAAATATTTGCTTCCGCGCCCGAATTTTATAATTTTTCATCATAATTTATCCACAGTATAGGTCCAAAAGCATGTTTATGATTGTTTTAAACAAAAATATCCATTTCAAGAATAGGTAAAATCTGACTTTATTTTTGTAAAAAGTCATATAAATATTTGCTTCCCCGCCCGAATTTTATGATTTTTCATCATATTTTAGCTAAAAAAAAAACATTGCAACAAGAAAATTGCTATTTCAAGTGTGGTAGGTATTCAAGAATCCAGCCAATGAAGCTTACGATATACAACGTATTCATGAAAAATAGGTAAAATCTGACTTTCTTTTTGTAAAAAATTATATAAATATTTGCTTTCGCTCCCGAATTTTATAATTTGTCATCATTTTTTATCCATAGTATAGGTCCAAAAGCATGTTTATAAATGTTTTAACAAAAATATTCATTTCAAAAATAGGTTAAATCTGACTTTATTTTTGTAAAAAATCATATAAGTATTTGCTTCCGCGCCCGAATTTAATGATTTTTCATCATAATTTAGGTAAATGAAAACATTGCAACAAGAAAATTGCTATTTCAAGTGTGGTAGGTATTCTAGAATCCAGCCAATGAAGCTTACAATATACAACGTATTTATAAATATTTGCTTCCGCACCCGAATTTTATAATTTTTCATCATATTTTATCCATAGTATAGGTCCAAAAGCATGTTTATTAAGTGTTAACAAAAATATCCATTTCAAAAACAGGTAAATTCTGACTTTATTTTTGTAAAAAATCATATAAATATTTGCTTCCCCGCCCGAATTTTATGATTTTTCATCATAATTTAGCTAAAAAAAAACATTGCAACAAGAAAATTGCTATTTCAAGTGTGTTAGGTATTCTAGAATCCAGCCCATGTAGCTTACAATATACAACGTATTCATCAAAAATAGGTAAAATCTGACTTTTTTTTGTAAAAAATCATATAAATATTTGCTTCCGCGCCCGAATTTTATAATTTTTCATCATAATTTATCCACAGTATAGGTCCAAAAGCATGTTTATGATTGTTTTAACAAAAATATCCATTTCAAGAATAGGTAAAATCTGACTTTATTTTTGTAAAAAGTCATATAAATATTTGCTTCCCCGCCCGAATTTTATGATTTTTCATCATATTTTAGCTAAAAAAAAAAACATTGCAACAAGAAAATTGCTATTTCAAGTGTGGTAGGTATTCAAGAATCCAGCCAATGAAGCTTACGATATACAACGTATTCATGAAAAATAGGTAAAATCTGACTTTCTTTTTGTAAAAAATTATATAAATATTTGCTTTCGCTCCCGAATTTTATAATTTGTCATCATTTTTTATCCATAGTATAGGTCCAAAAGCATGTTTATAAATGTTTTAACAAAAATATTCATTTCAAAAATAGGTTAAATCTGACTTTATTTTTGTAAAAAATCATATAAGTATTTGCTTCCGCGCCCGAATTTAATGATTTTTCATCATAATTTAGGTAAATGAAAACATTGCAACAAGAAAATTGCTATTTCAAGTGTGGTAGGTATTCTAGAATCCAGCCAATGAAGCTTACAATATACAACGTATTTATAAATATTTGCTTCCGCACCCGAATTTTATAATTTTTCATCATATTTTATCCATAGTATAGGTCCAAAAGCATGTTTATTAAGTGTTAACAAAAATATCCATTTCAAAAACAGGTAAATTCTGACTTTATTTTTGTAAAAAATCATATAAATATTTGCTTCCCCGCCCGAATTTTATGATTTTTCATCATAATTTAGCTAAAAAAAAACATTGCAACAAGAAAATTGCTATTTCAAGTGTGTTAGGTATTCTAGAATCCAGCCCATGTAGCTTACAATATACAACGTATTCATCAAAAATAGGTAAAATCTGACTTTTTTTTGTAAAAAATCATATAAATATTTGCTTCCGCGCCCGAATTTTATAATTTTTCATCATAATTTATCCACAGTATAGGTCCAAAAGCATGTTTATGATTGTTTTAACAAAAATATCCATTTCAAGAATAGGTAAAATCTGACTTTATTTTTGTAAAAAGTCATATAAATATTTGCTTCCCCGCCCGAATTTTATGATTTTTCAACATATTTTAGCTAAAAAAAAAACATTGCAACAAGAAAATTGCTATTTCAAGTGTGGTAGGTATTCAAGAATCCAGCCAATGAAGCTTACGATATACAACGTATTCATGAAAAATAGGTAAAATCTGACTTTCTTTTTGTAAAAAATTATATAAATATTTGCTTTCGCTCCCGAATTTTATAATTTGTCATCATTTTTTATCCATAGTATAGGTCCAAAAGCATGTTTATAAATGTTTTAACAAAAATATTCATTTCAAAAATAGGTTAAATCTGACTTTATTTTTGTAAAAAATCATATAAGTATTTGCTTCCGCGCCCGAATTTAATGATTTTTCATCATAATTTAGTTAAATGAAAACATTGCAACAAGAAAATTGCTATTTCAAGTGTGGTAGGTATTCTAGAATCCAGCCAATGAAGCTTACAATATACAACGTATTTATAAATATTTGCTTCCGCACCCGAATTTTATAATTTTTCATCATATTTTATCCATAGTATAGGTCCAAAAGCATGTTTATTAAGTGTTAACAAAAATATCCATTTCAAAAACAGGTAAATTCTGACTTTATTTTTGTAAAAAATCATATAAATATTTGCTTCCCCGCCCGAATTTTATGATTTTTCATCATAATTTAGCTAAAAAAAAACATTGCAACAAGAAAATTGCTATTTCAAGTGTGTTAGGTATTCTAGAATCCAGCCCATGTAGCTTACAATATACAACGTATTCATCAAAAATAGGTAAAATCTGACTTTTTTTTGTAAAAAATCATATAAATATTTGCTTCCGCGCCCGAATTTTATAATATTTTATCATATTTTATCCACAGTATAGGTCCAAAAGCATGTTTATGAATGTTTTAACAAAAATATCCATTTCAAGAATAGGTAAAATCTGACTTTATTTTTGTAAAAAATCATATAAATATTTGCTTCCGCGCCCAAATTTTATGACTTTTTATAATAAATTAGGTAAAAGAAAACATTGCAACAAGAAAATTGCTATTTCAAGTGTGGTAGGTATTCAAGAATCCAGCCAATGAAGCTTACGATATACAACGTATTCATCAAAAATAGGTAAAATCTGACTTTCTTTTTGTAAAAAATTATATAAATATTTGCTTTCGCTCCCGAATTTTATAATTTGTCATCATTTTTTATCCATAGTATAGGTCCAAAAGCATGTTTATAAATGTTTTAACAAAAATATTCATTTCAAAAATAGGTTAAATCTGACTTTATTTTTGTAAAAAATCATATAAGTATTTGCTTCCGCGCCCGAATTTATTGATTTTTCATCATAATTTAGGTAAATGAAAACATTGCAACAAGAAAATTGCTATTTCAAGTGTGGTAGGTATTCTAGAATCCAGCCAATGAAGCTTACAATATACAACGTATTTATAAATATTTGCTTCCGCACCCGAATTTTATAATTTTTCATCATATTTTATCCAGAGTATAGGTCCAAAAGCATGTTTATTAAGTGTTAACAAAAATATCCATTTCAAAAACAGGTAAATTCTGACTTTATTTTTGTAAAAAATCATATAAATATTTGCTTCCACGCCCGAATTTTATGATTTTTCATCATAATTTAGCTAAAAAAAAACATTGCAACAAGAAAATTGCTATTTCAAGTGTGTTAGGTATTCCAGAATCCAGCCCATGTAGCTTACAATATACAACGTATTCATCAAAAATAGGTAAAATCTGACTTTTTTTTGTAAAAAATCATATAAATATTTGCTTCCGCGCCCGAATTTTATAATTTTTCATCATAATTTATCCACAGTATAGGTCCAAAAGCATGTTTATAATTGTTTTAACAAAAATATCCATTCCAAGAATAGGTAAAATCTGACTTTATTTTTGTAAAAAGTCATATAAATATTTGCTTCCCGCCCGAATTTTATGATTTTTCATCATATTTTAGCTAAAAAAAAACATTGCAACAAGAAAATTACTATTTCAAGTGTGTTAGGTATTCTAGAATCCAGCCCATGTAGCTTACAATATACAACGTATTCATCAAAAATACGTAAAATATGACTTTTTTTTGTAAAATATCATAAATATTTGCTTCCGCGCCTGAATTTTATTTTTCATCATATTTTAGCTAAGAGAAAACTTTGCAACAAGAAAATTGCTTTTTCAAGTGTAGTAGGCATTCTAGAATCCAGTCAATGAAGCTTACAATATACAACGTATTTATCAAAAAGTGGTAAAATCTGCCTTTTTTTTTGTAAAAAATCATATAAATATTTGCTTCCGCGCCCGAATTTTATAATTTTTCATCATAATTTATCCACAGTATAGGTCCAAAAGCATGTTTATGATTGTTTTAACAAAAATATCCATTTCAAGAATAGGTAAAATCTGACTTTATTTTTGTAAAAAGTCATATAAATATTTGCTTCCCCGCCCGAATTTTATGATTTTTCATCATATTTTAGCTAAAAAAAAACATTGCAACAAGAAAATTGCTATTTCAAGTGTGGTAGGTATTCAAGAATCCAGCCAATGAAGCTTACGATATACAACGTATTCATCAAAAATAGGTAAAATCTGACTTTCTTTTTGTAAAAAATTATATAAATATTTGCTTTCGCTCCCGAATTTTATAATTTGTCATCATTTTTTATCCATAGTATAGGTCCAAAAGCATGTTTATAAATGTTTTAACAAAAATATTCATTTCAAAAATAGGTTAAATCTGACTTTATTTTTGTAAAAAATCATATAAGTATTTGCTTCCGCGCCCGAATTTAATGATTTTTCATCATAATTTAGGTAAATGAAAACATTGCAACAAGAAAATTGCTATTTCAAGTGTGGTAGGTATTCTAGAATCCAGCCAATGAAGCTTACAATGTAGCAAGTCGGCTTGGTTTGTTTTGATGAAGGGTTCAAGTCGGCTTGCGACAAGAAAAATCTTGTTTGTTGTGAAGGTTGTTATACCAATAAAAAAGAACATATCGTAACCATTCAATAAAAAATAGTAACAAGTAACAACTAGCTCAAACAAGTTTAGACCCTTCTGCCAAAATCTATTTATGAATTATATTTAATACTTATAAAATTATTTATTTATAAATAATAATATATAGTGGCATAAGCTGCTATAAATTGGTGACCCCTAAGTGTGAGAATTTGTGTTTGTGCCTATGGAGAATTTTGGTCAAGATGAAGTTTCTATTCCTGCACCACCATTAGTTGCTGCTGTTTCTTCCTCGTTCAAGTTACCCGATTTCTACCCCGATGATCCTGAACTTTGGTTTGTGCAAGTGGAAGCAGAGTTTGACAGTCACAGAATAACATCAGAAATAAGTAGATATCTTAAATTAATTAATAATTTGAAACCGGAACAAGCACTAGAAATTCGAGACTTGATAATTAATCGTCCGTCGCAAAACCCGTATACTACAGTTAAATGTGAAATTATTAAACGATTTACAATTTCTGAAGAAGAAAGATTTAATATATTATTTTCGAAACTTGAATTAGGAGGAAGAAAACCCACCCATCTACCTCTAGATCGCATACCGTTTGTCAAAATTTTGAGAATCAAAATTTTGAAGTTATTAATAGTTTGCCTCTCCTTTCCAGAAATAGACCTTCCTTTTCTCCTCACTTACTGTTCGTTGAAGACAGGTTCTCTGGTCATCGATTTCTTGTTGACACTGGTGCAGAGGTTAGTATCATTACACCAAATCCTACACAACAATATATTAAACAACCTTTTCTTTTGCAAGCAGTTAATAACACTCAAATTGCAACATTTGGTTCTATCAAAATTAATATAGACATTAATCTTAATAAAATTTTTAGTTGGAATTTTATAATTGCTAATGTTCAGTATTCTATTTTGGGGGCAGATTTTTTAAGTTACTATAATTTATTGGTTGATCAAAGACACAAACGTTTAATAGATGCAAATTTATCATTTTTTAATAGTCAAATAAATAATATTTTTTCGAATAATGTTAATTTTTGTCCTTTTAAACAAATTTTATCTAAATTTCCATCTTTAACTAGTGAATTCAATATTCATCGTAAAATTAAACATAACGTAAAGCATTCGATTATAACAAATGGTTTACCAATTTTTGCTAAACCAAGGAGATTGGCTCCAGATCGGTTAAATGCAGCTCAAACTGAATTTAATAAAATGCTGAAGATGGGTATTATTCGGGCATCTAATAGTAATTGGTCTTCACCCCTTCATATGGTTCCGAAAAAGGAACCAGGTGAATGGCGTCCTTGTGGTGATTTTAGAGCTCTTAACAACATTACTGTTCCTGACAGGTACCCTCTTCCTCATATCCAAGATTTTATAAATAATTTACAAAATTGTGAAATATTTTCTAAAATTGACCTTGTTAAGGCATATCATCAAATACCTATGGAACCAGACTCAATTACTAAAACTGCTATTACAACTCCTTTCGGACTATTCGAATATGTTGTTATGCCTTTTGGTTTACGAAACAGTGCGCAAACTTTTCAAAGATTTATTAATGAGGTAATTAAAGGTTTAGATTTCTGTTTTGCTTATATTGATGATATATTAATTGCAAGTAATAATGTAGAATCCCATAAAAAACATTTAAGTATTATTTTTAAACGTTTAGAAGATTATGGAGTATTAGTAAATATTAATAAATGCAAATTTGGATGTGATAAGATTGAATTTTTAGGCCATCGTATTTCAAATAACAAAATTGAACCTTTAGAAGATAAAGTTAACGCTGTTAAAAATTTTCCTCCTCCTAAAACACAAAAGGCTTTACGTGAATTTTTAGGGATGGTCAATTTTTATCATAGATTTATTCCTCATTGTTCTATTATATCAAAACCTTTAACTCAATTAATTGATAATCATTCGAAGAGTACGAAAGAAATTGTTTTGACAGAATTACAATATCAAGCTTTTTCAAATGTCAAAAACGCTCTGATTAATTTTACTACATTGACAGTCCCACGAAATAATGTGGAAACTAGTATTATGGTCGATGCTTCGGATACTGGGGTAGGAGCTGTACTGCAGCAATTTTATGATAACTCTTGGCATCCAATAGCTTTTTATTCAACATGTTTCCAACCTGCAGCTTGTCGTTATAGTACGTTTGGAAGAGAACTTTTAGCGGTGTATTTGGCAATTAAAAAATTTCGATATTTTGTAGAAGGACGTGAATTTTTCATTCTGACAGATCATAAAGCATTGACATATTCTTTACATAAAAATTCAGACACTTACTCCCCTCGTGAAATACGTCACCTGGACTACATATTACAATTTACTAATGACATTAGACATATACCTGGTTCGGAGAATACGGTTGCAGATGCGTTATCACGAATTTCTATTAATACGTTAAACCATTCAGATATCATTGATTACAATGAAATTGCTA
The DNA here is from genome assembly GCA_035578165.1 of Stenolophus ochropezus. NCBI lineage: Eukaryota > Metazoa > Arthropoda > Insecta > Coleoptera > Carabidae > Stenolophus > Stenolophus ochropezus. The sequence goes on along the minus strand of JAQOWZ010000179.1, from coordinate 156,498 downwards.
AATTTCAAAAGTCAGATAGTGACACTATTAATTTTTTTAAAAACAAAAACACATCTCTCTCATTCAAAGAAATTCCGTTGGCAGACAATCAATTGACTCTTACTTGTGACGTTACTACTGGAACAGCAAGACCTTACATTCCACTTCCTTTTAGAAAAGATATTTTTAATAAGTTACATTCCCTCTCACATCCAGGAATTAATGCTACAAAGAAATTAATTTCTTCTCGTTTCGTTTGGGAAAATATGAATGTGGATATCAAAGATTGGACTAAATCATGTTTGAAATGTCAATGTTGTAAAGTTATTAGGCATTCTAAGGCAGAGATAGGTAATTTTATTGTACCTCAAAAACGTTTTGACATGGTACACCTTGATATAGTAGGCCCCTTGCCTTGGTCCTCGGGCTATACTCACATATTGACTTGCATTGACAGATATACCCGATGGCCAGAGGCAATTCCACTTCAAAATACCAAGGTAGATACAATAGCAAGATCTTTTATAGAAAATTGGGTAGCAAGATTCGGTGTACCGTCATCAATTACTACCGATCGTGGTGCACAATTTGGATCTCATTTTTTTCTAGAATTGTTATCAGTTTTGGGAACTAAACATATCAGAACTACATCTTATCATCCTGAGTCAAATGGAATTATAGAACGTTTTCACAGACAACTCAAAACTTCATTGAAAGCCTGTTCTTATCCTGATAATTGGGTAGAAAATTTACCTTTGGTTTTATTAGGTATTAGAACCTCATTCAAAGAAAGCATTCAATGTAGTTCGGATGAGTTAGTCTATGGAACACGTCTACGTCTTCCTGGAGAATTTGACTCAAAACCGGATTCTACTGTAGACTTATCATTTTTCCTTAAAAAATTAAAAAGACATTTTCAATATCTTAAAGCTAGGCCTCCAAAAAACCAAAATACTAAAACTTTTATCCATCCAAATTTATTCTCTTGTTCACATATCTTCATAAGACATGACGCTATTAAAAGACCACTACAACAAAATTATGATGGACCTTATAAAGTTATCAAACGTTTTCCAAAATTTTTTACCATTGACATAAATGGCAAGTATGAAAACATTTCCATTGACAGATTAAAACCAGCCTACTAATACTATTTTTGTTCTTTTTACTCTACAAAAAACACAAAGTCATATATATTACTATGCAACTGCACCAGCTATATTTTCAGAACTTCGAGAATTATCAGCGAACAGGTAGTGAAGACAACGGAAGGATCTAATAGAGTTAATTTATGTTACTTTTATATATTTATATCAACATTTTGTATATTAATTAATTTAAAAATTATTGTTATTTAATGTATTCATATTTTGAAATATATGCATTTTTTTGGGGAGGGGTAATTGTAGCAAGTCGGCTTGGTTTGTTTTGATGAAGGGTTCAAGTCGGCTTGCGACAAGAAAAATCTTGTTTGTTGTGAAGGTTGTTATACCAATAAAAAAGAACATATCGTAACCATTCAATAAAAAATAGTAACAAGTAACAACTAGCTCAAACAAGTTTAGACCCTTCTGCCAAAATCTATTTATGAATTATATTTAATACTTATAAAATTATTTATTTATAAATAATAATATATAGTGGCATAAGCTGCTATAACAATATACAACGTATTTATAATAATTGCTTCCGCACCCGAATTTTATAATTTTTCATCATATTTTATCCATAGTATAGGTCCAAAAGCATGTTTATTAAGTGTTAACAAAAATATCCATTTCAAAAACAGGTAAATTCTGACTTTATTTTTGTAAAAAATCATATAAATATTTGCTTCCCCGCCCGAATTTTATGATTTTTCATCATAATTTAGCTAAAAAAAAACATTGCAACAAGAAAATTGCTATTTCAAGTGTGTTAGGTATTCTAGAATCCAGCCCATGTAGCTTACAATATACAACGTATTCATCAAAAATAGGTAAAATCTGACTTTTTTTTGTAAAAAATCATATAAATATTTGCTTCCGCGCCCGAATTTTATAATATTTCATCATATTTTATCCACAGTATAGGTCCAAAAGCATGTTTATGAATGTTTTAACAAAAATATTCATTTCAAGAATAGGTAAAATCTGACTTTATTTTTGTAAAAAATCATATAAATATTTGCTTCCGCGCCCAAATTTTATGACTTTTTATAATAAATTAGGTAAAAGAAAACATTGCAACAAGAAAATTGCTATTTCAAGTGTGGTAGGTATTCAAGAATCCAGCCAATGAAGCTTACGATATACAACGTATTCATCAAAAATAGGTAAAATCTGACTTTCTTTTTGTAAAAAATTATATAAATATTTGCTTTCGCTCCCGAATTTTATAATTTGTCATCATTTTTTATCCATAGTATAGGTCCAAAAGCATGTTTATAAATGTTTTAACAAAAATATTCATTTCAAAAATAGGTTAAATCTGACTTTATTTTTGTAAAAAATCATATAAGTATTTGCTTCCGCGCCCGAATTTAATGATTTTTCATCATAATTTAGGTAAATGAAAACATTGCAACAAGAAAATTGCTACTTCAAGTGTGGTAGGTATTCTAGAATCCAGCCAATGAAGCTTACAATATACAACGTATTTATAAATATTTGCTTCCGCACCCGAATTTTATAATTTTTCATCATATTTTATCCATAGTATAAGTCCAAAAGCATGTTTATTAAGTGTTAACAAAAATATCCATTTCAAAAACAGGTAAATTCTGACTTTATTTTTGTAAAAAATCATATAAATATTTGCTTCCACGCCCGAATTTTATGATTTATCATCATAATTTAGCTAAAAAAAAACATTGCAACAAGAAAATTGCTATTTCAAGTGTGTTAGGTATTCCAGAATCCAGCCCATGTAGCTTACAATATACAACGTATTCATCAAAAATAGGTAAAATCTGACTTTTTTTTGTAAAAAATCATATAAATATTTGCTTCCGCGCCCGAATTTTATAATTTTTCATCATAATTTATCCACAGTATAGGTCCAAAAGCATGTTTATAATTGTTTTAACAAAAATATCCATTTCAAGAATAGGTAAAATCTGACTTTATTTTTGTAAAAAGTCATATAAATATTTGCTTCCCCGCCCGAATTTTATGATTTTTCATCATATTTTAGCTAAAAAAAAACATTGCAACAAGAAAATTACTATTTCAAGTGTGTTAGGTATTCTAGAATCCAGCCCATGTAGCTTACAATATACAACGTATTCATCAAAAATACGTAAAATATGACTTTTTTTTGTAAAATATCATAAATATTTGCTTCCGCGCCTGAATTTTATTTTTCATCATATTTTAGCTAAGAGAAAACTTTGCAACAAGAAAATTGCTTTTTCAAGTGTAGTAGGCATTCTAGAATCCAGTCAATGAAACTTACAATATACAACGTATTTATCAAAAAGTGGTAAAATCTGCCTTTTTTTTTGTAAAAAATCATATAAATATTTGCTTCCGCGCCCGAATTTTATAATATTTCATCATATTTTATCCACAGTATAGGTCCAAAAGCATGTTTATGAATGTTTTAACAAAAATATCCATTTCAAGAATAGGTAAAATCTGACTTTATTTTTGTAAAAATTTATATAAATATTTGCTTTCGCTCCCGAATTTTATAATTTGTCATCATATTTTATCCATAGTATAGGTCCAAAAGAATGTTTATAATTGTTTTAACAAAAATATTAATTTCAAAAATAGGTTAAATCTGACTTTATTTTTGTAAAAAATCATATAAATATTTGCTTCCGCGCCCGAATTTAATGATTTTTCATCATAATTTAGGTAAAAGAAAACATTGCAACAAGAAAATTGCTATTTCAGGTGTGGTAGGTATTCTAGAATCCAGCCAATGAAGCTTACAATATACAACGTATTTATCAAAAATAGGTAAAATCTGACTTTATTTTTGTAAAAGATTATATAAATATTTGCTTCCGCGCCCGAATTTTATAATTTTTCATTAAATTTTATCCATAGTACAGGTCCAAAAGCATGTTTATGAATGTTTTAACAAAAATGTCCATTTCAAAAATAGGTAAAATCTGACTTAATTTTTGTAAAAAAATCATATAAATATTTGCTTCCGCGCCCGAATTTTATAATTTTTCTTTATATTTTAGCTAAAAGAAAACATTGCAACAAGAAAATTGCTATTTCAAGTGTGGTGTTATTCTAAAATCCAGCCAATGAAGCTTACAATATGCAACGTATTCATCAAAAATAGGTAAAATCTGACTTTATTTTTGTAAAAAATCATATAAATATTTGCTTCCGCGAACGAATTTTATGATTTTTTATCAAATTTTATCTAAAAGAAAACATTGCTAGAAGCATATTGCTATTTCAATTGTGGTAGGTATTCTAGAATCCAGCCCATTTAGTTTACAATATACAACGTATTCATCAAAAATAGCTAAAATCTGACTTTATTTTTGTAAATAATCATATAAATATTTGTTTCCGCGCCCGAATTTTATAATTTTTCATCATATTTTATCCATAGTATGGGTCCAAAAGCATGTTTATGAATGTTTTAACAAAAATATCCATTTCAAGAATAGGTAAAATCTGACTTTATTTTTGTAACAAATCATATAAATATTTGCTTCCACGCCCGAATTTTATAATTTTTCATCATATTTTATTCATAGTATAGGTCCAAAAGCATGTTTATGAATGTTTTAACAAAAATATCCATTTCAAAAATAGGTAAAATCTGAATTTTTTTGTAAAAAATCATATAAATAATTGCTTCCGCGCTGAATTTTATGATTTTTCATCATATTTTAGCTAAAATAAAACATTGCAACAAGAAAATTGCTATTTCAAGTGTGTTAGGTATTCTAGAATCCAGCCCATGTAGCTTACAATATACAACGTATTTATCAAAAATAGGTAAAATCTGACTTTTTTTTTGTAAAAAATCGTACAAATAATTGCTTCCGCGCTCGAATTTTATAATTTTTCATCATATTTTATCCACAGTATAGGTCCAAATGCATATTTATGAATGTTTTACAAAAATATCCATTTCAAGAATATGTAAAATCTCACTTAATTTTTGTAAAAAATCATATAAATATATGCTTCCGCGCCCGAATTTTATGATTTTTCATCATAATTTAGGTAAAAGAAAACATTGAAACAAGAAATTTGCTATTTCAAATGTGGTAGGTATTCTAGAATCCAGCCAATGAAGCTTACAATATACAACGTATTCATCAAAAATAGGTAAAATCTGAATTTATTTTTGTAAAAAATTATATAAATATTTTCTTCCTCGCCAGAATTTTATAATTTTCATCATATTTTATCCATAGTATAGGTCCAAAAGCATGTTTATGAATGTTTTAACAAAAATATCCATTTCAAAAATAGGTAAAATCTGACTTTATTTTTTAAAAAATCATATAAATATTTGCTTCCGCGCCCGATTTTTATGATTTTTCATCATAATTTAGGTAAAAGAAAACATTGCAACAAGAAAATTGCTTTTTCAAGTGTGGCAGGTATTCTAGAATCCAGCCAATGAAGCTTACAATATACAACGTATTCATCAAAAATAGGTAAAATCTGACTTTTTTTTGTAAAAAATCATATAAATATTTGCTTCCGCGCCTAATTTTTATAATTTTTTATCATATTTTATCCATAGTATAGGTCTAAAAGCATGTTATGAATGTTTTAACAAAAATATCCATTTCAAAATTGGGTAAAATCTGACTTTATTTTTGTAAAAAATCATATAAATCTTTGCTTCCCTGCCCGAATTTTATGATTTTTCATCAAATTTTAGCTAAAAGAAAACATTGCAACAAGAAAATTGCTATTTCAAGTGTGTTAGTTATTCTAGAATCCAGCCCATGTAGCTTACAATATACAACGTATTCATCAAAAATAGGTCAAATCTGACTTTTTTTTGTAAAAAATCATAAAAATATTTGCTTCCGCGCCCGAATTTTATAATTTTTTATCATATTTTATCCATAGTATAGGTCTAATAGCATGTTATGAATGTTTTAACAAAAATATCCATTTCAAAAATGGGTAATATCTTACTTTATTTTTGTAAAAAATCATATAAATATTTGCTTCCCTGTCCGAATTTTATAATTTTTCATCAAATTTTAGCTAAAAGAAAACATTGCAACAAGAATATTGCTATTTCAAGTGTGTTAGTTATTCTAGAATCCAGCCCATGTAGCTTACAATATACAACGTATTCATCAAAAATAGGTCAAATCTGACTTTTTTTTGTAAAAAATCATAAAAATATTTGCTTCCGCGCCCGAATTTTATAATTTTTTATCATATTTTATCCATAGTATAGGTCCAAAAGCATGTTTATAAATGTTTTAACAAAAATATTCATTTCAAAAATAGGTAAAATCTGACTTTATTTTTGTAAAAAATCATATAAATATTTGCTTCCGCGCCCGAATTTTATTATTTTTCATCATATTTTAGCTAAAATAAAACATTGCAACAAGAAAATTGCTATTTCAAGTGTGTTAGGTATTTTAGAATCCAGCCCATGTAGCTTACAATATACAACGTATTTATCAAAAAGAGGTAAAATCTGACTTTTTTTTTTGTAAAAAATCATATAAATATTTGCTTCCACGCCCGAATTTTATAATTTTTCATCATATTTTATCCACAGTATAGGTCCAAAAGCATGTTTATGAATGTTTTAGCAAAAATATCCATTTCAAGAATATGTAAAATATGACTTTAGTTTTGTAAAAAATCATATAAATATTTTTTTCCGCGCCCGAATTTTATGATTTTTCATCGTAAGTTAGGTAAAAGAAAACATTGCAACAAGAGAACTGCTATTTCAAGTGTGGTAGGTATTCTAGAATCCAGCCAGTGAAGCTTACAATATACAACGTATTCATCAAAAATAGGTAAAATCTGACTTTATTTTTGTAAAAAATTATATAAATATTTGCTTTCGCGCCCGAATTTTATGATTTTTCATCATAATTTAGGTAAAAGAAAACATTGCAACAAGAAAATTGCTATTTCAAGTGTAGTAGGTATTCTAGAATCCAGTCAATGAAGCTTACAATATACAACGTATTCATCAAAAATAGGTAAAATCTGACTTAATTTTTGTAAAAAATTATATAAATATTTGCTTCTGCGCCCGAATTTTATAATTTTTCATCATATTTTATCCATAGTATAGGTCCAAAAGCATGTTTATGAATGTTTTAACAAAAATATCCATTTCAAAAATAGGTAAAATCTGACTTTATTTTTGTAAAAAATCATATAAATATTTGCTTCCGCGCCCGAATTTTAAGATTTTTCATCTTATTTTAGCTAAAATAAAACATTGCAACAAGAAAATTGCTATTTCAAGTGTGTTAGGTATTCTAGAATCCAGCCCATGTAGCTCACAATATACAACGTATTTATCAAAAATAGGTAAAATCTAACTTTTTTTGTAAAAAAATCATATAAATATTTGCTTCCGCGCCCGAATTTTATAATTTTTTCATCATATTTTATCCACAGTATAGGTCCAAAAGCATTTTTATGAATGTTTTAACAAAAATATCCATCTCAAAAATATGTAAAATCTGACTTTATTTTTGCAAAAATCATATAAATATTTGCTTCCGCGCCCGAATTTTATGATTTTTCATCATAATTTAGGTAAAAGAAAACATTGCAACAAGAAAATTGCTATTTCAAGTGTGGTAGGTATTCTAGAATCCAGCCAATGAAGCTTAAACATACAACGTATTCATCAAATATAGGTAAAATCTGACTTTATTTTTGTAAAAGATTATCTAAATATTTGCTTCCGCGCCCGAATTTTATAATTTTTCATCATATTTTATTCATAGTATAGGTCCTAAACCATTTTTATGAATGTTTTAATAAAAATATCCATTTTAAGAATAAGTAAAATCTGACATTATTTTTGTAAAAAATCATATAAATATTTGCTTTCGCGCCCGAATTTTATGATTTTTCATCATAATTTAAGTAAAAAAAAAACATAGCAACTAGAAAATTGCTATTTCAAGTGTAGTAGGTATACTAGAATCCAGCCAATGAAGCTTACAACATACAACGTATTCATCAAAAATAGGTAAAATCTGACTTTTTTTTGTAAAAATCATATAAATATTTGCTTCCGCGCCTGAATTTTATAATTTTTCATCATATTTTATACACAGTATAGGTCCAAAAGGATGTTTATGAATGTTTTAACAAAAATATCCATTTCAAGAATATGTAAAATCTGACTTTATTTTTGTAAAAAATCATATAAATATTTGCTTCCGCACCCGAATTTTATGATTTTTCATCATAATTTAGGTAAAAGAAAACATTGCAACAAGAAAATTGTTATTTCAAGTGTGGGTACGAATTCTAGAATCCAGCCAATGAAGCTTACAGTATAAAACGTATTCATCAAAAATAGGTAAAATCCGTCTTTATTTTTTTAAAAATTATATAAATATTTGCTTCCGCGCTAGAATTTTATAATTTTTTATCATATTTTATCCATAGTATAGGTCCAAAAGCATGTTTATGAATGTTTTAACAAAAATATCCATTTCAAAAATATGTAAAATCTGACTTTATTTTTTTAAAAATCATATAAATGTTTGCTTCCGCGCTCGAATTTTATGATTTTTCATCACAATTTAGGTAAAAGAAAACATTGCAACAAGAAAATTGCTATTTCAAGTGTGGTAGGTATTCTAGAATCCAGCCAATGAAGCTTACAATGTACAACGTATTCATCAAAAATAGGTAAAATCTGACTTAATTTTTGTAAAAAATCATATAAATATTTGCTTCCGCGCCCGAATTTTATAATTTTTCCTTATATTTTATCCATAGTATAGGTCCAAAAGCATGTTTATGATTGTTTTAACAAAAATATCCATTTCAAGAATAGGTAAAATCTGACTTTATTTTTGTAAAAAGTCATATAAATATTTGCTTCTTCGCCCGAATTTTATGATTTTTTATCATATTTTAGCTAAAAGAAAATATTGCAACAAGAAAATTACTATTTCAAGTGTGTTAGGTATTCTAGAATCCAGCCCATGTAGCTTACAATATACAACGTATTTATCAAAAATTGGTAAAAACTGACTTTTTTTTAAAAAAAATCATAAATATTTGTTTCCGCGCCCGAATTTTATTTTTCATCATATTTTAGCTAAGAGAAAACTTTGCAACAAGAAAATTGCTTTTTCAAGTGTAGTAGGTATTCTAGAATCCAGGCAATGGAGCTTACAATATACAACGTATTAATCAAAAATTGGTAAAATCTGACTTTTTTTTTGTAAAAAATCATATAAATATTTGCTTCCGCGCCCGAATTTTATAATATTTCATCATATTTTATCACAGTATAGGTCCAAAGCATGTTTATGAATGTTTTAACAAAAATATCCATTTCAAGAATAGGTAAAATCTGACTTTATTTTTGTAAAAAATCATATAAATATTTGCTTCCGCGCCCAAATTTTATGACTTTTTATAATAATTTAGGTAAAAGAAAACATTGCAACAAGAAAATTGCTATTTCAAGTGTGGTAGGTATTCAAGAATCCAGCCAATGAAGCTTACGATATACAACGTATTCATCAAAAATTGGTAAAATCTGACTTTCTTTTTGTAAAAAATTATATAAATATTTGCTTTCGCTCCCGAATTTTATAATTTGTCATCATTTTTTATCCATAGTATAGGTCCAAAAGCATGTTTATAAATGTTTTAACAAAAATATTCATTTCAAAAATAGGTTAAATCTGACTTTATTTTTGTAAAAAATCATATAAATATTTGCTTCCGCGCCCGAATTTAATGATTTTTCATCATAATTTAGGTAAATGAAATCATTGCAACAAGAAAATTGCTATTTCAAGTGTGGTAGGTATTCTAGAATCCAGCCAATGAAGCTTACAATATACAACGTATTTATCAAAATAGGTAAAATCTGCCTTTATTTTTGTAAAAAATTATATAAATATTTGCTTCCGCACCCGAATTTTATAATTTTTCATCATATTTTAACCATAGTATAGGTCCAAAAGCATGTTTATTAAGTGTTAACAAAAATATCCATTTCAAAAATAGGTAAATTTTGACTTTATTTTTGTAAAAAATCATATAAATATTTGCTTCCACGCCCGAATTTTATGATTTTTCATTATATTTTAGCTAAAAAAAACATTGCAACAAGAAAATTGCTATTTCAAGTGTGTTAGGTATTCTAGAATCCAGCCCATGTAGCTTACAATATACAACGTATTCATCAAAATAGGTAAAATCTGACTTTTTTTTTGTAAAAAATCATATAAATATTTGCTTCCGCGCCCGAATTTTATAATTTTTCATCATAATTTATCCACAGTATAGGTCCAAAAGCATGTTTATGATTGTTTTAACAAAAATATCCATTTCAAGAATAGGTAAAATCTGACTTTATTTTTGTAAAAAGTCATATATATATTTGCTTCCCCGCCCGAATTTTATGATTTTTCATCATATTTTAGCTAAAAAAAAACATTGCAACAAGAAAATTACTATTTCAAGTGTGTTAGGTATTCTAGAATCCAGCCCATGTAGCTTACAATATACAACGTATTCATCAAAAAATAGGTAAAATCTGATTTTTTTTTGTAAAATATCATAAATATTTGCTTCCGCGCCCGAATTTTATTTTTCATCATATTTTAGCTAAGAGAAAACTTTGCAACAAGAAAATTGCTTTTTCAAGTGTAGTAGGCATTCTAGAATCCAGTCAATGAAGCTTACAATATAAAACGTATTTATCAAAAAATGGTAAAATCTGACTTTTTTTTTGTAAAAAATCATATAATATTTGCTTCCGCGACCGAATTTTATATTATTTCATCATATTTTATCCACAGTATAGGTCCAAAAGCATGTTTATGATGTTTTAACAAAAATATCCATTTCAAGAATAGGTAAAATCTGACTTTATTTTTGTAAAAATTTATATAAATATTTGCTTTCGCTCCCGAATTTTATAATTTGTCATCATATTTTATCCATAGTATAGGTCCAAAAGAATGTTTATAATTGTTTTCACAAAAATATTCATTTCAAAAATAGGTTAAATCTGACTTTATTTTTGTAAAAAATCATATAAATATTTGCTTCCGCGCCGAATTTAATGATTTTTTATTATAATTTAGGTAAAAGAAAACATTGCTAGAAGAATATTGCTATTTCAATTGTGGTAGGTATTCTAGAATTCAGCCCATTTAGTTTACAATATACAACGTATTCATCAAAAATAGCTAAAATCTGACTTTATTTTTGTAAATAATCATATAAATATTTGCTTCCGCCCCCGAAATTTTATAATTTTTCATCATATTTTATCCATAGTATGGGTCCAAAAGCATGTTTATGAATGTTTTAACAAAAATATCCATTTCAAAAATAGGTAAAATCTGACTTTATTTTTGTAACAAATCATATAAATATTTGCTTCCACGCCCGAATTTTATGATTTTTCATCATAATTTAGGTAAAAGAAAACATTGCAACAAGAAAAATGCTATTTCAAGTGTGGTAGGTATTCTAGAATCCAGCCAATGAAGCTTACAATATACTACGTATTCATCAAAAATAGGTAAAATCTGAATTTATTTTTGTAAAAAATTATATAATTATTTTCTTCCGCGCCAGAATTTTATAATTTTTCATCATATTTTATCCATAGTATAGGTCCAAAAGCATGTTTATGAATGTTTTAACAAAAATATTCATTTCAAAAATAGGTAAAATCTGACTTTATTTTTTAAAAAATCATATAAATATTTGCTTCCGCGCCCGAATTTTATGATTTTTCATCATAATTTAGGTAAAAGAAAAACATTGCAACAAGAAAATTGCTTTTTCAAGTGTGGTAGGTATTCTAGAATCCAGCCAATGAAGCTTACAATATAGAACGTATTCATCAAAAATAGGTAAATTCTGACTTTTTTTTTGTAAAAAATCATATAAATATTTGCTTCCGCGCCTATATTTTATAATTTTTTATCATATTTTATCCATAGTATAGGTCTAAAAGCATGTTATGAATGTTTTAACAAAAATATCCATTTCAAAATTGGGTAAAATCTGACTTTATTTTTGTAAAAAATCATATAAATATTTGCTTCCCTGCTCGAATTTTATGATTTTTCATCAAATTTTAGTTAAAAGAAAACATTGCAACAAGAAAATTGCTATTTCAAGTGTGTTAGTTATTCTAGAATCCAGCCCATGTAGCTTACAATATACAACGTATTCATCAAAAATAGGTCAAATCTGACTTTTTTTTGTAAAAAATCATAAAAATATTTGCTTCCGCGCCCGAATTTTATAATTTTTTATCATATTTTATCCATAGTATAGGTCTAAAAGCATGTTATGAATGTTTTAACAAAAATATCCATTTCAAAAATGGGTAAAATCTTACTTTATTTTTGTAAAAAATCATATAAATACTTGCTTCCCTGTCCGAATTTTATAATTTTTCATCAAATTTTAGCTAAAAGAAAACATTGCAACAAGAATATTGCTATTTCAAGTGTGTTAGTTATTCTAGAATCCAGCCCATGTAGCTTACAATATACAACGTATTCATCAAAAATAGGTCAAATCTGACTTTTTTTTGTAAAAAATCATAAAAATATTTGCTTCCGCGCCCGAATTTTATAATTTTTTATCATATTTTATCCATAGTATAGGTCCAAAAGCATGTTTATAAATGTTTTAACAAAAATATTCATTTTAAAAATAGGTAAAATCTGACTTTATTTTTGTAAAAAATTATATAAATATTTGCTTCCGCGCCCGAATTTTATTATTTTTCATCATATTTTAGCTAAAATAAAACATTGCAACAAGAAAATTGTTATTTCAAGTGTGGTAGGTATTTTAGAATCCAGCCCATGTAGCTTACAATATACAACGTATTTATCAAAAATAGGTAAAATCTGACTTTTTTTTTGTAAAAAATCATATAAATATTTGCTTCCACGCCCGAATTTTATAATTTTTCATCATATTTTATCCACAGTATAGGTCCAAAAGCATGTTTATGAATGTTTTAACAAAAATATCCATTTCAAGAATATGTAAAATATGATTTTAATTTTGTAAAAAATCATATAAATATTTTCTTCCGCGCCCGAATTTTATGATTTTTCATCATAATTTAGGTAAAAGAAAACATTGCAACAAGAGAACTGCTATTTCAAGTGTGGTAGGTATTCTAGAATCCAGCCAATGAAGCTTACAATATACAACGTATTCATCAAAAATAGGTAAAATCTGACTTTATTTTTGTAAAAAATTATATAAATATTTGCTTCTGCGCTAGAACTTTATAATTTTTCATCATATTTTATCCATAGTATAGGTCCAAAAGCATGTTTATGAATGTTTTAACAAAAATATCCAATTCAAAAATAGGTAAAATCTGACTTTATTTTTGTAAAAAATCATATAAATATTTGCTTCCGCGCCTGAATTTTATGATTTTTCATCATTTTCTAGCTAAAAGAAAACATTGCAACAAGAAAATTGCTATTTCAAGTTTGGTAGGTATTCTAGAATCCAGCCAATGAAGGTTACAATATACAACGTATTCATCAAAAATAGGTAAAATCTGACTTTTTTTTGTAAAAAATCATATAAATATTTGCTTCCGCATCCGAATTTTATAATTTTTCATCACATTTTATCCACAGTATACGTACAAAAGCATGTTTATGAATGTTTTAACAAAAATATCCATTTCAAGAATAGGTAAAATCTGACTTTATTTTTGTAAAAAATCATATAAATATTTGCTTCCGCGCCCGAATTTTATGATTTTTCATCATAATTTAGGTAAAAGAAAACATTGCAACAAGAAAATTGCTATTTCAAGTGTGGTAGGTATTCTAGAATCCAGCCAATGAAGCTTACAATATACAACGTATTCATCAAAAATAGGTAAAATCTGTCTTTATTTTTGTAAAAAATTATATAAATATTTGCTTTCGCGCCCGAATTTTATGATTTTTCATCATAATTTAGGTAAAAGAAAACATTGCAACAAGAAAATTGCTATTTCAAGTGTAGTAGGTATTCTAGAATCCAGTCAATGAAGCTTACAATATACAACGTATTCATCAAAAATAGGTAAAATCTGACTTTATTTTTGTAAAAAATTAAATAAATATTTGCTTCTGCGCCCGAATTTTATAATTTTTCATCATATTTTATCCATAGTATAGGTCCAAAAGCATGTTTATGAATGTTTTAACAAAAATATCCATTTCAAAAATAGGTAAAATCTAACTTTATTTTTGTAAAAAATCATATAAATATTTGCTTCCGCGCCCGAATTTTATGATTTTTCATCTTATTTTAGCTAAAATAAAACATTGCAACAAGAAAATTGCTATTTCAAGTGTGTTAGGTATTCTAGAATCCAGCCCATGTAGCTCACAATATACAACGTATTTATCAAAAATAGGTAAAATCTGACTTTTTTTTGTAAAAAATCATATAAATATTTGCTTCCGCGCCCGAATTTTATAATTTTTCATCATATTTTATCCACAGTATAGGTCCAAAGCATTTTTATGAATGTTTTAACAAAAATATCCATTTTAAAAATATGTAAAATCTGACTTTATTTTTGTAAAAAATCATATAAATATTTGCTTCCGCGCCCGAATTTTATGATTTTTCATCATAATTTAGGTAAAAGAAAACATTGCAACAAGAAAATTGCTATTTCAAGTGTGGTAGGTATTCTAGAATCCAGCCAATGAAGCTTACAACATACAACGTATTCATCAAAAATAGGTAAAATCTGACATTATTTTTGTAAAAGATTATCTAAATATTTGCTTCCGCGCCCGAATTTTATAATTTTTCATCATATTTTATTCATAGTATAGGTCCAAAACCATTTTTATGAATGTTGTAATAAAAATATCCATTTTAAGAATAAGTAAAATCTGACATTATTTTTGTAAAAAATCATATAAATATTTGCTTTCGCGCTCGAATTTTATGATTTTTCATCATAATTTAAGTAAAAAAAAAACATAGCAACTAGAAAATTGCTATTTCAAGTGTGGTAGGTATACTAGAATCCAGCCAATGAAGCTTACAACATACAACGTATTCATCAAAAATAGGTAAAATCTGACTTTTTTTTTGTAAAAAATCATATAAATATTTGCTTCCGCGCCTGAATTTTATAGTTTTTCATCATATTTTATACACAGTATAGGTCCAAAAGGATGTTTATGAATGTTTTAACAAAAATATCCATTTCAAGAATATGTAAAATCTGACTTTATTTTTGTAAAAAATCATATAAATATTTGCTTCCGCACCCGAATTTTATGATTTTTCATCATAATTTAGGTAAAAGAAAACATTGCAACAAGAAAATTGTTATTTCAAGTGTGGTACGTATTCTAGAATCCAGCCAATGAAGCTTACAATATAAAACGTATTCATCAAAAATAAGTAAAATCTGTCTTTATTTTTTTAAAAATTATATAAATATTTGCTTCCGCGCTAGAATTTTATAATTTTTTATCATATTTTATCCATAGTATAGGTCCAAAAGCATGCAATTTTATTATTTTTTATCAAATTTTATCTAAAAGAAAACATTGCTAGAAGAATATTGCTATTTCAATTGTGGTAGGTATTCTAGAATCCAGCCCATTTAGCTTACAATATACAACGTATTCATCAAAAATAGCTAAAATCTGACTTTATTTTTGTAAATAATCATAAAAATATTTGCTTCCGCGCCCGAATTTTATAATTTTTCATCATATTTTATCCATAGTATGGGTCCAAAAGCATGCAATTTTATGATTTTTTATCAAATTTTATCTAAAAGAAAACATTGCAACAAGAAAATTGCTATTTCAAGTGTGGTAGGTATTCTAGAATCCAGCCAATGAAGCTTACAACATACAACTTATTCATCAAAAATAGCTAAAATCTGACTTTATTTTTGTAAATAATCATATAAATATTTGCTTCCGCGCCCGAATTTTATAATTTTTCATCATATTTTATCCATAGTATGGGTCCAAAAGCATGTTTATGAATGTTTTAACAAAAATATCCATTTCAAGAATAGGTAAAATCTGACTTTATTTTTGTAACAAATCATATAAATATTTGCTTCCACGCCCGAATTTTATGATTTTTCATCATAATTTAGGTAAAAGAAAACATTGCAACAAGAAAAATGCTATTTCAAGTGTGGTAGGTATTCTAGAATCCAGCCAATGAAGCTTACAACATACAACGTATTCATCAAAAATAGGTAAAATCTGACTTTATTTTTGTAAAAAATTATATAAATATTTTCTTCCGCGCCCGAATTTTATAATTTTTCATCATATTTTATTCATAGTATAGGTCCAAAAGCATGTTTATGAATGTTTTAACAAAAATATCCATTTCAAAAATAGGTAAAATCTGAATTTTTTTGTAAAAAAATCATATAAATAATTGCTTCCGCGCTGAATTTTATGATTTTTCATCATATTTTAGCTAAAATAAAACATTGCAACAAGAAAATTGCTATTTCAAGTGTGTTAGGTATTCTAGAATCCAGCCCATGTAGCTTACAATATACAACGTATTTATAAAAAATAGGTAAAATCTGACTTTATTTTTGTAAATAATCATATAAATATTTGCTTCCGCGCCCGAATTTTATGATTTTTCATCATATTTTAGCTAAAAGAAAACATTGCAAGAAGAAAATTGCTATTTCAAGTGTGTTAGGTTTTCTAGAATCCAGCCCATGTAGCTTACAATATACAACGTATTCATCAAATATAGGTAAAATCTGACTTTTTTTTGTAAAAAATCATATAAATATTTAATTCTGCGCCCGAATTTTATAATTTTTCATCATATTTTATTCACAGTATAGGTCCAAAAACATGTTTATGAATGTTTTAACAAAAATATCCATTTCAAAAATAGGTAAAATCTGACTTTATTTTTGTAAAAAATCATAAATATTTGCTTCCGCGTCCGAATTTTATGATTTTTCAACATATTTTAGCTAAAAGAAAACATTGCAACAAGAAAATTGCTATTTCATGTGTGTTAGGTATTCCAGAATCCAGCCCATGTAGCTTACAATATACAACGTATTCATCAAAAATAGGTAAAATCTGACATTTTTTTGTAAAAAATCATATAAATATTTGCTTCCGCGCCTGAATTTTATAATATTTCATCATATTTTATCCCCAGTATAGGTCCAAAAGCATGTTTATGATTGTTTTAACAAAAATATAAATTTCAAGAATAGGTAAAATCTGACTTTATTTTTGTAAAAAGTCATATAAATATTTGCTTCCCCGCCCGAATTTTATGATTTTTCATCATATTTTAGCTAAAAGAAAACATTGCAACAAGAAAATTATTATTTCAAGTGTGTTAGGTATTCTAGAATACAGCCCATGTAGCTTACAATATACAACGTATTCATCAAAAATAGGTAAAAATCTGACTTTTTTTGTAAAAAATCATAAATATTTGCTTCCGCGCCCGAATTTTATTTTTCATCATATTTTAGCTAAGAGAAAACTTTGCAACAAGAAAATTGCTTTTTCAAGTGTAGTAGGTATTCTAGAATACAGTCAATGAAGCTTACAATATACAACGTATTCATCAAAAATTGGTAAAATCTGACTTTTTTTTTTGTAAAAAATCATATAAATATTTGCTTCCGCGCCCGAATTTTATAATATTTCATCATATTTTATCCACTGTATAGGTCCTAAAGCATGTTTATGAATGTTTTAACAAAAATATCCATTTCAAGAATAGGTAAAATCTGACTTTATTTTTGTAAAAAATCATATAAATATTTGCTTCCGCGCCCAAATTTTATGACTTTTTATAATAATTTAGGTAAAAGAAAACATTGCAACAAGAAAATTGCTATTTCAAGTGTGGTAGGTATTCAAGAATCCAGCCAATGAAGCTTACGATATACAACGTATTCATCAAAAATAGGTAAAATCTGACTTTATTTTTGTAAAAAATTATATAAATATTTGCTTCCGCACCCGAATTTTATAATTTTTCATCATATTTTATCCATAGTATAGGTCCAAAAGCATGTTTATTAAGTGTTAACAAAAATATCCATTTCAAAAACAGGTAAATTCTGACTTTATTTTTGTAAAAAATCATATAAATATTTGCTTCCACGCCCGAATTTTATGATTTTTCATCATAATTTAGCTAAAAAAAAAACATTGCAACAAGAAAATTGCTATTTCAAGTGTGTTAGGTATTCTAGAATCCAGCCCATGTAGCTTACAATATACAACGTATTCATCAAAAATAGGTAAAATCGGACTTTTTTTTGTAAAAAATCATATAAATATTTGCTTCCGCGCCCGAATTTTATAATTTTTCATCATAATTTATCCACAGTATAGGTCCAAAAGCATGTTTATGATTGTTTTAACAAAATATCCATTTCAAGAATAGGTAAAATCTGACTTTATTTTTGTAAAAAGTCATATAAATATTTGCTTCCCCGCCCGAATTTTATGATTTTTCATCATATTTTAGCTAAAAAAAAACATTGCAACAAGAAAATTACTATTTCAAGTGTGTTAGGTATTCTAGAATCCAGCCCATGTAGCTTACAATATACAACGTATTCATCAAAAATTGGTAAAATCTGACTTTTTTTTTTGTAAAAAATCATATAAATATTTGCTTCCGCGCCGAATTTTATAATATTTCATCATATTTTATCCACAGTATAGGTCCAAAAGCATGTTTATGAATGTTTTAACAAAAATATCCATTTCAAGAATAGGTAAAATCTGACTTTATTTTTGTAAAAAAATCATATAAATATTTGCTTCCGCGCCCAAATTTTATGACTTTTTATAATAAATTAGGTAAAAGAAAACATTGCAACAAGAAAATTGCTTTTTCAAGTGTGGTAGGTATTCAAGAATCCAGCCAATGAAGCTTACGATATACAACGTATTCATCAAAAATAGGTAAAATCTGACTTTCTTTTTGTAAAAAATTATATAAATATTGCTTTCGCTCCCGAATTTTATAATTTGTCATCATTTTTTATCCATAGTATAGGTCCAAAAGCATGTTTATAAATGTTTTAACAAAAATATTCATTTCAAAAATAGGTTAAATCTGACTTTATTTTTGTAAAAAATCATATAAGTATTTGCTTCCGCGCCCGAATTTAATGATTATTCATCATAATTTAGGTAAACGAAAACATTGCAACAAGAAAATTGCTATTTCAAGTGTGGTAGGTATTCTAGAATCCAGCCAATGAAGCTTACAATATACAACGTATTTATAAATATTTGCTTCCGCACCCGAATTTTATAATTTTTCATCATATTTTATCCATAGTATAGGTCCAAAAGAATGTTTTAACAAAAATATCCATTTCAAAAAAAGGTAAATTCTGACTTTATTTTTGTAAAAAATCATATAAATATTAGCTTCCACGCCCGAATTTTATGATTTTTATCATATTTTAGCTAAAGGAAAACATTGCAACAAGAAAATTGCTATTTCAAGTGTGGTAGGTATTCTAGAACCCAGCCAATGAAGCTTACAATATACAACGTATTCTCAAAAATAGGTAAAATCTGACATTATTTTTGTAAAAAATTATATAAATATTTGCTTCCGCGCCCGAATTTTATAATTTTTCATCATATTTTATCCATAGTTTAGGTCCAAAAGCATGTTTATGAATGTTTTAACAAAAATATCCATTTCAAAATTAGGTAAATTCTGACTTTATTTTTGTAAAAAATCATATAAATATTTGCTTCCGCGCCCGAATTTTATGATTTTTCATCATATTTTAGCTGAAAGAAAACATGTGCAACAAGAAAATTGCTATTTCAAGTGTGTTAGGTATTCTAGAATCCAGCCCATCAGCTTACAATATACAACGTATTCATCAAAAATAGGTAAAGTCTGACTTTTTTTTGTAAAAAATCATATAAATATTTGCTTCCGCGCCCGAATTTTATAATTTTTCATTATATTTTATCCACAGTATAGGTCCAAAAGCATGTTTATGAATGTTTTAACAAAAATATCCATTTCAAAAATAAGTAAATTCTGACATTATTTTTGTAAAAAATCATATAAATATTTGCTTCCGCGCCCGAATTTTATGATTTTTCATAATAATTTAGGTAAAAGAAAACATTACAACAAGAAAATTGTTATTTCAAGTGTGGTAGGTATTCTAAAATCCAGCCAATGAAGCTTACAATACACAAAGTATTCATCAAAAATAGGTAAAATCTGACTTTATTTTTGTAAAAAATTATATAAATATTTGCTTCCGCGCCCGAATTTTATCATTTATCATCATATTTTATCTATAGTATAGATCCAAAAGCATGTTTATGAATGTTTAAACAAAATATCCATTTCAAAAATAGGTAAAATCTGACATTATTTTTGTAAAAAATTATATAAATATTTGTCCGCGCCCGAATTTTATGATTTTTCATCATATTTTGGCTAAAAGAAAACATTGCAACAAAATATTGCTATTTCAAGTGTGTTAGGTATTCTAGAATCCAGCCCATGTAGCTTACAATATACAATGTATTCATCAAAAATAGGTAAAATCTGACTTTATTTTTTAAAAAATCATATAAATATTTGCTTCCGCGCCGATTTTTACGATTTTTCATCATAATTTAGGTAAAAGAAAACATTGCAACAAGAAAATTGCTTTTTCAAGTGTGGTAGGTATTCTAGAATCCAGCCAATGAAGCTTACAATATACAACGTATTCATCAAAAATAGGTAAAATCTGACTTTTTTTGTAAAAAATCATATAAATATTGCTTCCGCGCCTAATTTTTATAATTTTTTATCATATTTTATCCATAGTATAGGTCTAAAAGCATGTTATGTTTTAACAAAAATATCCATTTCAAAATTGGGTAAAATCTGACTTTATTTTTGTAAAAAATCATATAAATATTTGCTTCCCTGCCCGAATTTTATGATTTTTCATCAAATTTTAGCTAAAAGAAAACATTGCAACAAGAAAATTGCTATTTCAAGTGTGTTAGTTATTCTAGAATCCAGCCCATGTAGCTTACAATATACAACGTATTCATCAAAAATAGGTCAAATCTGACTTTTTTTTGTAAAAAATCATAAAAATATTTGCTTCCGCGCCCGAATTTTATAATTATTTATCATATTTTATCCTAGTATAGGTCTAAAAGCATGTTATGAATGTTTTAACAAAAATATCCATTTCAAAAATGGGTAAAATCTTACTTTATTTTGTAAAAAATCATATAAATATTTGCTTCCCTGTCCGAATTTTATAATTTTTCATCAAATTTTAGCTAAAAGAAACATTGCAACAAGAATATTGCTATTTCAAGTGTGTTAGTTATTCTAGAATCCAGCCCATGTAGCTTACAATATACAACGTATTCATCAAAAATAGGTCAAATCTGACTTTTTTTTGTAAAAAATCATAAAAATATTTGCTTCCGCGCCCGAATTTTATAATTTTTTATCATATTTTATCCATAGTATAGGTCCAAAAGCATGTTTATAAATGTTTTAACAAAAATATTCATTTCAAAAATAGGTAAAATCTGACTTTATTTTTGTAAAAAATCATATAAATATTTGCTTCCGCGCCCGAATTTTATTATTTTTCATCATATTTTAGCTAAAATAAAACATTGCAACAAGAAAATTGCTATTTCAAGTGTGTTAGGTATTTTAGAATCCAGCCCATGTAGCTTACAATATACAACGTATTTATCAAAAATAGGTAAAATCTGACTTTTTTTTTGTAAAAAATCATATAAATATTTGCTTCCACGCCCGAATTTTATAATTTTTCTTCATATTTTATCCACAGTATAGGTCCAAAAGCATGTTTATGAATGTTTTAGCAAAAATATCCATTTCAAGAATATGTAAAATATGACTTTAATTTTGTAAAAAATCATATAAATATTTTCTTCCGCGCCCGAATTTTATGATTTTTCATTATAATTTAGGTAAAAGAAAACATTGCAACAAGAGAACTGCTATTTCAAGTGTGGTAGGTATTCTAGAATCCAGCCAATGAAGCTTACAATATACAACGTATTCATCAAAAATAGGTAAAATCTGACTTTATTTTTGTAAAAAAATTATATAAATATTTGCTTTCGCGCCCGAATTTTATGATTTTTCATCATAATTTAGGTAAAAGAAAACATTGCAACAAGAAAATTGCTATTTCAAGTGTAGTAGGTATTCTAGAATCCAGTCAATGAAGCTTACAATATACAACGTATTCATCAAAAATAGGTAAAATCTGACTTAATTTTTGTAAAAAATTTATAAATATTTGCTTCTGCGCCCGAATTTTATAATTTTTCATCATATTTTATCCATAGTATAGGTCCAAAAGCATGTTTATGAATGTTTTAACAAAAATATCCATTTCAAAAATAGGTAAAATCTGACTTTATTTTTGTAAAAAATCATATAAATATTTGCTTCCGCGCCCGAATTTTAAGATTTTTCATCTTATTTTAGCTAAAATAAAACATTGCAACAAGAAAATTGCTATTTCAAGTGTGTTAGGTATTCTAGAATCCAGCCGATGTAGCTCACAATATACAACGTATTTATCAAAAATAGGTAAAATCTAACTTTTTTTGTAAAAAATCATATAAATATTTGCTTCCGCGCCCGAATTTTATAATTTTTTATCATATTTTATCCACAGTATAGGTCCAAAAGCATTTTTATGAATGTTTTAACAAAAATATCCATTTCAAAAATATGTAAAATCTGACTTTATTTTTGCAAAAATCATATAAATATTTGCTTCCGCGCCCGAATTTTATGATTTTTCATCATAATTTAGGTAAAAGAAAACATTGCAAAAAGAAAATTGCTATTTCAAGTGTGGTAGGTATTCTAGAATCCAGCCAATGAAGCTTACAACATACAACGTATTCATCAAAAATAGGTAAAATCTGACTTTATTTTTGTAAAAGATTATCTAAATATTTGCTTCCGCGCCCGAATTTTATAATTTTTCATCATATTTTATTCATAGTATAGGTCCTAAACCATTTTTATGAATGTTTTAATAAAAATATCCATTTTAAGAATAAGTAAAATCTGACATTATTTTTGTAAAAAATCATATAAATATTTGCTTTCGCGCCCGAATTTTATGATTTTTCATCATAATTTAAGTAAAAAAAAACATAGCAACTAGAAAATTGCTATTTCAAGTGTGGTAGGTATACTAGAATCCAGCCAATGAAGCTTACAACATACAACGTATTCATCAAAAATAGGTAAAATCTGACTTTTTTTTGTAAAAAATCATATAAATATTTGCTTCCGCGCCTGAATTTTATAATTTTTCATCATATTTTATACACAGTATAGGTCCAAAAGGATGTTTATGAATGTTTTAACAAAAATATCCATTTCAAGAATATGTAAAATCTGACTTTATTTTTGTAAAAAATCATATAAATATTTGCTTCCGCACCCGAATTTTATGATTTTTTATCATAATTTAGGTAAAAGAAAACATTGCAACAAGAAAATTGTTATTTCAAGTGTGGTACGAATTCTAGAATCCAGCCAATGAAGCTTACAATATAAAACGTATTCATCAAAAATAGGTAAAATCTGTCTTTATTTTTTAAAGATTATATAAATATTTGCTTCCGCGCTAGAATTTTATAATTTTTTATCATATTTTATCCATAGTATAGGTCCAAAAGCATGGTTATGAATGTTTTAACAAAAATATCCATTTCAAAAATAGGTAAAATCTTACTTTATTTTTTAAAAAATCATATAAATGTTTGCTTCCGCGCTCGAATTTTATGATTTTTCATCACAATTTAGGTAAAAGAAAACATTGCAACAAGAAAATTGCTATTTCAAGTGTGGTAGGTATTCTAGAATCCTGCCAATGAAGCTTACAATGTACAACGTATTCATCAAAAATATGTAAAATCTGACTTAATTTTTGTAAAAAATCATATAAATATTTGCTTCCGCGCCCGAATTTTATCATTTTTCCTTATATTTTATCCATAGTATAGGTCCAAAAGCATGTTTATGAATGTTTTAACAAAAATATCCATTTCAAAAATGAGTAAAATCTAACTTTATTTTTGTAAAAAATCATATAAATATTTGCTTCCCTGCCCGAATTTTATGATTTTTTATCATATTTTAGCTAAAAGAAAACATTGCAACAAGAAAATTGCTATTTCAAGTGTGTTAGTTATTCTAGAATCCAGCCCATGTAGCTTACAATATACAACGCATTCATAAAAAATAGGTCTAATCTGACTTTCTTTTGTAAAAAATCATATTAATATTTGCTTCCGCTCCCGAATTTTATAATTTTTCATCATATTTTATCCACAGTATAGGTCCAAAAGCATGTTTATGAATGTTTTAACAAAAATAACCATTTCAAGAATAGGTAAAATCTGTCTTTATTTTTGTAAAAAATCATATATGTTTTTGCTTCCGCGCCCGAATTTTATGATTTTTCATCATAATTTAGGTAAAAGAAAACATTGCAACAAGAAAATTGCTATTTCAAGTGTGGTAGGTATTCTAGAACCCAGCCAATGAAGCTTACAATATACAACGTATTCATCAAAAATAGGTAAAATCTGACATTATTTTTGTAAAAAATTATATAAATATTTGCTTCCGCGCCCGAATTTTATAATTTTTCATCATATTTTATCCATAGTTTAGGTCCAAAAGCATGTTTATGAATGTTTTAACAAAAATAACTCTGAGATAGCGCGTTAAATTCTGACTTTATTTTTGTAAAAAATCATATAAATATTTGCTTCCGCGCCCGAATTTTATGATTTTTCATCATATTTTAGCTGAAAGAAAACATTGCAACAAGAAAATTGCTATTTCAAGTGTGTTAGGTATTCTAGAATCCAGCCCATGTAGCTTACAATATACAACGTATTCATCAAAAATAGGTAAAGTCTGACTTTTTTTTGTAAAAAATCATATAAATATTTGCTTCCGCGCCCGAATTTTATAATTTTTCATTATATTTTATCCACAGTATAGGTCCAAAAGCATGTTTAAGAATGTTTTAACAAAAATATCCATTTCAAAAATAGGTAAATTCTGACATTATTTTTGTAAAAAAAAATATAAATATTTGCTTCCGCGCCCGAATTTTATGATTTTTCATAATAATTTAGGTAAAAGAAAACATTACAACAAGAAAATTGTTATTTCAAGTGTGGTAGGTATTCTAAAATCCAGCCAATGAAGCTTACAATACACAAAGTATTCATCAAAAATAGTTAAAATCTGACTTTATTTTTGTAAAAAATTATATAAATATTTGCTTCCGCGCCCGAATTTTATCATTTATCATCATATTTTATCTATAGTATAGATCCAAAAGCATGTTTATGCATGTTTAAACAAAAATATCCATTTCAAAAATAGGTAAAATCTGACATTATTTTTGTAAAAAATCATATAAATATTTGTTCCGCGCCCGAATTTTATGATTTTTCATCATATTTTGGCTAAAAGAAAACATTGCAACAAGAAAATTGCTATTTCAAGTGTGTTAGGTATTCTAGAATCCAGCCCATGTAGCTTACAATATACATCGTATTCATCAAACATAGGTAAAATCTGACTTTTTTTTGTAAAAAATCATATAAATATTTGCTTCCGCGCCCGAATTTTATAATTTTTCATTATACTTTATCCACAGTATAGGTCCAAAAGCATGTTTATGAATGTTTTAACAAAAATATCCATTTCAAGAATGGGTAAAATCTAACTTTATTTTTGTAAAAAATTATATAAATATTTGCTTCCGCGCCCGAATTTTATGATTTTTTATCATAATTTAGGTAAAAGAAAACATTGCAACAAGAAAATTGCTATTTTAAGTGTGGTAGGTATTCTAGAATCCAGCCAATGAAGCTTACAATATACAACGTATTCATCAAAAATAGGTAAAATCTGACTTTATTTTTGTAAAAAATTATATAAATATTTGCTTCTGCGCCCGAATTTTATAATTTTTCATCATATTTTATCCATAGTATAGGTCCAAAAGCATGTTTATGAATGTTTTAACAAAAATATCCATTTCAAAAATAGGTAAAATCTGACTTTATTTTTGTAAAAAATCATATAAATATTTGCTTCCGCGCCCGAATTTTAAGATTTTTCATCTTATTTTTGCTAAAATAAAACATTGCAACAAGAAAATTGCTATTTCAAGTGTGTTAGGTATTCTAGAATCCAGCCCATGTAGCTCACAATATACAACGTATTTATCAAAAATAGGTAAAATCTAACTTTTTTTGTAAAAAATCATATAAATATTTGCTTCCGCGCCCGAATTTTATAATTTTTCATCATATTTTATCCACAGTATAGGTCCAAAAGCATTTTTATGAATGTTTTAACAAAAATATCCATTTCAAAAATATGTAAAATCTGACTTTATTTTTGCAAAAATCATATAAATATTTGCTTCCGCGCCCGAATTTTATGATTTTTCATCATAATTTAGGTAAAAGAAAACATTGCAACAAGAAAATTGCTATTTCAAGTGTGGTAGGTATTCTAGAATCCAGCCAATGAAGCTTACAACATACAACGTATTCATCAAAAGTAGGTAAAATCTGACTTTATTTTTGTAAAAGATTATCTAAATATTTGCTTCCGCGCCCGAATTTTATAATTTTTCATCATATTTTATTCATAGTATAGGTCCTAAACCATTTTTATGAATGTTTTAATAAAAATATCCATTTTAAGAATAAGTAAAATCTGACATTATTTTTGTAAAAAATCATATAAATATTTGCTTTCGCGCCCGAATTTTATGATTTTTCATCATAATTTAAGTAAAAAAAAAACATAGCAACTAGAAAATTGCTATTTCAAGTGTGGTAGGTATACTAGAATCCAGCCAATGAAGCTTACAACATACAATGTATTCATCAAAAATAGGTAAAATCTGACTTTTTTTTGTAAAAAATCATATAAATATTTGCTTCCGCGCCTGAATTTTATAATTTTTCATCATATTTTATACACAGTATAGGTCCAAAAGGATGTTTATGAATGTTTTAACAAAAATATCCATTTCAAGAATATGTAAAATCTGACTTTATTTTTGTAAAAAATCATATAAATATTTGCTTCCGCACCCGAATTTTATGATTTTTCATCATAATTTAGGTAAAAGAAAACATTGCAACAAGAAAATTGTTATTTCAAGTGTGGTACGAATTCTAGAATCCAGCCAATGAAGCTTACAATATAAAACGTATTCATCAAAAATAGGTAAAATCTGTCTTTATTTTTTTAAAAATTATATAAATATTTGCTTCCGCGCTAGAATTTTATAATTTTTTATCATATTTTATCCATAGTATAGGTCCAAAAGCATGTTTATGAATGTTTTAACAAAAATATCCATTTCAAAAATAGGTAAAATCTGACTTTATTTTTTAAAAAATCATATAAATGTTTGCTTCCGCGCTCGAATTTTATGATTTTTCATAACAATTTAGGTAAAAGAAAACATTGCAACAAGAAAATTGCTATTTCAAGTGTGGTAGGTATTCTAGAATCCAGCCAATGAAGCTTACAATGTACAACGCATTCATAAAAAATAGGTCTAATCTGACTTTCTTTTGTAAAAAATCATATTAATATTTGCTTCCGCTCCCGAATTTTATAATTTTTCATCATATTTTATCCACAGTATAGGTCCAAAAGCATGTTTATGAATGTTTTAACAAAAATAACCATTTCAAGAATAGGTAAAATCTGTCTTTATTTTTGTAAAAAATCATATATATTTTTGCTTCCGCGCCCGAATTTTATGATTTTTCATCATAATTTAGGTAAAAGAAAACATCGCAACAAGAAAATTGCTATTTCAAGTGTGGTAGGTATTCTAGAACCCAGCCAATGAAGCTTACAATATACAACGTATTCATCAAAAATAGGTAAAATCTGACATTATTTTTGTAAAAAATTATATAAATATTTGCTTCCGCGCCCGAATTTTATAATTTTTCATCATATTTTATCCATAGTTTAGGTCCAAAAGCATGTTTATGAATGTTTTAACAAAAATATCCATTTCAAAATTAGGTAAATTCTGACTTTATTTTTGTAAAAAATCATATAAATATTTGCTTCCGCGCCCGAATTTTATGATTTTTCATCATATTTTAGCTGAAAGAAAACATTGCAACAAGAAAATTGCTATTTCAAGTGTGTTAGGTATTCTAGAATCCAGCCCATGTAGCTTACAATATACAACGTATTCATCAAAAATAGGTAAAGTCTGACTTTTTTTTGTAAAAAATCATATAAATATTTGCTTCCGCGCCCGAATTTTATAATTTTTCATTATATTTTATCCACAGTATAGGTCCAAAAGCATGTTTATGAATGTTTTAACAAAAATATCCATTTCAAAAATAGGTAAATTCTGACATTATTTTTGTAAAAAAAAATATAAATATTTGCTTCCGCGCCCGAATTTTATGATTTTTCATAATAATTTAGGTAAAAGAAAACATTACAACAAGAAAATTGTTATTTCAAGTGTGGTAGGTATTCTAAAATCCAGCCAATGAAGCTTACAATACACAAAGTATTCATCAAAAATAGGTAAAATCTGACTTTATTTTTGTAAAAAATTATATAAATATTTGCTTCCGTGCCCGAATTTTATCATTTATCATCATATTTTATCTATAGTATAGATCCAAAAGCATGTTTATGAATGTTTAAACAAAAATATCCATTTCAAAAATAGGTAAAATCTGAC
>JAQOWZ010000179.1:0-122500 GCA_035578165.1 Stenolophus ochropezus | reverse complement strand
CAAAAATATATGTATAAATTTTGTTAAAATTTTACCTGTGAAAAAATGAACTACACTAAATTACTTAATTACAAAAAATGTTTGTTTTTGGTTATAATTTAGGTTGGATAATAATAATATAAATCTGTTATTATATACATGTATGTAAATTACTTTCAAAAGCTCATATGTGTACAATAACTGTAAAAATTAATACCAAAAATAGAAATATACTCAAATAAAATATATCTTTCGATATTATTGATGGAAATATATTCTCCAATATTTAGTCTGAAGTTAAAAATGTACCTATTACTAAACATAAATATTTTATTATTATTATTATTATTATTATGTTAAATCAATTCAAATAATGCTTTCAATCTTCTTATTTACTTTTTAATCACATTCATCTATCATAATTTATTATAAAAAATTAATTTTACTCGTTATTACGGTACTTACATATTAAAATATTTTCAAAAGTTTTTAAACAATATATTTAATTCTCTTAGAATAAATGTTTTCGTACATCTTACATCTCTAAGTACCTTATATTTATAATTTATAAACAGTTCTTAAAAAATATTCTAAAATTCTAAACAATCAATATATATATATATATATATATATATATATATATATATATATATATATACAATTAAATAAAGAATTTTCCATATTTAAATTACTCGTAATACTATTTAATACTACATTCTAAATTAATTTTTTATACTTATTCTTAAAATTATTGTTGTTATACGTTTTCCTAAACTTACTAATCTGATTAATTATTAATTTTTCTACCCGAACTACACTACTTATCTTATTTTTAGTTAAATTTAAAAAATTGTTCCCTTTTCTTGATTTTAATTTTTCATTCGGTATTAAACTTATAATTACACCACCTACTCTCGTAATTTTGTCCATTTCATATACACTACACTTTTTTTTAAATTAATTCTTTTTAAATATTTCATGAACTCTTCAAAAATGTCAATATCCATATATTTTTTGTTTAACACTTCGCTCACCAACCTCGTCACCACTCGCATACACGGGTTAGGATCAACCTCAACCGCGAAAAAGGTCCTCCAGTTCTCGTCAAGGGGTATTAACCACACATTCAAAAGTCTGTCGTTATTATCATTTAATTGCTTATTAGGCGGGAAATTTAAATTTACTACTTTGGCTGCCCCCGTAATAACATTTAAAAAAGGATAACTAAATAATAATGACTCGTCTTTTGAATGCGTTTCGCTGTCTTCAAAAAAAGGTTGAGCGTATGGTTCACTCATGTCGCTACAACTCTTTTTTGAAGACAGTTCATCATCGCTGCCGCTAGCTGATCTCCGCCTTTTTTGCGTCACCGGCGTGAACACGGTCTCGACCGCCCCATTTATGATATCGTCAATCGTGGCCGTTGACGATGCCGCTGCTACCGGTGACTCTATAACGCCAATCTCCTCCGTGAGATCTTCCTCAGCAGTAGCGATGACATCTCCCCGGGGCCTAGAGTCGATCTCTCTCTGGATCCTCTTGATTTCAGCTTCTAGCACCTGGTGCTCTTCTTCAAGGGCCATGATTTCGGGGTCATGCGACACCATCTCCCCCAGAAGCTTCATGACGTCTTCATCTATGACGGCGTTATCAATTTCGCCGTCATTTACGGTAACTATATCACCCATACCTGGTTCGTTTTCTAGAGATGAGGCGTCGACTTCATTCTCGATTGCAAGGAGGTTTGTAACATCCTCAGCCCTAGGTCCATGGACTTGCACATTGGAGAGTATGTTGAAGTTCTTCGACCTGGTGCTGGTGATTGATCCCGAGGATGGTAAACACTCTTCATCGTCGAAACTGCATGCATATGTTAAAGCCATGGTAGAAACGTAAAAGTACAATATAACACTGTATACTAAAGAAACGTAATATTTTCCCCGTCGTATTTATACGGATTTTCTAGTTTTTATCTCATACACTTAATTTGAGCTATGTATTCATGTTTCCTAATTTATTTAAAATATAAAACTAATAACAGTGTAACCTGTATCCATTATTTCAAATTATACATATATTTTTTACAATAAGAAATTCACCTAATTACCTGATTTATATTTATTACCTATTATTTGAAATCACACATACTGGAATATTTTTTGAATAATTAGGAACAATAAATAAATATATATTTCAATAATTCTATTATAAATTCTTTAATACTTTCTGGTCCTGGGTGACCGAAGTAATTGTTACAAAAATTAATGTATAATTTTGTATTGTTTATCAACTTCCAACTCTGTAATTTTCTTTCGAGATTTAATGTATTTAAATATTATCATTGAAAACTTTCCCCATCTCGACATCAAATCTCAAACTTAATGTTTTGCAAATCCACATATATGTATTTGAATTAACTAATATATTTTCTAGGAATTACAAATATCAATTACATTGACATGAAGGACTCGATACGACATCCATATTTAAAGAATCAATTTTTTCTACCAAACCCTGAACAGTTGGCATGACTTCTGATGATGTGACACATTGGCATTCTTCTACTGGTTTAATGACGACACCTAAATGAAGCAAAATAACGACTATATTTACGGAATTCATGACTTACGACGACCGGAGCATAAGTATAACATTTAATTATTGCAACTAATGTTTGATATTGGGTTTTTCTTTGATTCGATATTTTATATAACATATTTTAATTTCAAGTAAACCCTTTCCCGTACAGAAATTGTTTATAATTAAGTCTAATAAACAATTATTACATAAGAATTTTGTGTAAAGAAAAATATAAGCAAAAATCTATTTTTTTGAGTCGAGTAGTTCAGGAACAATTTTAAGTTGAACACTAAAACACAATAAAATTTTTAATTCATATTATTATTATCGAAACATGAACAGACACAATTACTTTCTGACTATTTATACATAAAGATATTATAATTCTATAAATTTTATTAACGTAGCCTATTTGCAAATTATTGTATATATGCAGCAATACTCAAACTCTCTAAATCTTTTATATTTAAAAATAAATTAATATCATTAAAATATTAAATAAAGATCGTAATTAAAAAATTATCACGATTTCATATCTGACGCTTAATTACCCTAAACTTTCTTAACATTGAACACTTTCCCTAGTACAATGTCACATGATTAAGTAACTCACATTTAGCTATATTTAAAATATTTAAATACGGTTATATAATTTATAGGTTATTTATTTATTTATTTACATTTCAAAAATACTGATGTTTCTACATTTGTATAAGTATTACAATTTAACAAATTTTATCAACCTCTCTTGATTGCCAGTGCCATATTCTTTTATACCAGTATATTTCAAACACCATTTCGTAATATTTTTTTCTTTTAATTAACATATTTGGATATCTGATTAATCACCAAGCCGTGATAGAAGGTATGTTACAAATTCATCCCATTCTGCAATTATTTTTCATCCAAATCCTGTAATAACGGTCTTAATATCAAGTAACTTATATTGATTATTGTAAATTTCTTTTGAGGTTTGATCTCAAATAGCTGTCCTTTCTTATTCATCGATGTAAAGTCCATTGCTATATAACCGTAATAATTAATGTATTAGCTGTGTTTAAACTTACCGGATGTCGTGATTTTCTATATCGTAGTTCTGTACAAGGTGATGAAGAATGAGTTTTATTGAAAAAATAAACATGCCTTTATATCACAAAACATAATGAAATATTATTGATAAATATCACAAGGGGACGTCACAACTTACAACTAAAAATATAATCTGTTATTCCACATAAGTCAATTACCGAAAAAAATATCAAGTAATTACAAAAGATATAAAATGTTTCTTGTAAGCAATTTCTAAAAAATCAATCAAAATAGCAATTAACAGAAAATATTTTAAAAATTTGTTATTCAAGGCGGAATCTATTTCTTTAACAAAGAATACTAAAACATATTCACACTTCTTACTTTTATAGCAGGTAATGAACCCTTAAAATAGATATATTTTACATTCACCAATTATGAAAGTTATTTTTATATAATTTAAAAAATTTTAAACGTCGCAAACAAATATAAATAGAAATAATTCAATTAACTAATTACTTGTTTTCAAAATATTCTTACAATTTTAAAAGTCAATTTCCTCAAGGTCTATTGATATTCACAACAAAGGTTTGAAATTTGGAATTTTCCAACAATTTGAAAAATCATAAGGTCACAAACAAATATATTTTGAAATAATGACATGTTTACGAAAATCAGTTAGCATTGTTTTAATGAAACAGAAAAATAGATGATACATGGGCTGGATTCTAGAATACCTACCACTCTTGCAATAGCAATTTTCTTGTTGCAATGTTTTCTTTTAGCTAAAATATGATAAAGAATTATAAAATTCTGGCGCGGAAGCAAATATTTATATAATTTTTTTACTAAAATAAAGTCAGATTTTACCTTTTTTTGATGAATACGTTGAATATTGTAAGCTACATGGGCTGGATTCTAGAATATCTACGACACTTGAAATAGCAATTATCTTGTTGCAATGTTTTCTTTTAGCTAAAATATGATGAAGAATTATAAAATTAGGGCGCAGAAGCAAATATTTTTATGATTTTTTACAAAAATAAAGTCAGATATTACCAAGTCTTGATAAATACGTTGTATATCCTATATACTAAACGATTAGATTCACTATATATATATCTATATATCTATCTATAGATTCATCACGAGCATCGAGTAACTTTTGTAATCGCCTACAGCCTGAACCATGCAAGTGATTGTTATAAAAAAAAAATTAATATGTGGAGGCTATTGAGTTCTGGTGCCTTTTGGGTGTCTCATATTTTTACTATTAGTAGTTTTCGTGTAAAAAATTAAAACTTTGCACAAATGCTGCCTTGAAACAATGGATCCCAGAGGCCATGTCTAACTTTAAGAAGAATCACGCCGTCATCCGTCACTTTTGACAATCTGCCTATGAACTTTAAATGATTATATCTTTTAATAGAACATTGATATCAAAGATTTAAAAACAGTATCATAACTAATAGACTTGAGCAAATGTGTTACAACTAATTTAAGTTTAAAACATAACCTATTTAATTAATATAAATTTTGACGTTTCCAATGTCAAAAGTCAATGTTGCCAAATGTGTGATGAAGTAACTAAATTAAAACCAAATATTCCTAAACTAACTTCACTGGAGACGGTGGCAGTTGTATTAGGGTTGACAATATTAATTTATAAATTTAAAAATTAACTACTATTTTTTAATGCAAACAGTATTGCCAAATTATAAAGTAACTAAATAAAAATCAAATATTCCTAAATAAAATAAATTGAATACTTTGCTGTATTTGTTATCAAAAGAAAGGAAACCATAAGGGCCACTTTTAAAATGACAAAAAAAATTGTCATGTCGATCTGCATTTGTTTTCCGTAAAAAGTTGTAAGAAGTAGGTCGTCCTTGGGTTTTAAGGAAACGACACAATACGGACTGGTGTGCACGAATGACAAAAATGTTCCATGTAGATTAGAATTTGTTTTTTGCATAATGTTGTCAGAAAAATGTCGTGTTTGGGTATTTTCAAATTACAAAAGTCAATGTTGCCAAATGTTTAATAAAGTAACTAAACAAAGAACAAATATTCCCAAATGAAAGGTTACTGAAGACAGTGAATGTTATATTAGGCTAGGTCACGATGAGGGCTAGCGTGCCGAATGAACAAAAATGTTCTATATCGAACGGCTTTTGTTTTTTGGAAAATGTTGTGAGAAGTATGTGGTGTTTGGTATCAAATGAAAAGGCTCGATAAGGGCTGGCGTGTAGAATTAAAAAAAAGGTCAATGTTGATCGGCTTTTGTTTTTGCAAAAATTTCTCAAAGATATATCGAGTTTGGTCTCAAATGAAAGGTCTCGTTGAGGGCTAGCGTGCAGAATTGACAAAAATGTTCCATGTCGTTTGGCTTTTGTTTTGTGCAAAAAGTTGTCAGAAGTATGTCGTGTTTGGTATCAAATGAAAGGTCTCGGAGAGGGCTAGCCTGCAGAATTGACAAAAATGTTCCATGTCGATCGGCTTTTGTTTTTTGCAAAAAGTTGTCAGAAGTATGTCGTGTTTGATATCAAATGAAAGGTCTCGGAGAGGGCTAGCGTGCAGAATTGACAAAAATGTTCCATGTCGATCGGTTTTTGTTTTTTGCAAAAAGTTGTCAGAAGTATATCGTGTTTGATATCAAATGAAAGGTCTCGTTGAGGGCAAGCCTGCAGAATTGACAAAAATGTACTATGTCGACCGGTTTTTGTTTTTTGCAAAAGGTTGTCACAAGTATATAGTGTTTGGTATCAAATGAAAAGTCTGGGTGTGGGCTAGCGTGTAGATATGATAAAAATGTTTCATGTCGATCGACTTTTGTTTAATGCAGAAAGTTGTCAGAAGTATGTCGTGTATGGTATTAAATGAAAGGTCTCGGTGAGAGTTGGGGTACATAAATGACAAAAATGTTTCATGTCGACCGGCTTTTGTTTTCTGCAAAAAGTTCTTAAAAGTATGTCGAGTTTGGTCTCAAATGAAACGTCTTGTAGAGGGATAGCGTGCAGAATTAACAAAAATGTGCCATGTCGATAGGCTTTTGTTTTTTGTAAAAAGTTTTCAAAACTATGTCGTGTTTGGTATCGAATGAAAGGTATCGGTGAGGGCTGGGGTACATAAATGACAAAAATGTTTCATGCCGACCGGCTTTTGTTTTTTGCAAAAAATTATTGGAAGTATTTCGTGTTTGCAATTTAATGAAAGGTCTTGGAGAGGCCTGATGTGCAAATATGAAATAATTGTTTCATGTCGATCGGCATTTGTTTTTTGCACTGACAGCGGAGCTCTAGGGAATGCTCGGCGTAGCCGAGAATTCGCTAGTTCTATATACTAAAAGGCATGTGTCGTGATGTTTATTTATTTTCATGACGACGATCGCCAAATTTTGTTACAAGCCAAACTGCCTGAACCATCAAAAGGATTGTTGTAATTTTTTTTTTTTTAGATTTCAGGGAATAATGTGTAGTTGTGCCTTTTGGGGGTCTCATATTTTTACTGTGAGTGGTTCTTGTGTAAAAAAATAAAAACTATGCAAAATTAATAACTTCAAACAATGGATCCTAGTAGCTATGTCTAAATTTAAGAAGAGTCACGAGTTCATCCGTCACTTTTGACAATCTGCCTATGAACTTTAAACGATTATAACTTTTTTTAGAACATTAATATTAAAGAAGTAAATACAGTATCAAGTATATTAGCCCTGAGCAAAGGTGTTACAACTAATTTAAGTTTAAAACATAACGTATTTAATTAATATAAATTTTGACGTTTCCTATGTCAAAAGTCAATGTTGCCAAATGTGTGATGAAGTAACTAAATTAAAACCGAATATTTCTAAACACTTTTCTGTGTTTGATATCAAAAGAAAAAAAAACCATAAGGGCCGGTTTTGAAATGACAAAAAAAACATATGTCACGTCGATCTGCATTTGTTTTGCGCAAAAAGTTGTTACAAGTAGGTCATCCTTGGATTTTAATGAAACGACACAATGTGGATTGAAGTGCACGAATGACAGAAACATTCCACGTCGATTAGAATTTGTTTTTTGCAAAACGTTATCAGAAATATGTTGTGTTTTGTATCGAATGAAAAGTCTCGGTGAGGGCTGGTGTACAAAATAGAAAATTTTCCATGTTGATCGGCTTTTGTTTTATCCAAAAAGTTAATAGACATATGTCGTGTTTGGTATCTAATGAAAGGTCTCGGCGAGGGTTCGCGTAGAAATGTGACAAAAATGATCTATGTCGATCGGCTTTTGTTTTTTGCAATATGTTGTATAAAGTATATCATGTTTGGTCTCAAATAAACGGTTTTGTTGAGGGCTCGCGTGCAGAACTGACAAAAACGGTCTATGTTCATCGGCTTTTGTTTTATGCAAAAAGTTAATCGTGTCGTGTTTTTTATTTAATGAAAGGTCTCATTGAGTGCTGATGTCGAGAATTAACAAAAATGTTTCATGTCGATCGGCTTTTCTTTTTTGCAGAAAGTTGTCAGAAGTATATCGTGTTTGGTATAAAATGAAAGGTCTTGATGAGATCTGACATGTACTCGTAAAATTGACAGAATTGGTTAATGTTGACCCGTTTTTGTTTTTTGGAAAAAGATGTTAGAAATATGTCGTGTTTGCTATCAAATTAAATGTCTTGATGAGGGCTAATGTGCAGAAGTGACAAAAAATTGCCAAGTTGTTCTGCATTTGTTTTTTTACAATTACTTGCCGGAAGTACACCGAATTTGATATTAAATGAAAGCATTCGACAAGACCTGCCTTGCAGAAATAAAATTAGCTTTCAAATGTTAATATTTCACTGACGCCGGAGGCCTAGGGAACGCTCAGCGTAGCTGAGCATTTGCTATCCTATATACTAAACGATTAGATTCACTATATATCTATCTATCTATAGATTCATCACGAGCATCGAGTAACTTTTGTAAAGGCCTACAGCCTGAACCATGCAAGTGATTGTTATAATTTTTTTTAATATGTGGGGGCTAATGAGATCTGGTGCCTTTTGGGTGTCTCATATTTTTACTGTTAGTAGTTTTCGTGTAAAAAATTAAAACTGTGCACAAATGCTGCCTTGAAACAATGGATCCCAGAGGCCATGTCTAAATTTAAGAAGAATCACGCCGTCATCCGTCACTTTTGATAATTTGTCTATGAACTTTAAATAAATAAATCTTTTAATAAAACATTGATATTAAAGATTTAAAAACAGTATCATGGATAATACTCCTGGGCAAAGGTTTTACCAATATTTTAAGTTTATAACGCAACACATTTAATTATTATTATTTTAGATATTATTAACTGAACTATGTATCCGTACTTTATAATATTGAGCAAAATATTTATTATTATTGTAGAAATCTTGGAGGAAAGAATATAACAGGAGATAGCATTAGCGTATACTATGGGTAGGGGGATTGAAGCCTGGTGGGGACGGACGAAAATGACAGCTGGTGCGGGTTAGAGTGGGGACAGCGCGCTAATTACGAATTCATACACAGTACTTTCTTACTTAATAACAAAACAAAAAGTTAAATTGACACTATGTGCCTGAAGAAGTAAAAAAATAGGCTTAATTAACAAATTGTAAATTTAATTTATAAGGGTACTAGAAACATAAAGGTCGAAGCGTCCCAAAAATATTTTCAAATAAAAGTCAAAATTTATAGATATAAAAAAACAAACCATTTATAATAAAATTTCAAATAAAAATTACTTCCTACCATACCATAATACATTAATATACATAATAGATACTAAAATCACGTATCATAGCATGAGGAAGGAAAGGAAAGGATAACAACGGAAAAATATATTTATAAAATATTTTATTAATTCTTTACAAATATATTTTAATAATCATAACAAATTAACATATTACAAACAATATCTTCGTACTTATGAAATGAAAGTCTTCTTTGGTTTTCAATTTCTTTCTGAGATGATGGTTTACGGCTGCCTGTACGATTTGAGCACCCCACAACACAACACCCTACCATGATGGATTGATAGAAATAATATAAAATCTGTAAATAACAAAATTATTAATTACTGCACTACAAATTGTAATTGAACACTTACAAAGAGATATTTACACCTATTTTAACTATATAAAATAAAATATGAAGTCCAAAAACTCGAGGAACTAGAAACTATTGTAAAAACAAAAACACTTTAAATAATCTTTTTTAACTCACATTAATATTGTCTTTATTTAATCTATACTAAACTAAACGAACTATCTAACTAAATAACTAAAACTACATAATAAACAAGAAAATGCAATAAAAACTACTTACAACACGTGGAAACACTGCTAAACACAAATATCAACAACCAGCTTAACGACAATTGCAAACACGCTCAACGCACATGTTTTTGACATGGTGCGGGTTGGAGTGGGGGTAATGGTATCAGAGATGGCTTTACTTTTGCGAACAGATGCTCCCTCCTTCTATTCTTTTCTCCAAGGTAGAATTGTATATGGTATAATTAAAATTTTCTGAAATTTAACGTTTGTTATAATTGGTTATAACATAAATTTATACTAGAAATTTTGCAACTTGATACAAATACTCAGAACATATGTTGGTTTGTACTTATTATTTATTATTGAAATAAATATAAAATGATATATGTATGTTTTAGAAATGTAGAGAACGATATAAAAAGGAAAGAAATATACAAAAGATTGGAAATAAGCAGTACTAAAGAATATGAAAGACGAAAGAGTACAATTTATTATTCCTTCAAAAGCAGAAACATTATTTTTCAGAAAATAATTCAATTAATTGACATTCTGTTCTTTATATACAAGAGAGTTATAGGAATAATTCAAATAACGCGCATTTTTTGAGCAGGTGTTCTTCTTTTGATTCATATGCGTTTCAACCCTCTATTTTATTAAGTGAACGACAAGTTCGAAAAAATTAAATCATTTTTCAAAACATGTTATGTGTCAGACCTTCATAATTTACTTAAAAGTTTTGCCAGCACATTGTTGTTTATTGTATTTGCAAAATGACAAGTACACCTATAATTGTAAGCCGGAATATACTTTGCAAACGTATTAGAAATAGTAAGTCACAAATAAATTCCTATTATATTAAATAACAAGTTATTTATCATAGGTGTTTTGTAGTACTGTCCTGAGTACTGTACTTCATTTTAAATTAGACAGGCGATAAAAAAAATAAATAACGATAATAAAAAAGTACATGATATCATTAGAAGATTTTGACTTAAAATCAACAATTAAGTGGAATAACTGACTATCGGAAATTTTAAATTCTGAGCTAAAATCGTTCACAATACTAGACAAACAATACGTGGTATTAATTTCCTGCAATCTGTTAACAAAACCTGTAAGTAGCAGAAGATATGTGTTAACTCCGAATGAATGTATGTACATCACAGATTGTGTTGTCCTAAAACATCTTTATTATGAAAAAAATAATACAAGCTGGAGGGGATGTACTATTTTTATTTTTATTAAAAAATAATTACAATCAAACGAACGAAGTAGAATTTAAAATAAATTTAATAAAATACGTTTTATGATAAATATGTTTTTAATGCAGGATTGGTTTATCGACTGGTTGTTAATATGAAGAAAGTCTTTATTGGAGTTGCAATCATCTAATAAAATCCACTAATATACATATTAGTGGATTTTATTAAATTACAGTAACTGCAATAAAGACCTTCCTCTAATGTTTTTTTTAATTTGTAATTTTCATTTTACAGCTATGAATGTGAAAAATAATAATAATGTAGGTACACTGAACAATAGTTGCAGTTTATTTTAACAAAAATACAATATGAATGATTATACACAAATTTTGAATGTATTTCATATAAGTATACATTTTAGTGCAATTAATCTCTACCAATACGTTGTATTTTATTAACAGTTATTATTTTATTACGTTATTAGTATGAATCAGTGAAGAAGTTCATGTTGCAACCATTTAAAAACGGTTGCATGTGGAATATAAGCACTAATGCCAGAATATCAGTTTTCGCTCAAAATTTCGCCCTTATCTTATGATCAATTAGAATGGAAGTTAAAGATTCGAAAAACAAACCTTGCATCTGTGACGCTAAAGTAGGTATTACAATTATTTCGTTATTGTATATAACACGTTCATTTCGTTTTAAAGGAAAATTCTCATTTAAATTAAAAGTAAATTTGTGTTATAACATTATGAATAAATTATTATTTAAAATTTATTATTTCCGAATTTTTAATAATTTAATTTTTGTATTTATCGGTATGTACGGTGTCGGTATTAATAATTTCACATTTACCGACATTTCGGAAATACTAATTTGAGATCAGGGACACCATAGAAAACAAAATTTGTTTATCAAGAATATTGCTTCTTCACCTGTGTGTAGAGTAATTTCATTTATTGTGCTTTATTACAATATATTTATATTGCGAATTAATATTTATTATCTTTGAGCAGAGCTGCAGTAGTCACAATAAAATAAATCCCGTTTAGTGTGCCGCTAAATTCAAATCTAAGGTGAGAAATATTTTGTATCTTTGCAACCCTCGAAAAATCAACTTGCAAGTTCGCAATTTACAATAAGAAAAATGTCATTTACAACCAAGCTAATAGAAATTTTAATTTGTGATTTCATTATTTTTTTTTATATTATTTTATTTCTTATTAAATTCTATATTTTTCTTGTTTACCCGACGCCAGTAGTTTTTAACCGGTTTTCCGTAAACCTACAAAAGATGTGTCTCCATTATTTTTATTTAGCTAAAGTATGCTCCAAAATATGCTAAATTATTTATTGCACAAATTAAAAAAATATTTAGGCGGGTATTTCATCGTCTCTGGTGGGCCGCCTGTTACAACTAATTGCGAGCTAGTCCAACCTACAATTTTTGAGAATTGATCTTCTATTTAAGTATAAGTAATTTACTTTAAATTTATAATCATTACACTATCACTAATAGGCCGTGAAAGCGTGACGTCAAAATGGAGCGGGAATTACATATATATTTTTCGGTTTGAAATTTTGGTAATGGTTAACAAATCACATAACTTTTCAATTTAAATAACTTTCATCTGTTGTGTACTTATGTTTCGTTATGTATATGTCCGTATATAATCTATTTTACCTTAATATGCAAGAATGCATGTTTTTTATTAACATATAGGGTAGGAAAGGTACAAAATTATTTAGAAAATAAATTTATTAGGTGGTTGATTCTTGGGTCTTAGTAACAGTACTTTTATCTCGCAAATTTTTTATTCTGAGAATTTTAAAATGTTGCAGACGTTTCTGTTACATCAAAAAAAAAATTTAAAATTGCGAAAAGTTAACTATTTTATTGTTATATATAATTAGACATCTATGAATGTATTTTTTGTGAAAAATCTTTAAAATATACAGGCTGTTCCATTTAAGCGTGCCACCATTGCTATCTCAAAAACTATAAGAACTACCAGGTTGGTTAACTTAGCAAGGAATCACCATTTTACAAGTCTATTAACATAAGCCAAACAAATATTTTTTTAAACCAATGGTTCTCAAAATATGGAGTGGTTTTTTTTGCCTATTATGTTGTTCTTGTAAAATGGTGGTTCTCGCTAATTTAAACAACCTCGTAGCTCTTATATTTCTCGAGATAGCAATGGTGCCACACTTAACTGGAACACCCTATATTTACCGAAAACAACATTTTTATTTAAATTTTATTTATTTACAAATAAAACACACAATGTAAACTATCCGCAAATTTCTTGTAGTCCAACCATGATACCATGTCTTAAATACATCCACTATTAAATTATAAACATATTTTTATATGAATATGCATTTAATTAATAATTAACGCGAAATATATCATTATCTTACAAACTACACATAAGAACACAACAGATGACAGTTGTTTAAATTGCGCGGTTATAGTTTGTTCACTACATGGACAATCTCAAATATATAATTATATTTCACGTTGTGTAATTGCCGCTCGATTATAACGAGAGCAGTTTCACGGCCTAGACATTGTACATAGTTTGTAGTATTTTGTAATTTAGCAATCTAATAATACAAATATACATTTATTTCGTATTAATTCTTTATAATGGTATGCATATATTTTAAATATCAATTTTACTGTAGGTTAACAACTTGACTGCAGCAGAGTAAGAGAAAGAGTGCAAGATTCCATTATCCTAACAGAAAAGAATCTGATCGACTTATAATCGACGGCCTGGCGTAATTATTGGTAATTATAAATATTGAAAAGAACAACGCACTCAAAAATTGTAAGTTTTGTATAATTTGTAAGTAAATAACAAAATGCCAAGTAAAGATAGAATTATCCGTCTTAAACGCAAGCAAAACAACGAGAAAAATGTGGCAAAAAATAATAAAAATGATAATACGGGAAATATAGAAGAAAACTTTATTAATAGTCAGGTTCAATCAGGTTGTAGGAGTATATCTGTCATTTCAGTAACGGACAATAATATCAATAATGTACATACAAGTAATCAAACGAGTAATATAGGAATTAGGACAGTAAATTATCAGATTCAATTAATAGACCACGATACTAACACGTTACTAAATCCTGCAGGGTACTTAGAAGACGTACACATAGACTTTTTCTTTTCTTTAGTCCGTTCTATGACTGAGTTCAACCCTCAGCCTACAGTATATGTAAATGCGCCGGACCGTATCATTCCAGTTCAACAAGGAACTAAACACTTACAAATTTTATTCTTGCCAGGTGCAAATATTGATAGCATTGGTCATTGGTTCACAGCGTACTATGACGGTTCAGAGATAATAATTTACGATAGCATGAATTCTCAATGTTTAAATCAGAATGCAAGTTTATATTTAGAAAGATTGTTTCCTTATAGACCAACAGTTAGATTTGTCCGAGTTCAACAGCAGACAAATACTTATGATTGCGGTTTGTTTGCCATTGCATTTTTTACGAGTATAATTTTTAATCGTAATCCAGAAAACGAAAATTATGATATCAATAGGCTTAGAACACATACTTTAAATATATTTCAAACACGTAATTTAACAGTATTTCCGGTAACTCGACAACAAAAATTAAGGGAAAATTATTTAAAACGCAAAGAGAATGAAACAGACGAAGAACGGTCTAAATGTCTAAAATTAAATACAGAAAATAAATTAAAAATTTTAGCTTATGAAACACTTGATCAACAAACAAATAGGTTAAATAAATTAAAATTTAATTTCAAAGAATACATTAAAAATGAAACACCTGAACTAAAAACAAATCGCTTAAATAGATTAAAAGATAACTTTCAAAGTATGATTCAAATAGAAACACATGAACAAAAAGAAAAACGTTTAAATAGATTAAAAGATAACTTTCAAAATATGATTCAAATAGAAACACCGGAACAAAGAGAAAATCGTTTAAATAAGTTAAAAACTAATTTTAAAAAATCTATAGAAATAGAAACATCTGAACAAAAAGAACGTCGTTTAAATAAGTTAATTTAAAAAAAGTAGTTGAAACAGAAACACCGGAACAGAAAAAAGAGCGTTTGTTAAAAAATAATATAATAAATAAAAATAAAATAAAAGCAAGTAAAAATTAAATTAATAATACGAGTAGATTAGCAAGTAAAGGTATAGGAATGCAAATTGAGCCGCATTCATTGGGCCCAATGTCTGCATTATGCACTTACTGGTCATCTAAGAACTTCGCGTATGAAAAACCTTCGGACGGCAAATACACACACTGCTGCCGTAAAGGCAAGTTAAACGCATATCAATTAGGCGAGTTTCCGGAATACATAAAAAGTCTAATGATCAGTAATAACGCGGACAGTAGAAATTTTAAAGATCATATTAGACAGTACAATAGTGCGTTAGCATTTGCTTCATTTGGAGCAAAAATTTCAATGCCTCCGGGTAGAGGACCATATTGTTTCCGAATACATGGTCAAATTTATCATGATTTATCCAACTAATAATAATGTTGAAAAA
Organism: Stenolophus ochropezus; assembly: GCA_035578165.1. Lineage (NCBI taxonomy): Eukaryota > Metazoa > Arthropoda > Insecta > Coleoptera > Carabidae > Stenolophus > Stenolophus ochropezus. The sequence continues at coordinate 106,880 of JAQOWZ010000179.1, read as the reverse complement.
TATGCGCAGTTATACATTACAAATTCTGCGGAAGCGTTAGAGAAAAGAATGAATGTAGAATACAATAAACGGTGTAAACCAAATATAATGGGGCAGTTAGATGATATTATTAAAGAAAGTAATCCGTATTCTCAAGCGTACATGATGTTAAAAGAAGTAGAGCAAAGAGAAGTAGCTAGGGCAAATATTAATAATCAGTCAGTGCCAGAAATTAATTTGTGGATAGTTAGTGACAGACGAAAAGATAAGCGTAGGTATAATGTACCAACATGTAATGAAGTGGCCGTAGTTTTTACATCAAATGACGGAGAGCCACCAATAGATAGAGACATTTGTGTTCATACAAGAGCAGGCGGTTCTGTTAGAATTAATCAATTCAGCGAAAACTGCGACCCCATGACATATCCCATACTTTTTCCTCGCGGTGAATGTGGCTGGAACATGAACCTAAAGCATGCCGACGGTATTAAAAAACAAAGCATGCTACAATTTTACATGAATAGATTAGCAGTTAGAGATACATTTAATCCGTGTTTAGAAGCCGGAAAGCTAACTCAGCAGTACATTGTAGATGCATACGTGAAAGTCGAGGCTGAAAGATTGACTTATATTAGATTAAATCAGCCTACCCTCAGAGTAGAGCTGTATAATGGGTTAATGGATCATGTAAATAATTTAGCAGATAATGAGGGCGGTAAGGCGGGCACAATGGTTATTTTACCATCCACATTCCCAGGTGGCAGTCGTTTTATGTTAAAAATGTATCAGAACGCTATGTCAATTGTTAGAGAATTTGGCCGACCTTATTTGTTCATAACAGTAACGTGTAATCCAAAATGGCCAGAAATAATTGAACAGTTACGCGGAGGTCAAAGTTCTGCAGATCGGCCAGATATAGTAGCGCGAGTTTTCAACGGAAAAATTAAAAGTATGATGAATGAAATTCTTCACGATGATATTTTTGGAAAAGTCGTAGCCTTTATTTTTGTAATAGAATTCCAAAAACGTGGGTTACCACATATGCATTTGTTGTTGACATTAGATAGCGATAGTAAAATTCGTAACAAAGATGAAATAGACGAAATTGTAAGCGCCGAAATTCCAGATGAAGACGATGAACTAGAGTTGTATCACTTAGTTCGAACGCACATGATCCACGGTCCTTGCGGTATATTAAATAAATATTCACCTTGCATGAATGAAAATAAATGCACAAAAAGATACCCTAAAGAATTCCGAAATGGAACACACGAAAATATTAACGATTATCCTCTTTACAAAAGGCCAGATAATAATGCAAAGATATATATTGTCTGGAAAAACGGTTTAGTAAAGTATACAGTAGATAAAGCTCATATTAATATCGAAATATGCTCTTCGGTTAAAAGTGTTAAATATATTTGCGATTATCTGTGTAAGGGTCATGACTGCGCAAGTGTTAAATTAGGTCAACCAGATAAAGATAAAGTAATTCAATGGGATGAAATCAACGGTTATTTAGATGCGAGGTATGTTTCTGCTCCAGAATGTTGTTGGAGGCTACTGGAATATCCCTTACACGATAAATTACATACAATATTTGAGTTAGCTGTTCATTTGAAATACCAACAGGCGGTATTTTTCGTTAATGGTCAAGAGAAAAAAGCAGTAGAACGGGCAGCGAAAAAAAATACAACTTTAACTGCGTGGTTTATTCTAAATAGCACAGATGTAAATGCTCGGCAGTATGTTTATATGCAAATACTAAAATATTATGTATTTGTTAATAACGCTTGGAAGGCTAGGCAACGCGAGTCAAAACCACCAATAGGCCGAATGATTTCCGTCAGTCCCAGAGATATAGAAAGGTTCCATCTACGTTTAATATTAGTACACGCGAAAGAGGCCACAAGTTTCGAAGACTTGCGTACCGTAGATGGTAAGTTGTATAACACATACCAAAAAGCTGCTCGCGCATTAGGTCTTTTAGCACATGATAAAGAATGCGAAAATTGTTTAGGTGAGGCAGTAAAAATAAATTTCCGAGACAATTAAGAGAATTATTTGCATATTTAATTTGTTTCCACACGTCCACCAATGCCGTAGCTTTGTGGGAAAAATTTAAAGAGTATTTGATAGAGGATTATTTATTGCACAATTCCGAAAATGTAGCGCAAAATAAATGTTTAAGAAAAATTCAAGAAATATTAGAAATACATAGATTCACATTAAGCGATTTCGGTTTACCGCTGCCAGATGACGTAGATGAAAATGAAAACGATTTGATTGATATTGCAGCAGAGAAATTAGAGGGAGAACAAAATGTAGCGTTGTTTAATAATGATCAAAGAGAAATTTTAGATTTAATTTTAAATGCCGTATCAGATAGTAATAGCAAAAATAGATATTTCTTTGTAGACGGTCCTGGTGGTACAGGAAAGACATTTTTATATAATACTCTCATCAGTATTTTAAGAGGTCAAAATATTAAGGTAATAGCCGTGGCGTGGGCAGGAATAGCGGCTACTTTATTAAAAGGTGGACAAACTGTACATTCGGTTTTCAAGTTAACAGTACCTGTAAATGACGGCTGCGTATGTAAAGTTAAAGCGAATAGTAATGCAGACAAACTAATAAAAGATGCAAGTGTAAACATGTGTGACGAAGTAACTATGATACCGAAACACGCGTTAAATGCAATAGATTTACTTTTAAAAGATTTAATGAACAATACGGTACCATTTGGTGGGAAAGTTATAGTATTAGGTGGTGATTTCAGACAATGTTTACCGGTAGTAAATTATAAAAATCATCGTACCACAATAATAGAAACTTGTGTAATAACAAGTCACTTATGGCAACTCTTTCAAAAATATTCTTTAAAACAAAACATGCGTGTAAATAGGGACGAAAAAGAATTTTCTGAGTATTTACTAAAAATCGGCAATGGTTTAACTGAAGCCAAATGATATACACAAATTTACAGACCGCGGCATTTTAGCACCAACAAATGACGATACAATTGTAATAAACGAACAAGTACTGATTTTTGTGAAGGCGATAATAAAAATAAAATTAGTTATCCAACCGAATTATTAAATGCGTTAACACCAACCGGAATGCCACCTCACAAATTAACGGGAAAAGTGGGGGCAATAGTAATGTTACTAAGAAACATGAATCCAAAACGTGGGCTATGTAACGGTACAAGATTTATTATAAAAGATATGAAAACTAATTGCCTTGATGTAGAAGTATTAACCGGGCAACGTGCAGGTACCCGACTCTATCTACCAAGATTTGATTTAATTACCGATACAAATTTACCATTCAGTTTAAAAGGTCGCCAATTTCCAATTCGATTAGCATTTTCAACGACAATTAATAAATCACAAGGTCAAACTTTTAATTTTGTTGGAATTAATTTAGAAAATCCAGTTTTCACTCATGGCCAATTATATGTTGCAATGTCGAGAGTACGGTCATCTAAAAACTTAAAAATAAAATTACCGGAATCAAATATTAACGAAAATTCTAAAGAAGGAATAACGACGAATGTGGTATTTAAAGAAATTTTAAACTAAACAAGATATTAAAATCATAATGAAATAATTTCAATTAAATTTTAATCAATAAAAAAATTATATAAGATAACAATATTACATGATGTACATATTTATAAACATTATTTCAAAATTTAAAAACATTATATAGAGCATTTCATAAACATATTTTCAAAAAATTTAAGTTAAAGTGCAAATATTAAACCAATCTTTTCACATGATGAACATTATGCAGTATCGTAGCCAGGTTATTAAAAACCTTAAAGATGAAATTATCAGATTCAAATATTAAAAATAAAGATTTGAATTGTGAACAAATGGAGTATTTAGAAAAAATTTAAATTGAACAAGTAGATATCATGATAAAAAATTGTTATATTTACAATGTCATAGTCATTTCGTAACTTATTGCAAAATTATGAACAAAATATCAATAATACATAAATTTCATTATAATTAATTTTAAAACTATATAAAAATAATATTTAATGTTTGAAGTCAAAGACATTAAATAAAATTTAATAAAACTAAATAAATCTAGCAAATACATATCAAAATATATAAAAAATTGCAATCCATTTAATAATTAATGAATGAATATAAAATTTAAAAACATTTAATATACAAAAGTATATAATAAATGATAACAGACAAGCAGGCCATTCTACCATTGTATCTCAAAACTCATGCAACAGAATACTAATTTGTACTTATGTTTTTGGCATTATACTACAAAACCGCCAAGTATAGTAAAAATTTCAAGTACCATTGGAGGTTTTAATGTGTTATGTTCCAAGTCATTGTGACTGTTGCATGAATTTGAGAAATAAGGTTTTGATATTCATAAAACTATAAAAGTTCAAATATTAACTACAATTTATTTAAACATACATTTTTTAGTAAAAATACCTTTTTATTTTTAATTACTTTCGTAGATGGCAAAACAATGGCTTGGACATAATGCATTAAAACCCAATACCAGTGGTATTTAAATTTTTGCTGTACTTTGATTTAGTATTATAGCCCGTGATTAAATAAATAAATATAAGAGAAATTAAATACATTAAAAAATAAACTTTATCAAAATTATTCGCCACATAATGGCTGGTTGAAATATGAATCTCATTAAAACCATAATTTTTAAATTTAAAATTTTTAGAATATCGGAAAAACATGTAATATTATAAAAAGGATTATTGATGGTGTATATGAAATATAAAATAAAAATATAAGAATGCAATAATGATAAATTTAAAATATAAAATAAAAGCATGTTGAAGCAATAATTATGATTTAAAAATGTGATTTAGAAATACTTAATAATATAAAAAGGAATAAAAAGAATTTAAAATATAAATAATAAAAAATGTTATGATGGTAAAATTTGATTTGTTAAATAATATATGCAATATATTTAATAAATGTAATTGATATAAGTATTAAATATTATTCCAACATGAAAAGTGGTTCGTAAAATATTGTAAAAGGTAATAAAAAAGAACTTAAGTCTGATAATACCATTGCTCCTTTTACAAATTTTACGGACCTTGCCAAAATGAAAATACAATAAAAAGAATTATAAAAGGCAATTATAAATAAAACTATTCATTACATAAAAGTTAATAAAATAATATTAACAATGAAAAAGATAAATAAAATAAAAAGGACAAAACAATGGTTAAGTATTAGAAAAATTTTCTATAGCGTCTACATCCTGGTATATCGTATGTTTTACTAATATTTTCAATAATATACATTAAAAAATTTATTTAATGATAAAAAGGTCCCTACATTTAATAGTTAAATGATAACCTATTTTATATGTAAGTATAAAAAAATAATTTTAATTTTTTACATTAAAATACAATTATAATAAAATTATATTTAAATGCATATTTTACCTTCTACTACTACTAAAATATTGATTAAGCAACATTTTTTTATTATAATACAACAGTCATTAGTTAACATTAATATTTTTCATTGACAATAAAAAATGTAATAGCTCTTAAACAATACTGCTGTCAATAATTTTTAATTAATACCATCTAAAAATAAAGACGTTATACGAAAACAATCTAATACCAGTCTTAAGTTAAAACATGTTGCATTTCTCTATAATATGTATTAGAAATGTGACGTTAAACAAAAGTATATAATAAATCGCAACATGTGGGCAGGCCAGTCTACCATTGTACCTCAAAATTCATGCAACAGAATATAAATACACATTTTTTTGGCAATATACTACATACTACTACAAAACCGCAAAGTATGGTAAAAATTCCTATTAGTGCTGGTGGGTTTTGAAGTGTTATGTAATTTAGTCATTGTCACTGTTGTATGATTTTGAGTAACAATATTTTCATTTTTAAAAATCTGCAAAAGTACAAATATTAACTGAAATTTATTTGGTAAGAGTACATTTAATTTAAATTTTTTTGTTTTAAATTACATTTTTATGTACATAATGTGTACCATATTATCTATAATTCCTTGGTAGACTTGGCAAGACAATGACTTGTTACATAATACTTTAAAACCCTATACCAGTGGTATTTGGGATTTTTGCTGTACTTTGCTTCAATATTATAATAGCCCGTGGTTAAAAAAATTAAAACAATAAATAAGAAAAAATTAGCTTCATAATAATTACTCGTCACAAACCGGCTGGTGGGTATGAAGCTAATGAAGCATATTACAACATTATAATAAAAAAAAACCACAAAGCGATCAAATAAAAGAAAAATAAGAGAGTAATAAATCACAAAAGTATGAATGTTTGTGTGAATGTTTGTATGAAATCGAGTTGCCAGGTTATCAAAATTTGTTTTTTATTTTATATGAAAGATTCTACAATTTTAACAATAATAACTGCAGTTAGTAAACAAATCGTATTCTTTTAATATTTTGTTGAGTTGAGTAAAATATTTCTATAAATTATCTAAAATGTAAATGAAATTTTTATTAATATTATTATACATTCATATTTTTAAATTATTTAACTTATTTGTATTTAAAATTATCTGGCAACTCAAATAATTTCTAATAAAAATTAAAATATAATGTCAGAAAACTTTTTCAAAATCATATATTTCTTAAAAAAAATGTAGAATGATTTGATAAACTTTTGTAACTAATTAAAAGTTAAATTCATAGTATATAATAAAGATACACAAATATCAAAATAATTTTATTTGATTCACATCGATATAATATGGTATGTCATTATCAAGGTCTGGGAAATATAATTTTTGTATTTCATATTTTTAGATAATAATAACTGAAATCTACACTGCATTATGGCTGTAAACTATGTCGAATATAATAAATATGGGATACAAGTATACCAGTATTTGGACAATTATATATGTGAAATCGTAATACCGAAGTTTTTTCAACTGAGGCGAACATTTTTTTTATAAAAAAAGTGTTTGAATGTTTACATATTTTATATAAATTAATAATGTTTCTTTTTAAAAACAGAAAACTGGATCGATGGGATAAAATCTACAAGTTGAATTTTTTGTTCGTTAAATATTTCATTCATTTCAATCACAAGAAAATGATTCAATTTTATTCGAATATAGTATTTTATATGTTGATGTCAGACAATTAATCCACTGTAAAATGACGGTAACAATTAAAAGAAACTAATCTTCCTCAATTATATTAGTCTTTATTTGTAGAGGACAGGAGTTTCACCAGAATGTCTGTTTGAAATACTTGTCAACAATAATCTTAACTGAGAATTGATATTGAATATTTTGGAACCGAACTTTGAAACCTATTCGCTGACGATTTTCCTACCATTGGAAAAACTTCAATATTATAGACAAAGTTTAATAAGAATGGTAAATACATTATATTAAGAAAAACATCTTTATTAATTATTTTTTATTTAATAGAATGCACAACCCTTTCATCACTGGCAGAATACTTCTTCGAATTATCAAATAATTTATTAAACATAGGTAATATTTATTTGTAACTAATTATTTATATTTACTCATTAAAATTTTTTCAGATAAAATATACATAAAAGTTACTACATTAGTTGAAAGAACAATTTTTCAAATATTGCATTATAAATTCTACAAGCAAAGTTTGCAGTGTTCAAACAAAGTAAGTCAAATTCTTACTAATGCTCTTTGCGGCTGTTATATATTTTGCTTTATTTGGTTATAGGTACTTAGCCCAATCCTTCTGCGAACAAACGCTCTTCCTTTATACATGAAACAATTCCAATATATTTAAATAATGTAAGTCATTTTTTTACTACTGATATATCTCATTATTTCAAATTATTCTTTTTGTATAGTGATCGTCTTTTGCTAACGTTTTTTGGACGGTTTTCCGTTAGCATTTACAGGGAATCCTGGAGACTGATTCTTCCCGTCCAGAAGCTTCTTGCTGTGTAACTTATTGTCATTATTATGTATTGTAATGTTTTAATAATTTATTACTTTCCTATTTTGTGTATCCAAGTTATAATTAAACATTTGTTTAAGACGTTGTTATTACCTCCCGCCTATCAATATATAGATAAGGGAGGTATTGTTTTTGGTCAGATTTCTCGAGTGCGGGTTTTCAACATATGAGCACGAAATAGGGTCCCTAGAATACGATTTTACTATTTTTAGCATAATGTTTGTATGTCTGTGTGTGTTTTGTGTGTGTGTTTGAGTCTGTAACGATTTTTCGTCCACGATAACTCCAATACGATTCACGTTAAAAATATAATATTTGGTATTTAAGAGTTATATTCTAATATGATGAACTTATTAGATTTTGACTACAATTGGTTAGCCAGTAGTAGTACTTTACATGAAGCTTTAAACCATTTTTCTAAAAAATTACCTCTAAATACCATATTTTTCAAATTTCGTTATAATAAATATAAAGATTTTTTAATTTTCTACTGATCTGCATAAATATGTTTATATATAACTTCTAGCTAGATAGAAAAAAAAATATATATAAATTATAATAATTTTACATATCGTTTAGGCTGAGGAATTTCGATAAAACAGATGAGTTATTCATATGTTCACAAAATTTGACATATCATGTCAAATTTGATGTAAGTAAGTGTGAAAGATAAAATAAGTAAAAATGAAGTAATTTTATTGTAAAATTTAAAAAGATGGAAGAAATATATTAGGAATGTATTTGCATGCGTGAATCAAAGTAAGTTCGCTTCCGGTTTTAGTAACGTCAAAAATAGCTGTCAATGCTGTCATATTGGTCACACTAATTTTATGAAGGAAATTTTAGGTATGAAATTAATTAGAAATATTCTGAACTGCAATAACAAACTAATATTAAAACTACAAATTAAATGTATTGAAAAACTGATATAGACTATATTACTACAATGGCGGGAGGTATTGTATTGGACACACTAGATTTTTTTTATGTTGTGATGAGGAATTCAAGCATTACAATTAATTCGGAGGTCCCCAAATTATTACCGATTTTAAGTACCTATACTATTATTATAATAATTCACTATTACTGGCGATATAAAAAAAAATATTTAATTTTGAATGACAAGTAATTTTGAATAGAATACACGTTTACACACAAATTTCTCGTTTTATTACATGAAAAATAATTGCTTAGACTTATGACTACAATTACCTATTGAAAGAAAGTAGTATGTTGCTTTGATCTTCAAATTATTTCCTGTGAAAAAAATAATTTCAGATGCTAGTTTTCGCAAGTTAATATCAAAATTATACATAATTTCATATATAATGTATTTGCTGATTCATATTTCCTTATACATTGCACGTTTTATTATACGACAAAATAATTAGTACATTTTAGCTACAATTGTTTTAACAAAACCAATACTTTACTTGAAGTTCAAACTTTATATTTTATTGTAAAAATTTCTTTGCATGCTATGTTTCATCATGTTATTACAAAAATTTAAAATAATTTCATGTTTCTTATATTTGTTGATTCACAGGTTTCATTGAACTTTAAAATATTTAATAAGAGATATTACCTGAATAATAATTATTATTATATATTATGTGTTTTAACATTTTGAGAACGAGGCTCTACAATACATTGGAATTGATAAATACTAGTTTTTACTAATTTTAAATATATAATTTATCCATAAGTAATTATAAAAATCAACTATTAAATAAAAGTTTATTTTTATGTTTTTATTTCTGGGCTTTTTTGTGATAATTTAAATTTTCTCATATTTGTCTAACATTCAATAGCTGAAGAAAGCGATTTTTACATCTTTTCTTCGAATTCAAGGTATTTGAAATTATATATACTACATTTTTTAATAATTATAAAAATCAATTACATTTAGTAATAATAAAATATTTAAATCATTTAAAATATAGATATTTATTAAAAAAATCAATGGCTTTTATTGTCGCGTATAAAATTTGGCATGTTTAGAATTCCCAATAAATTTTTTTTAAATCATTATCACCTTGGGGACGATCGCAATTGCTACAAAAATATATGTATAAATTTTGTTAAAATTTTACCTCTTATAAAATGATGTACTATACTAAATTACTTAATTATAAAAAATGTTTGTTTTTGTTTATAATTTAGGTTGGATATTAATAAAATAAATCTGTAATTATATACATGTATGTAAATTACTTTCAAAAGCTACAATAATTGTAAAAAATGTTACCAAAAATAGATATATACTCAAATAAAATATATCTTTCGATATTATTGATGGAAATATATTCTCTAATATTCGATCTGCAGTTAAAAATGTACCTATTATTAAACATAAACATTTTATTATTATTATTATTATGTTAAATCAATTCAAATAATGCTTTCAATCTTCTTATTTACTTTTAATCACATTCATATATCATAATTTATTATAAAAAATTAACTTTACTTGTTATTACGGTACTTACATATTAAAATATTTTCAAAAGTTGTTAAACAATATATTTATTTTCTCTTAGAATGAATGTTTCCGCACATTTTACATCTCTAAGTACCTTATATTTATAATATATAAACAGTTCATTAAAAATATTGTTAAATTCTAAACAATCAGTATATATATATATATATATATATATATATATATATATATATATATATATATATATATATATGTAATTCTGTTCTTCATACTTCTTAAAATTGACACCAAATTGAATTCTCAGTGAACTAAAGTATATTTAATTAGATTAATTACACAAATAAAGGATAAAATTACAAATTATTACCTAAAGAATCAAGTTTAAATGTCCATAATTATGTCAAAACTATTTCATGTCGTTTACAAAACAATATTTGACAGTTGCCATGCATAAAGAAAAGGTAGTGGGTGGCAATGTGTAAACAAGTGATATATAGGTTTCAAATTTATATCTCCCCTCCCGATGTTTTAAACCCAGGTTTAAAAAAAAACAAATCCTAAAGTTAGTAAGTCTAGATATTACAAAGATCACAACATTATTCACTGACAATATTAACTGGTATTAATTTACAAGTGTGATATAAATTGGCTTCTTTACTCTTCTTTCCAGTATCAATTTCATAAATTACATTAGAAATTTTCTTCAGTATTCGAAATGGACCACTTCTAATCTCATCCAATTTGTTCCTATTTAACTTGTTTCCATTTTTAACATATACTAGATCATTCTCCTTGAATTCCCATTCTCTTCTATTTTTATCAATTCTTTCTTTATTTTTTTCAAAGTTCTTCATTGAATTCAATAATGCCTGTTCTCTATCTTTACTTAGATTACTTTCTTTAACAAACTCATTTGGAACAATCTCATTTTCTCGACCATACAGTAAGTAATTTGGAGAGTACTTTGTAACACTGTGTGTTGTTCTGTTGTATTCATCTACACATTCATGTGCAATGCTAGACCATGCTCTTTTACCATTACTATTAATTTTACAACGAATTCGGTTCACTAGGGTTTGATTCAGCCTTTCATTTAACCCATTAGATTCTGCGCAATCAACTGAAGTGAATATAAGTGAGATGTTCTTTTTTTTTTAGATAGTTTTTTAATTCTTTAGAATTTATTCCAGTATATTGGTCAGCTAAAATTATTTTAATTTCATGTTTGTCTGCAATTTTGTCAATTAGATTTATAAAATCACTTGCAGATTGACCTTTGGTTGTTAAAATGAATGCTGCTCTTGAAATTGATCTGCTAAAATGTGCATGTATCTCTTTGACGATCTATTACCACCGAAACCGCCAACTGAATCAATTGACATAATCTCATACGGTTTAGTTGCTGGCCCCAGTTTAGACATTAATCCAATTGGTCTACTAGTTCTGGATTTATTTTTTAAACATATTTCACATTGTTTATAAAAATTTTGAATTATTTTATCCATGTTTATGAAATAATAATATGGTCTCAACTTGTTAATCATATGACCAACGCCAATATGACCATAGAATTCATGTATCATTTTAATAAGTTTTAAACCAAACTCTTGTGAAACATAAATTCTCTGTCTGTTTTTTAATTTTTTAAAACTAACATCACCTTTCTTAATCACTTTCTTTGAATTCTTAATTTCTTTCTCAATCATTTTTTGATCGTCAATTATTTCCTTCAATGTTACCATGTTTACAACTTTCAATATATCCTCATTGTTTTCAATATTTTCTAAGACCGGGTTTCTTGACAAAGCATCAGCTTCTATATTGTCTTTACCTGGTGCATAAATAATTTTGAAAGAATATTGTGATAAATAATGCATTAAATACCCGAGTTCTTCATCCGTTCTTGCCTTCACTCTGAGTGTTTCAAGTGGTTTATGATCAGATATTACAGTGAATTCTCTACCTATTAACCAGTATTGCCAGTACACAATTGCTTCTTTGATTGCCAAAGTTTCTAAATAAATTGCTTTCTTCTTCTGTTGACTTTTGTTTAATTTTCTTGAGAAATAAGCTACTGGATGAAGTTTGCCATCTTCTTGTGGTTGCTTAAGAATAGCTCCTAAACCAGCACCACTTGCATCTGTGTGAATGAATACATCTTTCTCCGGATTATAAATTGCTAATATAGGACTAGAACATAAGTAATCTTTGATATCACAAAATGCTTTTTCACATTCATCTGTCCATTCAAACTTCACTGTTTTTCTTAGTAAATTGTGTAATGGTTCAAGTTTCTTAGCTGCATTTTCAATGTATTTATAATAAAAATTTGTCTTACCTAAAAATTGTCTTACATTAGTTCTATTCTTTGGTTTCTGAAAATTTCTGATAGATATCAAGTTGTCTTTATATGGTCTGATCTTATTTTTCTCAATTACATGTCCCAGATATTTAACAGAATTCTTAGCAAAGTTACATTTTAACAGTTTTAACCTAAAACCTTCTTTCTTAATTGCACTCATCAATGTTTCAATGTGTCTTAGATGCTCTTCGAATGTTTTTGAGAAGACCAATATATCATCAATATAGTTGATACAAAAATAATTCAATTTATTTCTTCTTATAATGTTTGCAAGAATTCTTTGGAAAATCGCTGATGATGTCTTTAGCCCAAATGGTAAACAAACCCAATGCCAATGTCCATTTTGTGTGACAAATGCTGTTTTCTCTCTATCTTCTCTCTTGATGGGAATAGACCAAAATGCTGAGTTTATATCAAATGCTGAAAACCAATTACAATCACCAGCTTTAACAATGATATCTTCAATCCTTGGAAAAGGTTGAGGTTCAGGTACAACCAGTTTATTCAATTCACTAAAATCGATACATAATCGTGATCTGCAACCATCTTCTTTCTTGTATGCTAAAGTAACTGGTGCTGCAAATGGTGAACTTGTTTCTTCTATAAGACCTGCCTCTAACAATTTAGCAATTTGGGATTCAATCTCTTGTTGATCTGGTATAGAACACCTGTATGGTTTCTTAGCAATATATTTATCTTCTGTCAATTTAATCTGTGCTTCTTCATTCTTAACCATACCAACATCAAATTTATTCTTTGCAAATACTGACTCATGTTTGTTGATTAATTCCATTATCTTATTTTTCTTATCTTCATCTAAATGATCTAAATTTGCTTCAAATTTAGTAATATCAATGTATGCATTAAAGTTTATTGGAATATTTTCTTTCTCTTCTGCTTTATGAGTAATTATTTCTTTATCATTATTATTTAATCTTTGAAAAATTCTCAAATTTTCATCTTGAATTAGTTTAAACTTCTTTATTGCATCTAGACCTAATAGTAGATCATATGAAAAATTATTATTCTTTACAACATAAACATCTAAAATATCTTCAATCTTATTTATCTTTAAATGTAGACGTGCCCGGCTATTAACGAAATTCACACCACTAATTGTTTTAAATATGCTTTTATTTTCTATTAATTTAGTTTTTAGTTGTTCTATAATATAATAATTAATTAGTGTTACATTAGAACCACTATCATAGATTCCTTTAACTTTCTTCTCTTTATTAATTATAACATTTAAGGCAATTAGTGGAGTAAAATTCACCGGGTGAGCTAGTTTTTTTTTTCATCTAGCTCAATTTTCATTAATTCATTAATCTCAGTTTCTGTAATGTTAACTTGTTTCATTTCCAAATACTTTTCTTTGTTACGACATAATCCGATTGGATGGAAGCGATCTTGTGATGTTGGATACAATGCCTTACAAATAGTACACGGTTTCTTCTCAGTTGAAGTTCTAGCTGAAATAGTATTCTTTTCTGTACTCCTCTTATCAATTCCCATAACATTGTTGAATAATCTTGTTTTCATTTCTTTCTTTTCTTTAAAGTAGTACGAGTCAAACTTTCTCAATTCATTAATTAATTTATCTGTTGATTTCATTTCTTCGCGGTCTAATTTATCTTGAATACTCAACGGTAATCCTACAACAATGTGATTTATCTTTGAAATTATAGACATTTCTTTCTCAACTTCAGACAATAAACGTTCTTTTTTTAAAGCATAGTCACTAACTGAACCATTTAAATATCGAAAAGTATATGCATGTCTAACACTTGTCCATCCCTTATCAGCAAATACCATCAGAAACGAATCAGTCCAAATTAACCATTGATCTGTAGGAAACTCTTTCAGTTTAGTAATGTACCATTCCTTTGCACCTCCTTCCAGAAACAATTTTAGGCAATTGATTTTTTTACTTTCGTCTATAATCTTGTGTCTTTCACATTCCTTTTCAAAACTACTTAACCAATCCCTGGCATTTCTTTTACCATCAAATTTGTCAATTGTAAACTTCTTTTCAATATCCGATAGATTCAGTTGTTTCTCAGCTAATTTTAGTTTTAATTCATTAATCACTTCTATTAAATCACTTTGGTTCTCTAATGATGTAGATGATGCTTTCTTTCTTACCTCTTCAGTAGATTTTTCTTCTAAATAAATGTTTCTGAACACAAAATTATTATCATCATCAATGTATAAAGGAACAACAATGTCCGGTAAGGTGATTTGTAAGTTACGAAATTGACCTGGTTTATTTAAACCAGCAACACCATTTTTCACAGTACCAATCTTGAATAAATCAGTGTGAAAAGACTCATACCGAATATTCTCTGGAAATTCATAGCGTACCGTATCATTTGGCCATCTTATTGATTTAACTGAATTCACTAATTTCTTCTCTGTATCAAATATCTTCTCAAAATGAATCTTCACTTTAGTTGACATCTTTCAGAACATAAAATTGATTTGTAATTCTGTTCTTCATACTTCTTAAAATTGACACCAAATTGAATTCTCAGTGAACTAAAGTATATTTAATTAGATTAATTACACAAATAAAGGATAAAATTACAAATTATTACCTAAAGAATCAATTTTAAATGTCCATAATTATGTCAAAACTATTTCATGTCGTTTACAAAACAATATTTGACAGTTGCCATGCATAAAGAAAAGGTAGTGGGTGGCAATGTGTAAACAAGTGATATATAGGTTTCAAATTTATATATATACAATTATATAAAGTATTTTCTATATTTAAATTACTCGTAATACTATTTAAAACTTCATTCTGAATAAATTTTTTATACTTATTCTTAAAATTATTATTGTCATACGTTTTCCTAAAATTACTAATCTAACTATTTATTAATTTTTCTACCCGAACTAAACTACTTATCTTATTTTTACTTAAATCTAAAAAATTGTTCCCTTTTCTTGATTTTAATTTTTCATTCGGTATTAAACTTATAATTACACCACCTACTCTCGTAATTTTGTCCATTTCATATACACTACACTTTTTTTTTAAATTAACTCTTTTTAAATATTTCATGAACTCTTCAAAATTGTCAATATCCATATATTTTTTGTTTAACACATCGCTCACCAACATCGTCACCACTCGCATACACGGGTTAGGATCAACCCCACCCGCGAAAAAGGTCCTCCAGTTCTCGTCCAGGGGTATTGACCACACATTCAAAAGTCTGTCGTTATTATCATTTAATTGCTTATTAGGCGGGAAATTAAAATTTACTACTTCGGCTGCCCCCGTAATAATATCTAAAAAAGGATAATTAAATAATAATGACTCGTCTTTTGAATGCGTTTCGCTGTCTTCAAAAAAAGGTTGAGCGTATGGTTTACTCATGTCGCTACAACTCTTTTTTGAAGACAGTTCATCATCGCTGCCGCTAGCTGATCTCCGCTTTTTTTGCGTCACCGGCGTGAACACGGCCTCGACCGCCTCATTTATGATATCGTCAATCGTGGCCGTTGACGATGCCGCTGCTACCGGTGACTCTATAACGCCAATCTCCTCCGTGAGATCTTCCTCAGCAGTAGCGATGACATCTCCCCGGGGCCTAGAGTCGATCTCCCTCTGGATCCTCTTGATTTCAGCCTCTAGCACCTAGTGCTTTTCTTCAAGGGCCATGATTTCGGGGTCATGCGACACCATCTCCCCCAGAAGCTTCATGACGTCTTCATCTATGACGGCGTTATTAATTTCGCCGTCATTTACGGTAACTATATCACCTATACCTGGTTCGTTTTCTAGAGATGAGGCGTCGGCTTCATTCTCGATAGCAAGGAGGTTTGTAACATCCTCAGCCCTAGGTCCTCGGACTTGCACATTGGAGAGTATGTTGAAGTTCTTCGACCTGGTGCTGGTGATTGATCCCGAGGATGGTAAACACTCTTCATCGTCGAAACTGCATGCATATGTTAAAGCCATGATAGAAACGTATAAGTACAATACAACACTGTATACTAAAGAAATGTAATTTTTTCCCCGTCGTATTTATACGGATTTTCTAGTTGTTATCTCATACACTTAATTTGAGCTATGCATTCATGTTTCCTAATGTATTTAAAATATAATTATTTCAAATTATACATATACTTTTTACAATAAGAAATTCACCTAAGTACCTGATTTATATTTATTACCTGTTATTTGAAATCACACATATTGGAATATTTTTTGAATAATTAGGAACAATAAATAAATATATATTTCAATAATTCCATTATAATTTCTTTAATACTTTCTGGTCCTGGGTGACCGAAGTAATTGTTACAAAAATTAATGTATAATTTTTTTTCATATGTTACTAATAAGAAATGTGGTACATATAGCACTAAATTAATACAAAAAATCAATTAAGTTGTATTGTTTATCAACTTCCAACACTTTAATTTTCTTTCGAGATTTAATGTATTTAAATATTATCATTGAAAACTTTCCCCATCTCGACATCAAATCTCAAACTTAATGTTTTGCAAATCCACATATATGTATTTGAATTAACTAATATATTTTCTAGGAATTACAAATATCAATTACATTGACATGAAGGACTCGACACGACCTCCATATTTAAAGAATCAATTTTTTCTACCAAACTCTGAACAGTTGGCATGACTTCTGATGATGTGACCCATTGGCATTCTTCTACTGCAGCGGTCGGGGAACCGGGGTTAATTACCCCAAATGGGGTAAAAATGAAATTTTGAGGGTAAAAATTAAACTTTTGTGAATAAAAAGTATATATTTTTAATTTGTTATTTTATAAACCTGTTAGTATTTTTTTCAACTTAAACAATTTAGCGACAAATGCTGGCGATTTCGTTTTTTTTTGCTCTTCGCTATGGGGTAATATCAACTTACACAAAAATATTTTGGGGTAATGATTAACAAAGTTCCCCGACCGCTGTTCTACTGGTTTAATGACGACACCTAAATGATGCAAAATAACGACTATATTTACGGAATCCACGGCTTACGATGACCAGAGCATAAGTATAACATTTAATTATTGCAACTAATGTTTGATATTGGGTTTTTCTTTGATTCGATATTTTATATAACATATTTTAATTTCAAGTAAACCCTTTCCCGTACAGAAATTGTTTATAATTAAGTCTAATAAACAATTATTACATAAGAATTGTGTGTAAAGAAAAATATAAGCAAAAATCTATTTTTTTGAGTCGAGTAGTTCAGGAACAATTTTAAGTTGAACACTAAAACACCATAAAATTTTTAATTCATATTATTATTATCGAAACATGAACAGACACAATTACTTTCTGACTATTTATACATAAAGATATTATAATTCCATAAATTTTATTAACGTAGCCTATTTGCAAATTATTGTATATATGCAGCAATACTCAAACTCTCTAAATCTTTTATATTTAAAAATAAATTAATATCATTAAAATATTAAATAAAGATCGTAATTAAAAAATTATCACCATTTCATAGCTGAAGCTTAATTACCCTAAACTTTCTTAACATTGAACACTTTCCCTAGTACAATGTCACATGATTAAGTAACTCACATTTAGCTATATTTAAAATATTCAAATACGTTCATGTAATTTATATGTTATTTATTTATTTATTTACATTTCAAAAATACTGATGTTTCTACATTTGTATAAGTATTACAATTTAACAAATTCTATCAATCTCTCTTGATTGCCAGTGCCATATTCTTTTATACCAGTATATTTCAAACACCATTTCGTAATATTTTTTTCTTTTAATTAATATATTTGGATATCTGATTAATCACCAAGCCGTGATAGAAGGTATGTTACAAATTCATCCCATTCTGCAATTATTTTTCATCCAAATCCTGTAATAACGGTCTTAATATCAAGTAACTTATATTGATTATTGTAAATTTCTTTTGAGGTTTGATCTCAAATAGCTGTCCTTTCTTATTCATCGATGTAAAGTCCATTGCTATATAACCGTAATAATTAATGTATTAGCTGTGTTTAAACTTACCGGATGTCGTGATTTTCTATACCGTAGTTCTGTACAAGGTGATGAAGAATAAGTTTTATTGAAAAAATAAACATGCCTTTATATCACAAAACATAATGAAATATTATTGATAAATATCACAAGGGGACGTCACAACTTACAACTAAAAATATAATCTGTTATTCCACATAAGTCAATTACCGAAAAAAATATCAAGTAATTACAAAAGATATAAAATGTTTCTTGTAAGCAATTTCTAAAAAATCAATCAAAATAGCAATTAACAGAAAATATTTTAAAAATTTGTTATTCAAGGCGGAATCTATTTCTTTAACAAAGAATACTAAAACATATTCACACTTCTTACTTTTATAGCAGGTAATGAACCCTTAAAATAGATATATTTTACATTCACCAATTATGAAAGTTATTTTTATATAATTTAAAAAATTTTAAACGTCGCAAACAAATATAAATAGAAATAATTCAATTAACTAATTACTTGTTTTCAAAATATTCTTACAATTTTAAAAGACAATTTCCTCAAGGTCTATTGATATTCACAACAAAGGTTTGAAATTTGGAATTTTCCAACAATTTGAAAAATCATAAGGTCACAAACAAATATATTTTGAAATAATGACATGTTTACGAAAATCAGTTAGCATTGTTTTAATGAAACAGAAAAATAGATGTATTTTACTTTCACTAATTAAAAATAAATTTTCAAAATATATTTGTATAAAATGTTTCTTGTAACAATTCGAAAATCAATTTCCTCAAGGTCTAATGATAACAATGGTAAACCTATTTGAAATTTTCCAACAATTTAAAAAATCATAAGGTCACAAACAAATATATATTGAAATAATGACTTGTTTACAAAAATCAATTAGGATTATTCACAAAAATCAATTAAAATATATATTATATCACACTTTCACATCTCTGATATAATTAACTTTCTATGACGTAGGCTCCGTTTGACGGCTGCCTTCAGTGTTTCACCATACTACTCATGAATATGAATGTTTTAACAAAAATATTCATTTCAAGAATAGGTAAAATCTAACTTAAGTTTTGTAAAAAATCATATAAATATTTGCTTCCGCGCCCGAATTTTCTAATTCTTTATCATATTTTAGCAAAAAGTAAACATTGCAACAAGAAAATTGCTATTTTAAGTGTGGTAGGTATTCTAGAATCCACCCCATGCAGCTTACAATATACAACGTATTCATTAAAATGACACCCGAAAATTGAATGTTTATTATCTGATTGGTACCACGTTATGGTCACATTTGCATGTCCAATGCTAAAATTATCCATATTATAGATCCTAAAGCATGAATATGATTGTTTTAACAAAAATATCCAATTCAAGAATAAGTAAAATCTGACTTTATTTTTGAAAAAAAATCAAATAAATATTTGCTTTTTTAAAATTTTTCATCATATTTTAGCTAAAAGAAAACATTGCAACACGAAAATTGCTATTTCAAGTGTGGTAGGTACTATAGAATCCAGCCAGAACCACACTTTCACTAATTAACTTTTTATGACGTAGGCTCCGTATCGACGGCCGCCTTCAGTGTCCCACCATACAACTTTTATGCTTTAGGGTCTATACTATGGATAATTTTAGCTTTGGACATGCAAAAGTGACGACAACGTGGTACCAATGAGATAATAAAAATTGAATTTTCGGGTGTCATTTTAATGAATACGTTGTATATTGTAACCTACATGGGCTGGATTCTTGAATACCTACGACACTTGAAATAGAAATTTTCTTGTTGCAATGTTTTCTTTTAGCTAAACTATGATGAAGAATTATAAAATTCTGGTGAGGAAGCAAATATTTATATGATTTTTTACAAAATAAAGTCAGATTTTACCTATTCTTGATAAATACGTTGTATATTGTAAGCTACATGGGCTGGATTCTAGAATACCTACCACTCTTGCAATAGCAATTTTCTTGTTGCAATGTTTTCTTTTAGCTAAAATATGATAAAGAATTATAAAATTCTGGCGCGGAAGCAAATATTTATATAATTTTTTTACTAAAATAAAGTCAGATTTTACCTTTTTTTGATGAATACGTTGTATATTGTAAGCTACGTGGGCTGGATTCTAGAATATCTACGACACTTGAAATAGCAATTATCTTGTTGCAATGTTTTCTTTTAGCTAAAATATGATGAAGAATTATAAAATTAGGGCGCAGAAGCAAATATTTTTATGATTTTTTACAAAAATAAAGTCAGATATTACCTAGTCTTGATAAATACGTTGTATATCATATACTATTTTGATAGATTCACTATCTATATATCTATCTATCTATCTATCTATCTATCTATCTATATTTGGATTCATCACGACGATCAGGCATCGTTTGTCCAGCTGAAACTCCTAGACCATTCGAGTAATTGCAGTAATTTTTTTTCCAAGTTGTAGTGTCTTTTGGGGGTCTCATATTTTTACTGTGAGTGGTTTTTATTTAAAAAAATAAAAACTGCGTAAAATTGGTACACTGAAACAATGGATCCCAGAGGCCATGTCTACATTTAAGAAGAATCACGGTTCTCATCCGTCAAATTTGACAATTCAATATGAAACTTTTATTTGATTTTTTTTGGAAAATGTGAAGAGATATTATGAATTGAATTATGTTATCATATATTATAATAGTGAGCGAAATATATACAAATATACTGAATGTTAAATGTGGTGTATTTAAAATATTTATTTTTTGACATTTCACGTTTATCATATGTTAGAGCTGTCAAAAATTCGTAGTACAAGTTTTATATTTTCAAAGACAAATATACAGAAATAAAAGTAATCTATGTTTAAAAGAATATGTACAATACACTTTGTGATGTAAGTATATCATTTTAAATTTGTTTCACTGTATTTAAATATGTATTTTCATTTCAGTTACAATTTTTAATTGGTTACCCAAACAAGAGTACATTTATAGAAGAGAAATAACATAAAATTACTGATAATAACACTACTGAAATGTAACTGATTATCATAAAAGTGCATTGTACATAATAATTTACGGCAAACCTTATTTACAATATTTAAATTGTCATGACTTATGACGTTTGTCAAAACGTCAGTTCTAATCAAGCAATCATAATGCAAGTCTTGTATTTGCTTGGAGAAATATATAGTAAAATTAGTTTAAAATAAAATTACACTTCATTTTGTAATGTAAGTGTGTAATTTTATATTTTCTTGGCTGTATTTTGATGTGTTTTCATTTCAGTTATAGTTTTTAATTGGTAAGTTATCCAAATAAGATTATATTTATAGAAAAGAAATATCATAAAATTACGGATAATAACACTATTCACATAAAACTAAATTCTGGAAATCAAACAAGGTGCGTAGCATTCAGTCATAAACTCATTTATTTAAAAATACTGACAAACCTTTCCTTCATACCCTTTTGAAAGAAATTTTAACAATTTATTGTACAATAATTATTTTGAATTTTGTATCTGGATTATATTAAACTGTAAGTAACTGTTTTTTATACATTCTTTATGCATTTCATCAAATTGAAATGATGAAACTGATTACAACAAAGATTAGATTTTTAAAAATTCTATTATATTTTGTTATGGAGTGAGATGATTTTTTAAATGAAAACGTTTAAAAAAACAAAGTATCTATCCAATTATTCATTTTAATTGATATTTAAAACAATAAACACTTTCTGAAACCAAATATTAATCGAGAAATAAGTTTGATGACATACGCACTCAGTCGAATGTGACTGTAAATGAATTGCATGAAAATTAGTTTAAGGTAAATTTTGGATGATGAAAGGTTGCGAGCAGGGTTTGCAAGTTCTCACAGTTAGTTTTAATTATTATACTGTAGTTATAAACATATATCATTTTAAAATATATTATTATTCTTTTATATTCATTGAATAGTAAATGAAAATTACTTTATGAACATTTTTATTTCATATATTTTATTCAATTAAAATTTGTCGAACTAAGTGTCCCTGTAAAAATTATAAGATATATTTTAAAGAGATGTATTTAGAAACAAAAAATATTTAAAATTTAACAATGAGCCTTTAGGTTACCGAAAATTTAAAAGAAAACGGACGGCTTTGATTGTTAGCTGCTCTTTTTGTAAATTTTCGGGATCCTAAAAGCCCATTGTTAATTGTTAAGATATATTTATAATATTTTTATTAAAAAAAATAGTGTTCTAATTAAATTTATTAACAAGTGTCTTTGAATTTTAAAATTCACCCTTAATGGTTACATTCAGTAATCCGACTGTGTAACACATGTTTGAACCGCATCCAAAATATAGTTGTCAAATTATCTTCTCATTTTGACATTGCTGAAAATATAAGTATTAGACTTTATTATGCGTTTAAAATCAATAAGACTAGATATTCATTTTGCTGTATTATCATAAAGAGACTTTATGTTATTAAGAAATGTAAAGAAGTTAGCAATTTATGTATATCACAACTTGTATAAATGAAACTACTGCAAGAAACAAAGTTGTTGTTTATCATAGGTGTTATTTCTATAATTTTATCTTTAACTATAACTGTGTAGTGAAGTCATATTTAAATAAGAATTCTAAAATACAGTCCAAAACTGATCAGTCTATGATTTGGAACAAGCCTTTACAAGCGCAGTTAGAAAAATATCATAAAGTTTCAATAAAATCATTCTACATACAAATGTATTGAAATTGTCTTGATTTTCTTTTTACATTTTCAGAACATAAGCAAAGAAATTTTGTCTTAAACGAGTGCATAAAGTATTATACTTATAGCGAAATTAAAAGCACATTAAATAGAGCTGGAAGTGCAAAAATAAAATCAGTAGAAAGAAGAAATAAAAAAATAAAAACCGTCATAAATAATTCATACGATAGACAAATTCGCAATAATACTACATATTCTGCAATGAACTCTTTCATTGTAGATGTACATATGTACCAATAGATTTAGATTAGTACAGAAAAAATATGACAATGATTATTATAATGAAAATGTTGTTGATAAGAATCAATGGCTACAATTTTTATTGTAATCAAGCCATGCGTTATAGCTTGGAAACCGAAAATAAAGCGAAATCAGTATTTCAAGCTTCAACTAATTATATTTTACATGAAATTGGACTTGCTATGTTGTAATATTATCTAACCAACCATACTTAGCATGTAGTGATGATAGTTTTATCAAAACAGAAAACGGATTTGAACTTCTGGAAATAAAATGTCCTTATTCCTGTCAAAAAAAAATCATTCTAGATTTACAAAATAAGAAGTCAGCTGTAAATAATTTGTTTCTTTTCACATCATACTGGTGATTTGAAAATAAATAAAACAACACTAGCGCCACCAGTTAGTTTGATATGTCACAAAGTATTCAAAATATTATTATGTTCATGTTTTTGCTTAGAATAATAAATTTCATTTATGCCTAAAAATAATATTTTTACTCATATACATATAAAATTTAATATAAACATATTTAATTGTTGAATAATTATATCGATTCCTTCTTTAGCAGATGCAATGACATTCATAAATAGTGATATCTATGTAATTTTTTTTTAACTATTAAAATATTGATTTTTTCTGATATACACAGAAACAAATTTTACAAAGACTGGTTTAAACGGTATTGTTTAACCTATAAAAATTATGTGTATATATAATTTAAAAATATAGATTTATGAATTCAAAAATATTATTGTATAGTAATTAAATTTATAAACAAAGTTATAGTTATTTTTAATACAAGAATTCAAAAATTTGTTTCATTTATCAAAGCAATCTTAATTCATTTTCTAAAATACCTTAAATTTTATTTCATTAATATATCATTAAATATGAATAATTATGAAGGTAAGTTGACTTTATAGGATGCCTTTTTAATTTTTGAACAACTTATATTCCTAGGCTTTTAGCGCTAAAATGAATAGGTAAAGAGATACAGAAGTATGAAAAAAGTAACATTAAAATCTACACTCGGTATACAGCTGTGCAATAAAACAAAGAACATAGGACTTAAAAATGCGATTTCAAAAAATTTTGAATACTTTCTCTCCTGATATATTTAGAGCAAAACTATAAAAGTACAAAGTTGTTCAAATTTCAATTCTACATCAGATAAAAGCATAATCGATTGTACCGCACGTCTATTGTATGAAATATATTAAATATAAAATGTAACTTTTTCGCTTAAAATCAGACAGTTATCTGAGAGTTTATTATTGTTATTATATCATTCTAGTAAATGTTATAATTGATATTAATTATTAATTTTTGTTAAAGTCTAAAATTATTTAAAAAATGGTTGTTTTCTATGTAAATGTTTTCTGTCTTGAATAAATGACAAATGACAAATGAAAGGTCTCGTGGGCTAGCGTGCAGAAATGAAAAAATGATACATGTCGATTGACTTTTGTTTTGTGCAAAAAATTGTCAGAAGTATGTCGTGTTTGGTATCAAATGAAAGTTCTCGGTTAAGGCTGGTGTGCATAAATGACAAAAATGTTTCATGTCGATCGGCTTCTGTTTTTTGCAAAAAGTTATTGGGAATACATCGTGTTTGGAATCTAATGAAAGGTCTCAGTAAGGGCAAACGAGCAGATATGAAAAAATTGTTTCATGTCGATTGGTATTTGTTTTTTGTACTGACAGCGGAGCTCCAGGCAATGCTCGGCGTAGCCGAGAATTCGCTAGTCCTATATACTAAACGATTAGATTCACTATATATATATGTATATATCTATCTATAGATTCATCACGAGCATCGAGTAACTTTTGTAATCGCCTACAGCCTGAACCATGCAAGTGATTGTTATAAATATTTTTTTAATATGTGGGGGCTAATGAGTTCTGGTGCCTTTTGGGTGTCTCATATTTTTACTATTAGTAGTTTTCGTGTAAAAATTAAAACTTTGCACAAATGCTGCCTTGAAACAATGGATCCCAGAGGCTATGTCTAACTTTAAGAAGAATCACGCCGTCATCCGTCACTTTTGACAATCTGCCTATGAACTTTAAATGATTATATCTTTTAATAGAACATTGATATGAAAGATTTAAAAACAGTATCATAACTAATAGACTTGAGCAAATGTGTTACAACTAATTTAAGTTTAAAACATAACGTATTTAATTAATATAAATTTTGACGTTTCCAATGTCAAAAGTCAATGTTGCCAAATGTGTGATGAAGTAACTAAATTAAAACCAAATATTCCTAAACTAACTTCACTGGAGACGGTGGCAGTTGTATTAGGGTTGACAATATTAATTTATAAATTTAAAAATTAACTACTATTTTTGAATGCAAACAGTATTGCCAAATTATAAAGTAACTAAATAAAAATCAAATATTCCTAAATAAAATAAATTGAATACTTTGCTGTATTTGTTATCAAAAGAAAGGAAACCATAAGGGCCACTTTTAAAATGACAAAAAAAATTGTCATGTCGATCTGCATTTGTTTTCCGTAAAAAGTTATAAGAAGTAGGTCGTCCTTGGGTTTTAAGGAAACGACACAATACGGATTGGTGTGCACGAATGACAAAAATGTTCCATGTAGATTAGAATTTGTTTTTTGCATAATGTTGTCAGAAAAATGTCGTGTTTGGGTATTTTCAAATTACAAAAGTCAATGTTGCCAAATGTTTAATAAAGTAACTAAACAAAGAACAAATATTCCCAAATGAAAGGTTACTGAAGACAGTGAATGTTATATTAGGCTAGGTCACGATGAGGGCTAGCGTGCCGAATGAACAATATGTTCTATATTGAACGGCTTTTGTTTTTTGGAAAATGTTGTGAGAAGTATGTGGTGTTTGGTATCAAATGAAAAGGCTCGATAAGGGCTGGCGTGTAGAATTAAAAAAAAGGTCAATGTTGATCGGCTTTTGTTTTTGCAAAAATTTCTCAAAGATATATCGAGTTTGGTCTCAAATGAAAGGTCTCGTTGAGGGCTAGCGTGCAGAATTGACAAAAATGTTCCATGTCGTTTGGCTTTTGTTTTGTGCAAAAAGTTGTCAGAAGTATGTCGTGTTTGGTATCAAATGAAAGGTCTCGGAGAGGGCTAGCCTGCAGAATTGACAAAAATGTTCCATGTCGATCGGCTTTTGTTTTTTGCAAAAAGTTGTCAGAAGTATGTCGTGTTTGATATCAAATGAAAGGTCTCGGAGAGGGCTAGCGTGCAGAATTAACAAAAATGTTCCATGTCGATCGGTTTTTGTTTTTTGCAAAAAGTTGTCAGAAGTATATCGTGTTTGATATCAAATGAAAGGTCTCGTTGAGGGCAAGCCTGCAGAATTGACAAAAATGTACTATGTCGACCGGTTTATGTTTTTTGCAAAAGGTTGTCACAAGTATATAGTGTTTGGTATCAAATGAAAAGTCTGGGTGTGGGCTAGCGTGTAGATATGATAAAAATGTTTCATGTCGATCGACTTCTGTTTAATGCAGAAAGTTGTCAGAAGTATGTCGTGTATGGTATCAAATGAAAGGTCTCGGTGAGAGTTGGGGTACATAAATGACAAAAATGTTTCATGTCGACCGGCTTTTGTTTTTTGCAAAATATTATTAGAAGTATATCGTGTTTGCAATCTAATGAAAGGTCTCGGTGAGGCCTCACGTGCAAATATGAAATAATTGTTTCATGTCGATCGGCATTTGTTTTTTGCACTGACAGCGGAGCTCTAGGGAATGCTCGGCGTAGCCGAGAATTCGCTAGTCCTATATACTAAAAAGGCATGTGTCGTGATGTTTATTTATTTACATCATGACGATCGCCAAATTTTGTCACAAGCTAAACTGCCTGAAACATGAAAGGGATTGTTGTAATTTTTTAGATTGCAGGGAAAAAGGTGTAGTTGTGCCTTTTGGGGGTCTCATATTTTTACTGTAAGTGGTTCTTGTGTAAAAAAATAAAAACTGTGCAAAATTAATAACTTGAAACAATGGATCCTAGTAGCCATGTCTAAATATAAAAAGAGTCACGAGGTCATCTGTCACTTTTGACAATCTGTCTATGAACTTTAAACGATTATAACTTTTTATAGAACATTGATATTAAAGAAGTAAATACAGTATCATGTATATTAGTCTTGAGTCAAGGTGTTACAATTAATTTAAGTTTAAAACATAACGTATTTAATTAATATAAATTTTGACGTTTCCAATGTCAAAAGTCAATGTTGCCAAATGTGTGATGAAGTAATTAAATTAAAACCGAATATTTCTAAACACTTTGCTGTGTTTGATATCAAAAGTAAAAAAAAACATAAGGGCCGGTTTTGAAATGACAAAAAAAAATGTCACGTCGATCTGCATTTGTTTTGCGCAAAAAGTTGTTACAAGTAGGTCGTCCTTGGATTTTAATGAAACGACACAATGTAGATTGGATTGCACGAATGACAAAAAAATTCTACGTCGATTAGAATTTGTTTTTTGCAAAATGTTATCAGAAATATGTGTTTTGTATCGAATGAAAAGTCTCGGTGAGAGCTGGTGTACAAAAAAGAAAATTTTCCATGTTGATCGGCTTTTGTTTTATGCAAAAAGTTAATAGACGTATGTCGTGTTTAGTATCTAATGAAAGGTCTCGGCGAGGGCTCGCGTAGAGATTTGACAAGAATGATCTATGTCGATCGGCTTTTGTTTTTTGCAAAAAGAAGTATAAAGTATATTATGTTTGGTCTCAAATAAAAGGTCTTGTTGAGGGCTCGCGTGCAGAACTGACAAAAACGGTCTATGTTGATCGGCTTTTGTTTTATGCAAAAACTTAATAGAAGTATGTCGTATTTGGTATCTAATGAAAGGTCTCGTTGAAGGCTGAAATGTAAAATTGACAAAAATGTTCTATGTCGATCGGCTTTTATTTTTTGCAAAAAGTTGTCAGAAATATGTCGTGTTTGGTATCGAATGAAAGGTCTTGGTGAGGGCTCGCGTAGAGAATTGACAAAAATGATCTATTTTGATCTGCTTTTGTTTTATGCAAAAAATTCTCAAAAGTATGTCGAGTTTGGTGTCAAAAGAAAGGTCTCGTTGAGGGCTAGCGTGCAGAATTGACAAAAAATGTTCCATTTCGATCGGCTTTTGTTTTCTGCAAAAAGTTCTTAAAAGTATGTCGAGTTTGGTCTCAAATGAAACGTCTTGTAGAGGGATAGCGTGCAGAATTGACAAAAATGTGCCATGTCGATCGGCTTTTGTTTTTTGCAAAAAGTTTTCAAAAATATGTCGTGTTTGGTATCGAATGAAAGGTCTTGGCGAGGGTTGGGGTACATAAATGACAAAAATGTTTCATGTCGACCGGCTTTTGTTTTTTGCAAAATATTATTGGAAGTATATCGTGTTTGCAATCTAATGAAGGGTCTTGGTGAGGCCTGACGTGCAAATATGAAATAATTGTTTCATGTCGATCTGCATTTGTTTTTTGCACTGACAGCGGAGCTGTAGGGAATGCTCGGCGTAGCCGAGAATTCGCTATCCTATATACTAAAAGGCATGTGTCCGTGATGTTTATTTATTTTCATCACGACGATCGCCAAATTTTGTCGCAAGCCTAACTGCCTGAACCATGAAAGGGATTGTTGTAAATTTTTTTTTAGATTGCAGGGAATAATGTGTAGTTGTGCCTTTTGGGGGTCTCATATTTTTAATGTAAGTGGTTCTTGTGTAAAAAAATAAAAACTGTGCAAAATTAATAACTTGAAACAATGGATCCTAGTAGCCATGTCTAAATTTAAAAAGAGTCACGAGGTCATCTGTCACTTTTGACAAACTGTCTATGAACTTTAAACGATTGTAACTTCTTATAGAACATTGATATTAAAGAAGTAAATACAGTACCATGTATAATAGTCTTGAGCAAAGGTGTTACAACTGTGACGAAGCAATGTCACAAACTGAAATAAAAACTACACAAGTCACCGTGGTGTAGTGGATACGTGCTCGTTCTGGCAATACGAAGATTGCGCGTTCAAGCCCACTGGGCGGCAATCGGGTTTTTTTTATTTTTTCATCGTATCTCAGCAGAGTTAAGAGTAACGGTGCTTATCTCACGCGCACACTCCCACCACAAATCACGCGCAATCTCTCCCACCGTGACGAGCGGAGATAAAAGCAAGGGCACAGCACTCAAACGGCAGTAAGCTGGAAACAGTCAGACCGAGGTTCTCCCGGACTAACTGTGACCAGTGCCTTCCGACCAGCGTAGTGTCTTCCGACCAGAGAGCAGAAATTCGTGGTGAGTTTACCGTTTTGTCTCTGTCTCTGCCGTGGCTTTCCCGGCGAGTACTGAGTATCCGTACCGTTACCGTTTTCCCCGGTCTCTGTCTCTGCCGTGGTTTTCCTGGCGAGTACTGAGTATCCATACCGTTACCATTTTCCCCGGTCCTTGTCTCTGCCGTGGTTTTCCCGGCGAGTGCTGAATATCCGTACCGTTACCGTTTTCTCCGGTCTGTCTCTGCCGTGGTTTTCCCGGCGAGTACAGAGTATCCGTACCGTTACCATTACCAAGAGGTCCGTCCCGTTCAGTGTAAACGTCAGAACCGTTAAAAACTCGAATCGGTAAAATTACCGGTTCGGAACTTTTTCATCCTCAGCTCGTGAGGACTTTATTGCAACTATTCCCGCTTGTTTTCCGTTAACCGCTACCGCGTTTTAGGTGTACCGGTTCATTTATACGCACTGATTTGTAGCATAGACGTTTGCCGTGGTATCCCTGGCAAGCGTAGACTTCAGAACCGTTAAAAACTCGAACCGGTAAAATTACCGGTTCGGAACTTTTTCATCCTCAGCCCGTGAGGACTTTATTACAACTATTTCCGCTTGTTTTCCGTTAACCGCTACCGCGTTTTAGGTGTACCGGTTCATTTATACGCACCTATTTGTAGCATAGACGTTTGCCGTGGTATCCCTGGCAAACGAAGATTAAAGCCAGTTCGTCGGACTCACGCACCGTTTTCGTGGACACGCAACAAACACTAGCTAGCCGTCCCCTACAACGCTTCGTCACCAACACATCGACTAGCCACTAAAAACACCTAAACCTGTATCGCTGCAGCCGGGAATAAACCACAGTGAATTTACCCTGCGTGTTTTATTTTACAAAACGACCCTACCCTTCTTCATTGAGTTATCTAGGCACCCTAGGGCCTCCACCGTGGATCAGCCGTACCGAAAGGCGCCCGAGCAACCCCGATACCGCCGATACATCCACGAGGTCGAGGCGTAGGCAGACGTCACAAATTCTGGCGCCCAAGCAGGGACATTTAAAACAATATGAGCGGTACAGAGGGAAATCCCAGCGGCAGCGGCCGAAGTACCGGGCCAGCCGTATCGTGGGTTTACGAACTGACGAAAGCTGATCTCCAGCAACGGCTACAGGAACTTGGCCAAGAAACAGAGGGTAACTTAACGGAGCTGAGGTCAAGGATGGTAGCCTTGGTGCGAAGGCTGGGTCAGGTGGCAGCAGAAGCGAAGGTCGAAACAGAAGACGCGGCCACACAAGCTGCTCTCATAACGCCACCTATCATCGTCCCACCACCAGAAACCGCGACGCCGGCCAGCCCTCCCTCGACCGGACTACCACCAGCCTCGCAGATATGCGAAACGGTCCGTAAATGGAATGCCCATTTTGACGGTAAAGCCGACCCAGTAGCTTTCCTAGAAATAATTCAGGAGTTGAAGAAGAGCTACAACGTCGAAGACCGACGACTACTCACTGCCTTGCCCGAATTGTTTCGCGGGACCGCCCGGCTATGGCTGCGAAACAACCGCAGC
This sequence comes from Stenolophus ochropezus, assembly GCA_035578165.1. Lineage (NCBI taxonomy): Eukaryota > Metazoa > Arthropoda > Insecta > Coleoptera > Carabidae > Stenolophus > Stenolophus ochropezus. The sequence goes on along the minus strand of JAQOWZ010000179.1, from coordinate 75,251 downwards.
GAATGGCAGACTTGGGCAGACTTCCAGGCGGACTTTGAAGACACATACATGGGGTCAGATCGAAAGCTCCGCCTCGGGGAAGACATCCTGACCCGGAGACAGAAAGTCGGAGAAAAAGGTAGCGATTATGTCACCGACATCCGCTCTCTAATTCGACGACACGGGTACCTGACGAAAGAAGAAGAAGTGTTCCGCGTTCACAATAATTTACTGCCGGAATACAAGCAGTTCATCCGACGCCGCGACGTACATACCATTAGAGAGCTGCTAAGGGAGATCGAGGAATATGAGCGCCTCCAGAAGGAAATGAGGCCGACACGCGTAAGCCGTCTCAACACGGTCGCCACCGATATATCCCCACCAACGTTAGCAGCCGCTACCGCAAACCTGGGTGTTCGCTGCTGGAGGTGTGGCGAACACGGACATTTCAGGCAAGCATGTCGCAATCCACCCAAATTGTTCTGCTGGAAGTGCGACCGCCAAGGAGTGATGACCCGGGACTGCTGCGCGAAGTCGGGAAACGCCAAATAAATTGCCCCGCAGGGAGGCCGGAGCAATTTACACCACTACAGCCTCCTCATAACTACCCCCACCAGATGATTCCCGCTCTACCGGTCGCGGAGAGCGATCCCGGGGAAGATAACCGCCCGTTCGTGGAGATATGGGCAAAGGGGCACCGCATCCGAGCATTGGTCGACACGGGGGCCATGCACTCCTACCTGAACCAGGCCACCGCCGACAGACTGACCGACCGACATTCCACCGTCGTGGCGGCCCAACACAACCATGTTCGACTGGCAGACGGTACGACGTCCATAGTGGGAGGTGCGCTGCGGGTAGGTTGTGCCATTGGGGGAGTCTGGCGACCAGTGGTACTGCACTGCCTGCCCAACTTAACCCACCCAATTATCCTGGGCATGGACGTTATCACAACCTTCCACATGGTGATTGACCCGGCCACCAGACGGGTAACGGTAAGGAGACCCATCCAAGAAGGCACTATATGTGCGATCCAGGCGGGCGAAGATGACAGGTCGCAACTGGACCTTTTTCTGAACCGGGAACTCCAAAAATTTGAGAGCATAACCGGCGTGACTCCGCTCGCCCAGCATACGATTAAATTAACCGACAAGACCCCCCTGAAACAACGCTATGCTCCACGAAACCCGAGGACATATTATCGACGACGAAGTAGAACAGATGCTCCGGGACGGGATTATTGAAAAATCCGAAAGTCCATGGAGCTCCCCGGCGGTGATCGTAAGGAAGAAGGACGGACGGCCGCGATTTTGTATCGATTTTCGGCAACTGAATAAAGTCAGCGAAAAAGATGCTTACCCGCTGCCTTTCATTTCAGCTATTCTCGATAAATTGCGGCCGGCCAAATATTTTTCAACAATTGACCTGAAGAACGGCTACTGGCAGGTTGCATTGACCCCGGAAAGTAAGCCACTTACCGCATTCACTGTACCCGGAAAAGGGCTGTACCAGTTCCGGGTTATGCCCTTCGGTCTGCACGCCGCGCCTGCCACGTTTTAGCGCCTCCTCGATAGGGTCATCGGACCAGAAATGGAACCGTTCGCCTTCGTCTACTTAGACGACATAGTCGTCGTCAGCGAAACGATGGAGGAGCACATTAAGCATTTGGAAGTGGTCTTTCGTCGCCTGCGAGAAGCGAATCTCCGTATCAATCCCGAGAAGTGCCAATTCGGAGCAAAAGAAATTAAATATCTCGGGCACGTTGTGACCGAACATGGCCTGAGAACTGATCCAGACAAAGTGCTCGCCATCACGCAGATGCCTACACCAACAACCGTCAGAGAGGTGCGCCGCTTGCTGGGAGCAGCATCATGGTACCGGCGATTTGTTCCCAACTTCGCTCAGAAGACGGCGCCGCTGACCGAACTGCTACGGAAAAGACGGGTGTGGCAATGGGGGCCAGCCCAGGAAAACGCGTATCAAGAACTCAAGGTAATTCTCACTTCAACACCCGTGTTAAGCTGCCCGAACTTCGAGGAACCGTTTATCCTCCAGACGGACGCATCGGATCAGGGGATCGGCGCAGCCCTTGTACAAGGAAGCCTCGAAGAACCACGGGCAATTGCCTACATTAGCAGGTCGCTCTCGGCGGCGGAAAAGAACTACTCCGTCATCGAGAAGGAGTGCCTGGCCATAGTATGGGCGGTCAAGAAGTTAAGGGGGTATCTGGAAGGGTATCACTTCACCATCGTCACTGACCACCAGGCGTTGAAGTGGTTAGACAGTTTGAGAGAGCCATCTGGGAGGTTGGCCCGGTGGGCGGTGACGTTATAACAGTACGACTTCGACACCGTCTACCGGAAGGGTACTCTAAACCACATGGCTGATATGTTGAGTCGAACTCCGTTACCCACCATCGCCGCCGTCACCGAATCGTGTACCTGGTATAAGCGCATGACCCAGGCGGTGCAAGACCACCCAACGCAGTATCCAGACTACCGACTAATTTAGGGGAAATTATATCGCCACTTCTGGGATCCCGCCGACCTGACCGAAGCAGATCCTGACCGGCAATGGAAGCTCTGTGTCCCAAAGGAACAGAGACATCAGGTACTACAGAACAACCATGACCGACCGGAAGCCGGACATATGGGGATAGCCAAAACCATCGCGCGGCTCGCCCTACACTTCTACTGGCCTGGGATGTTCCGGGATGCGACTCAATACGTCCGTCGCTGCATTGGCTGCCAAAGATATAAGGCAGACCAGCGAGGGGCGGCTGGAAAGATGGGTCCACCGAAAGTCGGACAGCCCTGGGAAACCGTTTCCATGGACATCATGGGTCCACTGCCCCGAACCGCCAAGGGTTACGAGTACTTGATCTGCTTCCAGGACCGGATGACTAAATGGGTGGAAAGTCGACCCATCCGGAAGGCGAATGCGCCAACCATAGCGCAAGCAATCCGAGAGCTGATCATATGCCGGTATGGATGCCCGCGGGTACTGATATCGGACAATGGGACTGAATTCGACAACCGCACTATAAAGAAGATGCTCGCCGAATACCAGATACATCACCTTCTGACACCCCCGTACACACCGCAAGCCAACCCCGTAGAGCGGGTTAACCGAATTTTGAAACACATACTGGCACAGTTCTGCGGAGAGCAACATCGGATGTGGGGCCGCTATATCCCTTAGTTCATGATGGCTATCAATAGTAGCCGTCACAGCTCGACGGGGTACTCTCCGGCATTCCTCAACTTCGGACGGGAATTGGCACTACCGGCAAACGACGAAACGGAAGTCCCCGCCGATAATCGAGATGGAGGCCAAATATCCGAGGAACACCTGGCACGAATGCAAGCCCTAAAAGACGTTCAGGAGCTAACCCGGATTAACATAGCACGGGCAGCGACCCAACAGGCCCACCACTATAACCTGCGCAAACGTGAGCACACCTATTCCCCGGGCGATAAAGTGCTGCGTCGAGAACACCCACTTTCATCGGCTCTCAAAGGTGTGGCGGCTAAGCACCGAAATACTCGGGACCGTGGACGGTACACAAACGCGTATCCCCTAACGTCTACAACCTACGCGGCGACCTCGGAAAGATGCTTACCCGAATTCATATCAAAGACCTCAAACCGGCTTTTACAGATGGAGATGCGTCCAAACCGGTTCCAGCCTTGGAGGTCGGTCAGCCAGCGACAAGGGGACAGCAGCCAGCGCCGTCAACCGTTGAAGGTCGCTGTTCAACGATTACGACCCGGCCAACCAAAAATCCGGACGGTGAGGTCACCGTTGAAACACGCCCACCGACCAGATGCGCGCCAGCTGTGTGTCCTGCGCGGCCGCCCATTGTAATCGCCGAAACCGCGGCCAAAGACGCCATCAGCAGCCAGGGCAGCATCAACGGCATCCTCAGCCGCCACCGGGACATCAACGCCCATCCTAGTAGGGCTCCCCAAGACGCCGAGAACTCCCCGACGTGGAACTCCGGTGCAGCGGAAAGACGGTCCGGGGAGTTCGGACAACTATTTCTGCCTCGACATGTCCCCGCTACCGCAAATGTCTGGAGTACCCAAGACACCCCGCACACCCAGAACCCTGAAAAACATATTCGAAACTCTGTTTGGGTCAACACCGTCTCCAGCAGCAAGGCAGATCTCTCCGTCCCGCTTCGGGACCCCGTTGCCAGGGCGGAGCCCCATCCCAGCCGCACTTACTCCTCTACCGTCCACACCCCAGGGAACCGTCAAAGGTCAAGACACCACAGAGGACGCCATGACAGACCTCTGGATCACCCTGTACAAGGCGTCGCCATCACCACCAGCAGGGAAGATCGACCCGCTCCGCTTCGGGACCCCGTTACCAGTTCGGCAACCGCCGATTCCGCCGTTACCGTCCCCGCCGAACCGGTCACGATGACCATTCACAGAGGAAGTCTCCCCAATCCCGTCATCCTCGCCGTTGTGCCACCGAGGTACGGGTGCACGCACTCCGCTACCGCTTCCAGCAGGGATAGTTTTTGCGTCCCCCAAACAACTGCCGGGCCTAAGCGCAGTAGCGCAGTTCTTTGCAGCGTCAGTGGGCACTCCGCCGAAGCCGCTGCCGGTCACGCTACCGTAGTCCATCACGGCAACCCACGACCAACCACTGCCCCGCCGTATCCGAGTCCTAGTGCCTCGACCAGGAGGGGGGGTGATGTATAGAACTTTTATAAACCCCCAAGGTAAAAGGTCCCCCAGGAGACGACGGCGAGGGAAAAAGAACTGATTTCGTTTTAGATTAAGTTTTGTGATGTATTGGGTTCGTGTATGTTATGTATATTTTCTTGTATGTTGTATGTGTATTTTTCATCAGGGTATATAGGGAAGAACTGGTATTTTTTTTTCCTCTGTTTTTTTTTGGTAAAGTAAGAGGGGGGTGTGACGAAGCAATGTCACAAACTGAAATAAAAACTACACAAGTCACCGTGGTGTAGTGGATACGTGCTCGGTCTGGCAATACGAAGATTGCGCGTTCAAGCCCACTGGGCGGCAATCGGTTTTTTTTTATTTTTTCATCGTATCTCAGCAGAGTCAAGAGTAATGGTGCTTATCTCACGCGCACACTCCCACCACAAATCACGCGCAATCTCTCCCACCGTGACGAGCGGAGATAAAAGCAAGGGCACAGCACTCAAACGGCAGTAAGCTGGAAACAGTCAGACCGAGGTTCTCCCGGACTAACTGTGACCAGTGCCTTGCGACCAGTGCCTTCCGACCAGCGTAGTGTCTTCCGACCAGCGAGCAGAAATTCGTGGTGAGTTTACCGTTTTGTCTCTGTCTCTGCCGTGGCTTTCCCGGCGAGTACTGAGTATCCGTACCGTTACCGTTTTCCCCGGTCTCTGTCTCTGCCGTGGTTTTCCCGGCGAGTACTGAGTATCCATACCGTTACCATTTTCCCCGGTCCTTGTCTCTGCCGTGGTTTTCCCGGCGAGTGCTGAATATCCGTACCGTTACCGTTTTCTCCGGTCTGTCTCTGCCGTGGTTTTCCCGGCGAGTACAGAGTATCCGTACCGTTACCATTACCAAGAGGTCCGTCCCGTTCAGTGTAAACGTCAGAACCGTTAAAAACTCGAATCGGTAAAATTACCGGTTCGGAACTTTTTCATCCTCAGCTCGTGAGGACTTTATTGCAACTATTCCCGCTTGTTTTCCGTTAACCGCTACCGCGTTTTAGGTGTACCGGTTCATTTATACGCACCGATTTGTAGCATAGACGTTTGCCGTGGTATCCCTGGCAAGCGTAGACTTCAGAACCGTTAAAAACTCGAACCGGTAAAATTACCGGTTCGGAACTTTTTCATCCTCAGCCCGTGAGGACTTTATTACAACTATTTCCGCTTGTTTTCCGTTAACCGCTACCGCGTTTTAGGTGTACCGGTTCATTTATACGCACCCATTTGTAGCATACACGTTTGCCGTAGTATTCCTGGCAAACGAAGATTAAAGCCAGTTCGTCGGACTCACGCACCGTTTTCGTGGACACGCAACAAACACTAGCTAGCCGTCCCCTACAACGCTTCGTCACCAACACATCGACTAGCCACTAAAAACACCTAAACCTGTATCGCTGCAGCCGGGAATAAACCACAGTGAATTTACCCTGCGTGTTTTATTTTACAAAACGACCCTACCCTTCTTCATTGAGTTATCTAGGCACCCTAGGGCCTCCAACGTGGATCAGCCGTACCGAAAGGCGCCCGAGCAACCCCGATACCGCCGATACATCCACGAGGTCGAGGCGTAGGCAGACGTCACACAACTAATTTAAGTTTAAAACATAACGTATTTAATTAATATTAATTTTGACGTTTCCAATGTAAAAAGTCAATGTTGCCAAATGTATGATGAAGTAACTAAATTAAAACCAAATATTCCTAAACTAACTTCACTGAAGACGGTGGCAGTTGTATTAGGGTTTACAATATTAATTTATAAATTTAAAAATTAACTACTATTTTTTAATACAAACAGTGTTGCCAAATTATGAAGTAACTAAATAAAAATCAAATGTACCTAATTAAATGGAACACTTTGCTGTGTTTGATATCAAAAGAAAGAAAACCACAAAGGCCGGTTTTGAAATGACAAAAAAAATGTGTCATGTCGATCTGCATATATTTTTCGGAAAAAGTTGTTAGAAGTAGGTTGTCTTTGGGTTTTAAGGAAACGACATAATGTGGACGGGTGTGCACGAATGACAAAAATGTTCTACGTAAATTTGAATTTTTTTTTTGCAAAATGTTGTCAGAAAAATGTTGTTTGGCAAAAGTTGTGAGAAGTATGTGGTGTTTAGTATCAAATGAAACGGCTCGATAAGGGCTGGCGTGTAGAATGAACAATAAAGGTCAAAGTTGATCGGCTTTTGTTTTATGCAAAAAGTTGTCAGAAGTATGTCGTGTTTGGTATCAAATGAAAGGTCTCGTTGAGGGCTAGCAAGCAGAATTGACAAAAATGTTCCATTCCGATCGGCTTTTGTTTTCTGCAAAAAGTTCTCAAAGGTATGTCGAGTTTGGTCTCAAACAAAACGTCTGGTTGAGGGCTAGCGTACAGAGTTGACAAAAATGTGCCATGTCAATCGCTTTTTGTTTTTTGCAAAAAGTTGTCAGAAGTGTGTGGTGTTTGATCTCAAATGAAAGGTTTCGTTGAGGACTAGCGTGCAGAATTGACAAAAATGTTCCATGCCAATCGGCTTTTGTTTCTCGCAAATAGTTGTCAGAAGTATGTGGTGGTTAGTATCAAAATGAAGGTCTCGATGAGGGTTTGCGTGAAAAATTAACAAAATTGCTCATCTTGATCGGCTTTTGTTTTCTGCGAAAAGTTCCCAGAAATATATCCAGTATAGTCTCAAAAGAAAGGTCTAGTTGAGGGCTAGCATGCAGAATTGACAAAAATGATCTATTTCGATCTGCTTTTCTTTTTGCAAAAAGTTTTTAGAAGTTTATAGTGTTTGGTATCAAATGAATGAATGAAAATTTCAAATATATTCCATGTCGATTGACTTTTGTTTTATGCAAAAAGATATCAGAAGTATGTTGTGTTTGGTGTCAAATGAAAGGGCTCGATAAGGGCTCGCGTAGAGAATTGACAAAAATGGTCTATGCCGATCGGCTTTTGTTTGATGCAACAAGTTGTCAGAAATATGTCGTGTTTGGTATCGAATAAAAGGTCTCGTTGAGGGCTAGCGTGCAGAATTGGCAGAAATGTTCCATTCCGATCGGCTTTTGTTTTCTGCAAAAAGTTCTCAAAAGTATGTCGAGTTTGGTCTCAAATGAAACGTCTTGTTGAGAACTAGCGTGCAGAATTGACAAAAATGTGCTATGTCGATCGGTTTTTGTTTTTTGCAAAAAGTTGTCAGAAGTGTATGGTGTTTGGTATTAAATGAAAGGTTTCAATGAGGGCTGGGGGGCAGAATTAACAAAAATTGTCAATGTTGATCCGCTTTTGTTTTTTGCAAAAGGTTGTCACAAGTATATAGTGTTTGGTATCAAATGAAAAGTCTTGGTGTGGGCTAGCGTACAGATATGATAAAAATGTTTCATGTCGATCGACTTTTGTTTTATGTAGAAAGTTGTCAGAAGTATGTCGTATTTCGTATCAAATGAAAGGTCTCGGTGAGGGCTGGGGTACATAAATGACAAAAATGTTTCATGCCGACCGGCTTTTGTTTTTTGCAAAAAATTATTGGAAGTATTTCGTGTTTGCAATTTAATGAAAGGTCTTGGAGAGGCCTGAAGTGCAAATATGAAATAATTGTTTCATGTCGATCGGCATTTGTTTTTTGCACTGACAGCGGAGCTCTAGGGAATGCTCGGCGTAGCCGAGAATTCGCTAGTTCTATATACTAAAAGGCATGTGTCGTGATGTTTATTTATTTTCATGACGACGATCGCCAAATTTTGTTACAAGCCAAACTGCCTGAACCATCAAAAGGATTGTTGTATTTTTTTTTTTTTTTAGATTGCAGGGAATAATGTGTAGTTGTGCCTTTTGGGGGTCTCATATTTTTACTGTGAGTGGTTCTTGTGTAAAAAAATAAAAACTATGCAAAATTAATAACTTCAAACAATGGATCCTAGTAGCTATGTCTAAATTTAAGAAGAGTCACGAGTTCATCCGTCACTTTTGACAATCTGCCTATGAACTTTAAACGATTATAACTTTTTTTAGAACATTAATATTAAAGAAGTAAATACAGTATCAAGTATATTAGCCCTGAGCAAAGGTGTTACAACTAATTTAAGTTTAAAACATAACGTTTTTAATTAATATAAATTTTGACGTTTCCTATGTCAAAAGTCAATGTTGCCAAATGTGTGATGAAGTAACTAAATTAAAACCGAATATTTCTAAACACTTTTCTGTGTTTGATATCAAAAGAAAAAAAACCATAAGGGCCGGTTTTGAAATGACAAAAAAAACATATGTCACGTCGATCTGCATTTGTTTTGCGCAAAAAGTTGTTACAAGTAGGTCGTCCTTGGATTTTAATAAAACGACACAATGTGGATTGAAGTGCACGAATGACAGAAACATTCCACGTCGATTAGAATTTGTTTTTTGCAAAACGTTATCAGAAATATGTTGTGTTTTGTATCGAATGAAAAGTCTCGGTGAGGGCTGGTGTACAAAATAGAAAATTTTTCATGTTAATCGGCTTTTGTTTTATCCAAAAAGTTAATAGACATATGTCGTGTTTGGTATCTAATGAAAGGTCTCGGCGAGGGTTCGCGTAGAAATGTGACAAAAATGATCTATGTCGATCGGCTTTTGTTTTTTGCAATAAGTTGTATAAAGTATATCATGTTTGGTCTCAAATAAACGGTTTTGTTGAGGGCTCGCGTGCAGAACTGACAAAAACGGTCTATGTTCATCGGCTTTTGTTTTATGCAAAAAGTTAATCGTGTCGTGTTTTTTATCTAATGAAAGGTCTCATTGAGTGCTGATGTCGAGAATTAACAAAAATGTTTCATGTCGATCGGCTTTTCTTTTTTGCAGAAAGTTGTCAGAAGTATATCGTGTTTGGTATAAAATGAAAGGTCTTGATGAGATCTGACATGTACTCGTAAAATTGGCAGAATTGGTTAATGTTGACCCGTTTTTGTTTTTTGGAAAAAGATGTTAGAAATATGTCGTGTTTGGTATCAAATTAAATGTCTTGATGAGGGCTAATGTGCAGAAGTGACAAAAAATTGCCAAGTTGTTCTGCATTTGTTTTTTTACAATTACTTGCCGGAAGTACACCGAATTTGATATTAAATGAAAGCATTCGACAAGACCTGCCTTGCAGAAATAAAATTAGCTTTCAAATGTTAATATTTCACTGACGCCGGAGGCCTAGGGAACGCTCAGCGTAGCTGAGCATTTGCTATCCTATATACTAAACGATTACATTCACTATATATCTATAGATTCATCACGAGCATCGAGTAACTTTTGTAATCGCCTACAGCTTGAACCAGACAAGTGATTGTTATATATTTTTTTTTAATATGTGGGGCAAATGAGATTTTGTGCCTTTTGGGTGTCTCATATTTTTACTATTAGTAGTTTTCGTGTAAAAAATTAAAACTTTGCACAAATGCTGCCTTGAAACAATGGATCCCAGAGGCCATGTCTAACTTTAAGAAGAATCACGCCGTCATCCGTCACTTTTGACAATCTGCCTATGAACTTTAAATGATTATATCTTTTAATACAGCATTGATATCAAAGATTTAAAAACAGTATCATGAATAATAGACTTGAGCAAATGTGTTACAACTAATTTAAGTTTAAATCATAACGTATTTAATTAATATAAATTTTGACGTTCCAATGTCAAAAGTCAATGCTGCCAAATGTGTGATGAAGTAACTAAATTAAAACCAAATATTCCTAAACTAACTTCACTGAAGACGGTGGCAGTTGTATTAGGGTTGACAATATTAATTTATAAATTTAAAAATTAACTACAATTTTTTTATGCAAACAGTGTTGCCAAATTATAAAGTAACTAAATAAAAATCAAAAATTCCTAAATAAAATAAATTGAATACTTTGCCGTGTTTGTTATCAAAAGAAAGGAAACCATAAGGGCCAGTTTTAAAATGACAAAAAAAATGTGTAAAAAGTTGTTAGAAGTAGGTCGTAATTGGGTCTTAAGGAAACGACAGAATACGGACTGGTGTGCACGACTGACAAAAATGTTCTACGTAGATTAGAATTTGTTTTTTGCAAATTGTTGTCAGAAAAATGTCCTGTTTGGGTATTTTCGAATTACATGTCAATATTGCCAAATGTTTAATAAAGTAACTAAACAAGGAACAAATATTCCCAAATGAACGTTACTGAAGTCAGTGAATGTTATAATAGGATAGGTCACGATGAGGGCTAGCGTGCAAAATGAACAAAAATGTTCTGTATCGAACTGCTTTTGTTTTTTGGAAAAAGTTGTGAGAAGTATGTCGAGTTTGGTCTCAAATGAAAGGTCTCGTTGAGGGCTAGCGTGCAGAATTGACAAAAATGTTCCATGTCGATCGGTTTTTGTTTTATGCAAAAAGTTGTCAGAAGTACGTCGTGTTTAGTATCAAATGAAAGGTCACGTTGAGGGCTAGCGTGCAGAATTGACAAAAATGTTCCATGTCGATCGACTTTTGTTTTATGCAAAAAGTTGTCAGAAGTATGTCGTGTTTGGTATCAAATGAAAGGTCTCGGAGAGTGCTAGCGTGCAGAATTGACAAAAATGTGCTATGTCGATCGGTATTTGTTTTTGCAAAAGGTTGTCAGAAGTCTGTGGTGTTTGGTATCAAATGAAAGGTTTCAATGAAGGCTGGTGGGCAGAATTAACGAAAATGGTCAATGTCGATCGGCTTTTGTTTTTTGCAAAAGGTTGTCACAAATATATAGTGTTTGGTATCAAATGAAAAGTCTCGGTATGGGCTAGCGTGTAGATATGATAAAAATGTTTCATGTCGATCGACTTTTGTTTTATGCAGAAAGTTGTCAGAAGTATGTCGTGTTTGGTATCAAATGAAAGGTCTCTGTAAAAGTTGGGGTACATAAATGACAAAAATGTTTCATGTCTACCGGCTTTTGTTTTTTGCAAAAATTTCTCAAAAGTATGTCGAGTTTGGTCTCTCATGAAAGGTCTCGTTGAGGGCAAGCGTGTAGAATTATTGACAAAAATGTTCCATTCCGATCGGGTTTTGTTTTCTGCAAAAAGTTCTCAAAGGTATGTCGAGTTTGGCCCCAAATGAAAGTTCTCGTTGAGGGCTAGCGTGCAGAATTGACAAAAATGTTCCAAGTCGATCGGCTTTTGTTTTATGCAAAAAGTTGTCAGAAGTATGTCGTGTTTGGTATCAAATGAAAGGTCTCCGAGAGGGCTAGCGTACAAGATTGACAAAAATGTGCTATGTCGATCGGTTTTTGTTTTTTACAAAAAGTTGTCAGAAGTGTATGGTGTTTGGTATCAAATGAAAGGTTTCAATGAGGGCTGGTGTGCAGAATTAACAAAAAATGTCAATGTCGATCGGCTTTTGTTTTTTATAAAAGGTTGTCACAAGTATATAGTGTTTGGTATCAAATGAAAAGTCTTGGTGTGGGCTAGCGTGCAGATATGATAAAATTGTTTCACGTCGATAGACTTTTGTTTTATGTACAAAGTTGTCAGAAGTATATCGTGTTTGGTATCAAATGAAAGGTCTCGGTGTGGGCTGGGGTACATAAATAACAAAAATGATTCATGCCGACTGGCTTTTATTTTTTGCAAAAAATTGTTAGAAGTATATCGTGTTTGCAATCTAATGAATGGTCCTGGAGAGACCTGAAGTGCAAATATGAAATAATTGTTTCATGTCGATCGGCATTTGTTTTTTGCACTGACAGCGGAGCTCTAGGGAATGCTCGGCGTAGCCGAGAATTCGCTAGTCCTATATACTAAACGATTAGATTCACTATATATCTATCTATCTATAGATTCATCACGAGCATCGAGTAACTTTTGTAAAGGCCTACAGCCTGAACCATGCAAGTGATTGTTATAATTTTTTTTAATATGTGGGGGCTAATGAGATCTGGTGCCTTTTGGGTGTCTCATATTTTTACTGTTAGTAGTTTTCGTGTAAAAAATTAAAACTGTGCACAAATGCTGCCTTGAAACAATGGATCCCAGAGGCCATGTCTAAATTTAAGAAGAATCACGCCGTCATCCGTCACTTTTGATAATTTGTCTATGAACTTTAAATAAATATATCTTTTAATAAAACATTGATATTAAAGATTTAAAAACAGTATCATGGATAATACTCCTGAGCAAAGGTTTTACCAATATTTTAAGTTTATAACGCAACACATTTAATTATTATTATTTTAGATATTATTAACTGAACTATGTATCCGTACTTTATAATATTGAGCAAAATATTTATTATTATTGTAGAAATCTTGGAGGAAAGAATATAACAGGAGATAGCATTAGCGTATACTATGGGTAGGGGGATTGAAGCCTGGTGGGGACGGACGAAAATGACAGCTGGTGCGGGTTAGAGTGGGGACAGCGCGCTAATTACGAATTCATACACAGTACTTTCTTACTTAATAACAAAACAAAAAGTTAAATTGACACTATGTGCCTGAAGGAGTAAAAAAATAGGCTTAATTAACAAATTGTAAATTTAATTTATAAGGGTAGTAGAAACATAAAGGTCGAAGCGTCCCAAAAATATTTTCAAATAAAAGTCAAAATTTATAAATATAAGAAAACAAACCATTTATAATAAAATTTCAAATAAAAATTACTTCCTACCATACCATAACATTAATATACATAATAGATACTAAAATCACGTATCATATCATGAGGAAGGAAAGGAAAGGATAACAACGGAAAAATATATTTATAAAATATTTTATTAATTCTTTACAAATATATTTTAATAATCATAACAAATTAACATATTACAAACAATATCTTCGTACTTATGAAATGAAAGTCTTCTTTGGTTTTCAATTTCTTTCTGAGATGATGGTTTACGGCTGCCTGTACGATTTAAGCACCCCACAACACAACACCCAACCATGATGGATTGATAGAAATAATATAAAATCTGTAAATAACAAAATTATTAATTACTGCACTACAAATTGTAATTGAACACTTACAAAGAGATATTTACACCTATTTTAACTATATAAAATAAAATATGAAGTCCAAAAACTCGAGGAACTAGAAACTATTGTAAAAACAAAAACACTTTAAATAATCTTTTTTAACTCACATTAATATTGTCCTTATTTAATCTATACTAAACTAAACGAACTATCTAACTAAATAACTAAAACTACATAATAAACAAGAAAATGCAATAAAAACTACTTACAACACGTGGAAACACTGCTAAACACAAATATCAACAACCAGCTTAACGACAATTGCAAACACGCTCAACGCACATGTTTTTGACATGGTGCGGGTTGGAGTGGGGGTAATGGTATCAGAGATGGCTTTACTTTTGCGAACAGATGCTCCCTCCTTCTATTCTTTTCTCCAAGGTAGAATTGTATATGGTATAATTAAAATTTTCTGAAATTTAACGTTTGTTATAATTGGTTATAACATAAATTTATACTAGAAATTTTGCAACTTGATACAAATACTCAGAACATATGTTGGTTTGTACTTATTATTTATTATTGAAATAAATATAAAATGATATATGTATGTTTTAGAAATGTAGAGAACGATATAAAAAGGAAAGAAATATACAAAAGATTGGAAATAAGCAGTACTAAAGAATATGAAAGACGAAAGAGTACAATTTATTATTCCTTCAAAAGCAGAAACATTATTTTTCAGAAAATAATTCAATTAATTGACATTCTGTTCTTTATATACAAGAGAGTTATAGGAATAATTCAAATAACGCGCATTTTTTGAGCAGGTGTTCTTCTTTTGATTCATATGCGTTTCAACCCTCTATTTTATTAAGTGAACGACAAGTTCGAAAAAATTAAATCATTTTTCAAAACATGTTATGTGTCAGACCTTCATAATTTACTTAAAAGTTTTGCCAGCACATTGTTGTTTATTGTATTTGCAAAATGACAAGTACACCTATAATTGTAAGCCGGAATATACTTTGCAAACGTATTAGAAATAGTAAGTCACAAATAAATTCCTATTATATTAAATAACAAGTTATTTATCATAGGTGTTTTGTAGTACTGTCCTGAGTACTGTACTTCATTTTAAATTAGACAGGCGATAAAAAACTAAATAACGATAATAAAAAAGTACATGATATCATTAGAAGATTTTGACTTAAAATCAACAATTAAGTGGAATAACTGACTATCGGAAATTTTAAATTCTGAGCTAAAATCGTTCACAATACTAGACAAACAATACGTGGTATTAATTTCCTGCAATCTGTTAACAAAACCTGTAAGTAGCAGAAGATATGTTTTAACTCCGAATGAATGTATGTACATCACAGATTGTGTTGTCCTAAAACATCTTTATTATGAAAAAAATAATACAAGCTGGAGGGGATGTACTATTTTTATTTTTATTAAAAAATAATTACAATCAAACGAACGAAGTAGAATTTAAAATAAATTTAATAAAATACGTTTTATGATAAATATGTTTTTAATGCAGGATTGGTTTATCGACTGGTTGTTAATATGAAGAAAGTCTTTATTGGAGTTGCAATCATCTAAAAAAATCCACTAATACACATATTAGTGGATTTTATTAAATTACAGTAACTGCAATAAAGACCTTCCTCTAATGTTTTTTTTTAATTTGTAATTTTCATTTTACAGCTATGAATGTGAAAAATAATAATAATGTAGGTACACTGAACAATAGTTGCAGTTTATTTTAACAAAAATACAATATGAATGATTATACACCAATTTTGAATGTATTTCATGTAAGTATACATTTTAGTGCAATTAATCTCTACCAATACGTTGTATTTTATTAACAGTTATTATTTTATTACGTTATTAGTATGAATCAGTGAAGAAGTTCATGTTGCAACCATTTATAAACGGTTATATTTTATATCTTTGCAACCCTCGAAAAATCAACTTGCAAGTTCGCAATTTACAATAAGAAAAATGTCATTTACAACCAAGCTAATAGAAATTTTAATTTGTGATTTCATTATTTTTTTTTATATTATTTTATTTCTTATTAAATTCTATATTTTTCTTGTTTACCCGACGCCAGTAGTTTTTAACCGGTTTTCCGTAAACCTACAAAAGATGTGTCTCCATTATTTTTATTTAGCTAAAGTATGCTCCAAAATATGCTAAATTATTTATTGCACAAATTAAAAAAATATTTAGGCGGGTATTTCATCGTCTCTGGTGGGCCGCGTGTTACAACTAATTGCGAGCTAGTCCAACCTACAATTTTTGAGAATTGATCTTCTATTTAAGTATAAGTAATTTACTTTAAATTTATAATCATTACACTATCACTAATAGGCCGTGAAAGCGTGACGTCAAAATGGAGCGGGAATTACATATATATTTTTCGGTTTGAAATTTTGGTAATGGTTAACAAATCACATAACTTTTCAATTTAAATAACTTTCATCTGTTGTGTACTTATGTTTCGTTATGTATATGTCCGTATATAATCTATTTTACCTTAATATGCAAGAATGCATGTTTTTTTATTAACATATAGGGTAGGAAAGGTACAAAATTATTTAGAAAATAAATTTATTAGGTGGTTGATTCTTGGGTCTTAGTAACAGTACTTTTATCTCGCAAATTTTTTATTCTGAGAATTTTAAAATGTTGCAGACGTTTCTGTTACATCAAAAAAAAAATTTAAAATTGCGAAAAGTTAACTATTTTATTGTTATATATAATTAGACATCTATGAATGTATTTTTTGTGAAAAATCTTTAAAATATACAGGCTGTTCCATTTAAGCGTGCCACCATTGCTATCTCAAAAACTATAAGAACTACCAGGTTGGTTAACTTAGCAAGGAATCACCATTTTACAAGTCTATTAACATAAGCCAAACAAATATTTTTTTAAACCAATGGTTCTCAAAATATGGAGTGGTTTTTTTTGCCTATTATGTTGTTCTTGTAAAATGGTGGTTCTCGCTAATTTAAACAACCTCGTAGCTCTTATATTTCTCGAGATAGCAATGGTGCCACACTTAACTGGAACACCCTATATTTACCGAAAACAACATTTTTATTTAAATTTTATTTATTTACAAATAAAACACACAATGTAAACTATCCGCAAATTTCTTGTAGTCCAACCATGATACCATGTCTTAAATACATCCACTATTAAATTATAAACATATTTTTATATGAATATGCATTTAATTAATAATTAACGCGAAATATATCATTATCTTACAAACTACACATAAGAACACAACAGATGACAGTTGTTTAAATTGCGCGGTTATAGTTTGTTCACTACATGGACAATCTCAAATATATAATTATATTTCACGTTGTGTAATTGCCGCTCGATTATAACGAGAGCAGTTTCACGGCCTAGACATTGTACATAGTTTGTAGTATTTAGTAATTTAGCAATCTAATAATACAAATATACATTTATTTCGTATTAATTCTTTATAATGCTATGCATATATTTTAAATATTAATTTTACTGTAGGTTAACAACTTGACTGCAGCAGAGTAAGAGAAAGAGTGCAAGATTCCATTATCCTAACAGAAAAGAATCTGATCGACTTATAATCGACGGCCTGGCGTAATTATTGGTAATTATAAATATTGAAAAGAACAACGCACTCAAAAATTGTAAGTTTTGTATAATTTGTAAGTAAATAACAAAATGCCAAGTAAAGATAGAATTATCCGTCTTAAACGCAAGCAAAACAACGAGAAAAATGTGGCAAAAAATAATAAAAATGATAATACGGAAAATATAGAAGAAAACTTTATTAATAGTCAGGTTCAATCAGGTTGTAGGAGTATATCTGTCATTTCAGTAGCGGACAATAATATCAATAATGTACATACAAGTAATCAAACGAGTAATATAGGAATTAGGACAGTAAATTATCAGATTCAATTAATAGACCACGATACTAACACGTTACTAAATCCTGCAGGGTACTTAGAAGACGTACACATAGACTTTTTCTTTTCTTTAGTCCGTTCTATGACTGAGTTCAACCCTCAGCCTACAGTATATGTAAATGCGCCGGACCGTATCATTCCAGTTCAACAAGGAACTAAACACTTACAAATTTTATTCTTGCCAGGTGCAAATATTGATAGCATTGGTCATTGGTTCACAGCGTACTATGACGGTTCAGAGATAATAATTTACGATAGCATGAATTCTCAATGTTTAAATCAGAATGCAAGTTTATATTTAGAAAGATTGTTTCCTTATAGACCAACAGTTAGATTTGTCCGAGTTCAACAGCAGACAAATACTTATGATTGCGGGTTGTTTGCCATAGCATTTTTTACGAGTATAATTTTTAATCGTAATCCAGAAAACGAAAATTATGATATCAATAGGCTTAGAACACATACTTTAAATATATTTCAAACACGTAATTTAACAGTATTTCCGGTAACTCGACAACAAAAATTAAGGGAAAATTATTTAAAACGCAAAGAGAATGAAACAGACGAAGAACGGTCTAAATGTCTAAAATTAAATACAGAAAATAAATTAAAAATTTTAGCTTATGAAACACTTGATCAACAAACAAATGGGTTAAATAAATTAAAATTTAATTTCAAAGAATACATTAAAAATGAAACACCTGAACTAAAAACAAATCGCTTAAATAGATTAAAAGATAACTTTCAAAGTATGATTCAAATAGAAACACATGAACAAAAAGAAAAACGTTTAAATAGATTAAAAGATAACTTTCAAAATATGATTCAAATAGAAACACCGGAACAAAGAGAAAATCGTTTAAATAAGTTAAAAACTAATTTTAAAAAATCTATAGAAATAGAAACATCTGAACAAAAAGAACGTCGTTTAAATAAGTTAATTTAAAAAAAGTAGTTGAAACAGAAACACCGGAATAGAAAAAAGAGCGTTTGTTAAAAAATAATATAATAAATAAAAATAAAATAAAAGCAAGTAAAAATTAAATTAATAATACGAGTAGATTAGCAAGTAAAGGTATAGGAATGCAAATTGAGCCGCATTCATTGGGCCCAATGTCTGCATTATGCACTTACTGGTCATCTAAGAACTTCGCGTATGAAAAACCTTCGGACGGCAAATTCACACACTGCTGCCGTAAAGGCAAGTTAAACGCATATCAATTAGGCGAGTTTCCGGAATACATAAAAAGTCTAATGATCAGTAGAAATTTTAAAGATCATATTAGACAGTACAATAGTGCGTTAGCATTTGCTTCATTTGGAGCAAAAATTTCAATGCCTCCGGGTAGAGGACCATATTGTTTCCGAATACATGGTCAAATTTATCATGATTTATCCAACTAATAATAATGTTGAAAAATATACGCAGTTATACATTACAAATTCTGCGGAAGCGTTAGAGAAAAGAATGAATGTAGAATACAATAAACGGTGTAAACCAAATATAATGGGGCAGTTAGATGATATTATTAAAGAAAGTAATCCGTATTCTCAAGCGTACATGATGTTAAAAGAAGTAGAGCAAAGAGAAATAGCTAGGGCAAATATTAATAATCAGTCAGTGCCAGAAATTAATTTGTGGATAGTTAGTGACAGACGAAAAGATAAGCGTAGGTATAATGTACCAGCATGTAATGAAGTGGCCGTAGTTTTTACATCAAATGACGGAGAGCCACCAATAGATAGAGACATTTGTGTTCATCCAAGAGCAGGCGGTTCTGTTAGAATTAATCAATTCAGCGAAAACTGCGACCCCATGACATATCCCATACTTTTTCCTCGCGGTGAATGTGGCTGGAACATGAACCTAAAGCATGCCGACGGTATTAAAAAACAAAGCATGCTACAATTTTACATGAATAGATTAGCAGTTAGAGATACATTTAATCCGTGTTTAGAAGCCGGAAAGCTAACTCAGCAGTACATTGTAGATGAATACGTGAAAGTCGAGGCTGAAAGATTGACTTATATTAGATTAAATCAGCCTACCCTCAGAGTAGAGCTGTATAATGGGTTAATGGATCATGTAAATAATTTAGCAGATAATGAGGGCGGTAAGGCGGGCACAATGGTTATTTTACCATCCACATTCCCAGGTGGCAGTCGTTTTATGTTAAAAATGTATCAGAACGCTATGTCAATTGTTAAAAAATTTGGCCGACCTGATTTGTTCATAACAGTAACGTGTAATCCAAAATGGCCAGAAATAATTGAACAGTTACGCGGAGGTCAAAGTTCTGCAGATCGGCCAGATATAGTAGCGCGAGTTTTCAACGTAAAAATTAAAAGTATGATGAATGAAATTCTTCACGATGATATTTTTGGAAAAGTCGTAGCCTTTATTTTTGTAATAGAATTCCAAAAACGTGGGTTACCACATATGCATTTGTTGTTGACATTAGATAGCGATAGTAAAATTCGTAACAAAGATGAAATAGACGAAATTGTAAGCGCCGAAATTCCAGATGAAGACGATGAACTAGAGTTGTATCACTTAGTTCGAACGCACATGATCCACGGTCCTTGCGGTATATTAAATAAATATTCACCTTGCATGAATGAAAATAAATGCACAAAAAGATACCCTAAAGAATTCCGAAATGGAACACACGAAAATATTAACGATTATCCTCTTTACAAAAGGCCAGATAATAATGCAAAGATATATATTCTCTGGAAAAACGGTTTAGTAAAGTATACAGTAGATAAAGCTCATATTAATATCGAAATATGCTCTTCGGTTAAAAGTGTTAAATATATTTGCGATTATCTGTGTAAGGGTCATGACTGCGCAAGTGTTAAATTAGGTCAACCAGATAAAGATAAAGTAATTCAATGGGATGAAATCAACGGTTATTTAGATGCGAGGTATGTTTCTGCTCCAGAATGTTGTTGGAGGCTACTGGAATATCCCTTACACGATAAATTACATACAATATTTGAGTTAGCTGTTCATTGGAAATACCAACAGGCGGTATTTTTCGTTAATGGTCAAGAGAAAAAAGCAGTAGAACGGGCAGTGAAAAAAAATACAACTTTAACTGCGTGGTTTATTCTAAATAGCACAGATGTAAATGCTCGGCAGTATGTTTATATGCAAATACTAAAATATTATGTATTCGTTAATAACGCTTGGAAGGCTAGGCAACGCGAGTCAAAACCACCAATAGGACGAATGATTTCCGTCAGTCCCAGAGATATAGAAAGGTTCCATCTACGTTTAATATTAGTACACGCGAAAGAGGCCACAAGTTTCGAAGACTTGCGTACCGTAGATGGTAAGTTGTATAACACATACCAAAAAGCTGCTCGCGCATTAGGTCTTTTAGCACATGATAAAGAATGCGAAAATTGTTTAGGTGAGGCAGTAAAAATAAATTTCCGAGACAATTAAGAGAATTATTTGCATATTTAATTTGTTTCCACACGTCCACCAATGCCTTAGCTTTGTGGGAAAAATTTAAAGAGTATTTGATAGAGGATTATTTATTGCACAATTCCGAAAATGTAGCGCAAAATAAATGTTTAAGAAAAATTCAAGAAATATTAGAAATACATAGATTCACATTAAGCGATTTCGGTTTACCGCTGCCAGATGACGTAGATGAAAATGAAAACGATTTGATTGATATTGCAGCAGAGAAATTAGAGGGAGAACAAAATGTAGCGTTGTTTAATAATGATCAAAGAGAAATTTTATATTTAATTTTAAATGCCGTATCAGATAGTAATAGCAAAAATAGATATTTCTTTGTAGACGGTCCTGGTGGTACAGGAAAGACATTTTTATATAATACTCTCATCAGTATTTTAAGAGGTCAAAATATTAAGGTAATAGCCGTGGCGTGGGCAGGAATAGCGGCTACTTTATTAAAAGGTGGACAAACTGTACATTCGGTTTTCAAGTTAACAGTACCTGTAAATGACGGCTGCGTATGTAAAGTTAAAGCGAATAGTAATGCAGGCAAACTAATAAAAGATGCAAGTGTAAACATGTGTGACGAAGTAACTATGATACCGAAACACGCGTTAAATGCAATAGATTTACTTTTAAAAGATTTAATGAACAATACGGTACCATTTGGTGGGAAAGTTATAGTATTAGGTGGTGATTTCAGACAATGTTTACCGGTAGTAAATTATACAAATCATCGTACCACAATAATAGAAACTTGTGTAATAACAAGTCACTTATGGCAACTCTTTCAAAAATTTTCTTTAAAACAAAACATGCGTGTAAATAGGGACGAAAAAGAATTTTCTGAGTATTTACTAAAAATCGGCAATGGTTTAACTGAAGCCAAATGATATACACAAATTTACAGACCGCGGCATTTTAGCACCAACAAATGACGATACAATTGTAATAAACGAACAAGTGCTGATTTTTGTGAAGGCGATAATAAAAATAAAATTAGTTATCCAACCGAATTATTAAATGCGTTAACACCAACCGGAATGCCACCTCACAAATTAACGGGAAAAGTGGGGGCAATAGTAATGTTACTAAGAAACATGAATCCAAAACGTGGGCTATGTAACGGTACAAGATTTATTATAAAAGATATGAAAACTAATTGCCTTGATGTAGAAGTATTAACCGGGCAACGTGCAGGTACCCGACTCTATCTACCAAGATTTGATTTAATTACCGATACAAATTTACCATTCAGTTTAAAAAGTCGCCAATTTCCAATTCGATTAGCATTTTCAACGACAATTAATAAATCACAAGGTCAAACTTTTAATTTTGTTGGAATTAATTTAGAAAATCCAGTTTTCACTCATGGCCAATTATATGTTGCAATGTCGAGAGTACGGTCATCTAAAAACTTAAAAATAAAATTACCGGAATCAAATATTAACGAAAATTCTAAAGAAGGAATAACGACGAATGTGGTATTTAAAGAAATTTTAAACTAAACAAGATATTAAAATCATAATGAAATAATTTCAATTAAATTTTAATCAATAAAAAAATTATATAAGATAACAATATTACATGATGTACATATTTATAAACATTATTTCAAAATTTAAAAACATTATATAGAGCATTTCATAAACATATTTTCAAAAAATTTAAGTTAAAGTGCAAATATTAAACCAATCTTTTCACATGATGAACATTATGCAGTATCGTAGCCAGGTTATTAAAAACCTTAAAGATGAAATTATCAGATTCAAATATTAAAAATAAAGATTTGAATTGTGAACAAATGGAGTATTTAGAAAAAATTTAAATTGAACAAGTAGATATCATGATAAAAAATTGTTATATTTACAATGTCATAGTCATTTCGTAACTTATTGCAAAATTATGAACAAAATATCAATAATACATAAATTTCATTATGATTAATTTTAAAACTATATAAAAATAATATTTAATGTTTGAAGTCAAAGACATTAAATAAAATTTAATAAAACTAAATAAATCTAGCAAATACATATCAAAATATATAAAAAATTGCAATCCATTTAATAATTAATGAATGAATATAAAATTTAAAAACATTTAATATACAAAAGTATATAATAAATGATAACAGACAAGCAGGCCATTCTACCATTGTATCTCAAAACTCATGCAACAGAATACTAATTTGTACTTATGTTTTTGGCATTATACTACAAAACCGCCAAGTATGGTAAAAATTTCAAGTACCATTGGAGGTTTTAATGTGTTATGTTCCAAGTCATTGTGACTGTTGCATGAATTTGAGAAATAAGGTTTTGATATTCATAAAACTATAAAAGTGCAAATATTAACTACAATTTATTTAAACATACATTTTTTAGTAAAAATACCTTTTTATTTTTAATTACTTTCGTAGATGGCAAAACAATGGCTTGGACATAATGCATTAAAACCCAATACCAGTGGTATTTAAATTTTTGCTGTACTTTGATTTAGTAATATAGCCCGTGATTAAATAAATAAATATAAGAGAAATTAAATACATTAAAAAATAAACTTTATCAAAATTATTCGCCGCATAATGGCTGGTTGAGATTAGGTATATGAAGCTCATTAAAACCTTAAATTTTTAAATTTAATGTTTTTAGAATATCAGAAAAACATGTAATATTATAAAAAGGATTATTGATGGTGTATATGAAATATAAAATAAAAATATAAGAAAGCAATAATAATAAATTTAAAATACAAAATAAAAGCATGTTGAAGCAATAATTATGATCTAAAAATGTGATTTAGAAATACTTAATAATATAAAAAGAAATAAGAAAGAATTTGAAATATGAATAATAAAAAATGTTATGATGATAAAATTTGATTTGTTAAATAATATATGCAATATATTTAATAATTGTAATTAATATAAGTATTAAATATTATTCCAACATGAAAAGTGGTTCGTAAAATATTGTAAAAGGTAATAAAAAAGAACTTAAGTCTGATAATACCATTGCTCCTTTTACAAATTTTACGGACCTTGCCAAAATGAAAATACAATAAAAAGAATTATAAAAGGCAATTATAAATAAAACTATTCATTACATAAAAGTTAATAAAATAATATTAACAATGAAAAACATAAATAAAATAAAAAGGATAAAACAATGGTTAAGTATTAGAAAAATTTTCTATAGCGTCTACATCCTGGTATATCGTATGTTTTACCAATATTTTCAATAATATACATTAAAAAATTTATTTAATGATAAAAAGGTCCCTACATTTAATAGTTAAATGATAACCTATTTTATATGTAAGTATAAAAAAATAATTTTAATTTTTTACATTAAAATACAATTATAATAAAATTATATTTAAATGCATATTTTACCTTCTACTACTACTAAAATATTGATTAAGCAACATTTTTTTATTATAATACAACAGTCATTAGTTAACATTAATATTTTTCATTGACAATAAAAAATGTAATAGCTCTTAAACAATACTGCTGTCAATAATTTTTAATTAATACCATCTAAAAATAAAGACGTTATACGAAAACAATCTAATACCAGACTTAAGTTAAAACATGTTGCATTTCTCTATAATATGTATTAGAAATGTGACGTTAAACAAAAGTATATAATAAATCGCAACATGTGGGCAGGCCAGTCTACCATTGTACCTCAAAATTCATGCAACAGAATATAAATACACATTTTTTTGGCAATATACTAGATACTACTACAAAACCGCAAAGTATGGTAAAAATTCCTATTAGTGCTGGTGGGTTTTGAAGTGTTATGTAATTTAGTCATTGTCACTGTTGTATGATTTTGAGTAACAATATTTTCATTTTTAAAAATCTGCAAAAGTACAAATATTAACTGAAATTTATTTGGTAAGAGTACATTTAATTTAAATTTTTTTGTTTTAAATTACATTTTTATGTACATAATGTGTACCATATTATCTATAATTCCTTGGTAGACTTGGCAAGACAATGACTTGTTACATAATACTTTAAAACCCTATACCAGTGGTATTTGGGATTTTTGCTGTACTTTGCTTCAATATTATAATAGCCCGTGGTTAAAAAAATTAAAACAATAAATAAGAAAAAATTAGCTTCATAATAATGACTCGTCACAAACCAGCTGGTGGGTATGAAGCTAATGAAGCATATTACAACATTATAATAAAAAAAAACCACAAAGCGATCAAATAAAAGAAAAATAAGAGAGTAATAAATCACAAAAGTATGAATGTTTGTGTGAATGTTTGTATGAAATCGAGTTGCCAGGTTATCAAAATTTGTTTTTTATTTTATATGAAAGATTCTACAATTTTAACAATAATAACTGCAGTTAGTAAACAAATCGTATTCTTTTAATATTTTGTTGAGTTGAGTAAAATATTTCTATAAATTATCTAAAATGTAAATGAAATTTTTATTAATATTATTATACATTCATATTTTTAAATTATTTAACTTATTTGTATTTAAAATTATCTGGCAACTCAAATAATTTCTAATAAAAATTAAAATATAATGTCAGAAAACTTTTTCAAAATCATATATTTCTTAAAAAAAAATGTAGAATGATTTAATAAACTTTTGTAACTAATTAAAAGTTAAATTCATAGTATATAATAAAGATACACAAATATCAAAATAATTTTATTTGATTCACATCGATATAATATGGTATGTCATTATCAAGGTCTGGGAAATATAATTTTTGTATTTCATATTTTTAGATAATAATAACTGAAATCTACACTGCATTATGGCTGTAAACTATGTCGAATATAATAAATATAGGATACAAGTATACCAGTATTTGGACAATTACATATGTGAAATCGTAATACCGAAGTTTTTTCAACTGAGGCGAACATTTTTTTTATAAAAAAAGTGTTTGAATGTTTACATATTTTATATAAATTAATAATGTTTCTTTTTAAAAACAGAAAACTGGATCGATGGGATAAAATCTACAAGTTGAATTTTTTGTTCGTTAAATATTTCATTCATTTCAATCACAAGAAAATGATTCAATTTTATTCGAATATAGTATTTTATATGTTGATGTCAGACAATTAATCCACTGTAAAATGACGGTAACAATTAAAAGAAACCAATCTTCCTCAATTATATTAGTCTTTATTTGTAGAGGACAGGAGTTTCACCAGAATGTCTGTTTTAAATACTTGTCAACAATAATCTCAACTGAGAATTGATATTGAATATTTTGGAACCGAACTTTGAAACCTATTCGCTGACGATTTTCCTGCCATTGGAAAAACTTCAATATTATAGACAAAGTTTAATAAGAATGGTAAATACATTATATTAAGAAAAACATCTTTATTAATTATTTTTTATTTAACAGAATGCACAACCCTATCATCACTGGCAGAATACTTCTTCGAATTATCAAATAATTTATTAAACATAGGTAATATTTATTAGTAACTAATTATTTATATTTACTCATTAAAATTTTTTCAGACAAAATATACATAAAAGTTACTACATTAGTTGAAATAACAATTTTTCAAATATTGCATTATAAATTCTACAAGCAAAGTTTGCAGTGTTCAAACAAAGTAAGTCAAATTCTTACTAATGCTCTTTGCGGCTGTTATATATTTTACTTTATTTGGTTATAGGTACTTAGCCCAATCCTTCTGCGAACAAACGCTCTTCCTTTATACATGAAACAATTCCAATATATTTAAATAATGTAAGTCATTTTTTTACTACTGATATATCTCATTATTTCAAATTATTCTTTTTGTATAGTGATCGTCTTTTGCTAACGTTTTTTGGACGGTTTTCCGTTAGCATTTACAGGGAATCCTGGAGACTGATTCTTCCCGTCCAGAAGCTTCTTGCTGTGTAACTTATTGTCATTATTATGTATTGTAATGTTTTAATAATTTATTACTTTCCTATTTTGTGTATCCAAGTTATAATTAAACATTTGTTTAAGACGTTGTTATTACCTCCCGCCTATCAATATATAGATAAGGGAGGTATTGTTTTTGGTCAGATTTCTCGAGTGTGGGTTTTCAACATATGAGCACGAAATAGGGTCCCTAGAATACGATTTTACTATTTTTAGCGTAATGTTTGTATGTCTGTGTGTGTTTTGTGTGTGTGTTTGAGTCTGTAACGATTTTTCGTCCACGATAACTCCAATACGATTCACGTAAAAAATATAATATTTGGTATTTAAGAGTTATATTCTAATATGATGAACTTATTAGATTTTGACTACAATTGGTTAGCCAGTAGTAGTACTTTACATGAAGCTTTAAACCATTTTTCTAAAAAATTACCTCTAAATACCATATTTTTGCAAATTTCGTTATAATAAATTTAAAGATTTTTTAATTTTCTACTGATCTGCATAAATATGTTTATATATAACTTCTAGCTAGATAGAAAAAAAAAATATATAAATTATAATAATTTTACATATCGTTTAGGCTGAGGAATTTCGATAAAACAGATGAGTTATTCATATGTTCACAAAATTTGACATATCATGTCAAATTTGATGTAAGTAAGTGTGAAAGATAAAATAAGTAAAAATTAAGTAATTTTATTGTAAAATTTAAAAAGATGGAAGAAATATATTAGGAATGTATTTGCAT
The DNA here is from genome assembly GCA_035578165.1 of Stenolophus ochropezus. NCBI lineage: Eukaryota > Metazoa > Arthropoda > Insecta > Coleoptera > Carabidae > Stenolophus > Stenolophus ochropezus. Next base: position 47,493 of record JAQOWZ010000179.1, on the reverse strand, counting down.
GCGTGAATCAAAGTAAGTTCGCTTCCGGTTTTAGTAACGTCAAAAATAGCTGTCAATGCTGTCATATTGGTCACACTAATTTTATGAAGGAAATTTTAGGTATGAAATTAATTAAAAATATTCTGAACTGCAATAACAAACTAATATTAAAACTACAAATTAAATGTATTGAAAAACTGATATAGAATATATTACTACAATGGCGGGAGGTATTGTATTGGACACACTAGAATTTTTTTATGTTGTGATGATGAATTCAAGCATTACAATTAATTCGGAGGTCCCCAAATTATTACCGATTTTAAGTACCTATACTATTATTATAATAATTCACTATTACTGGCGATATAAAAAAAAATATTTAATTTTGAATGACAAGTAATTTTGAATAGAATACACATTTACACACAAATTTCTCGTTTTATTACATGAAAAATAATTGCTTAGACTTATGACTACAATTACCTATTGAAAGAAAGTAGTATGTTGCTTTGATCTTCAAATTATTTCCTGTGAAAAAAATAATTTCAGATGCTAGTTTTCGCAAGTTAATATCAAAATTATACATAATTTCATAAATAATGTATTTGCTGATTCATATTTCCTTATACATTGCACGTTTTATTATACGACAAAATAATTAGTACATTTTAGCTACAATTGTTTTAACAAAACCAATACTTTACTTGAAGTTCAAACTTTATATTTTATTGTAAAAATTTCTTTGCATGCTATGTTTCAGCATGTTATTACAAAAATTTAAAATAATTTCATGTTTCTTGTATTTGTTGATTCACAGGTTTCATTGAACTTTAAAATATTTAATAAGAGATATTAGCTAAATAATAATTATTATTATATATTATGTGTTTTAACATTTTGAGAACGAGACTCTACAATACATTGGAATTGATAAACACTAGTTTTTACTAATTTTAAATATATAATTTATCCATAAGTAATTATAAAAATCAACTATTAAATAAAAGTTTATTTTTATGTTTTTATTTCTGGGCTTTTTTGTGATAATTTGAATTTTCTCATATTTGTCTAACATTCAATAGCTGAAGAAAGCGATTTTTAATTCTTTTCTTCGAATTCAAGGTATTTGAAATTATATATACTACATTTTTTAATAATTATAAAAATCAATTACATTTAGTAATAATAAAATATTTAAATCATTTAAAATATAGATATTTATTAAAAAAATCAATGGCTTTTATTGTCGCGTATAAAATTTGGCATGTTTAGAATTCCCAATATATTTTTTTTAAATCATTATCACCTTGGGGACGATCGCAATTGCTACAAAAATATATGTATAAATTTTGTTAAAATTTTACCTCTTATAAAATGATGTACTATACTAAATTACTTAATTATAAAAAATGTTTGTTTTTGTTTATAATTTAGGTTGGATATTAATAAAATAAATCTGTTATTATATACATGTATGTAAATTACTTTCGAAAGCTACAATAACTGTAAAAAATGTTACCAAAAATAGATATATACTCAAATAAAATATATCTTTCGATATTATTGATGGAAATATATTCTCTAATATTCGATCTGCAGTTAAAAATGTACCTATTGTTAAACATAAACATTTTATTCTTATTATTATTATGTTAAATCAATTCAAATAATGCTTTCAATCTTCTTATTTACTTTTTAATCACATTCATATATCATAATTTATTATAAAAAATGAACTTTACTTGTTATTACGGTACTTACATATTAAAATATTTTCAAAAGTTGTTAAACAATATATTTATTTTCTCTTAGAATGAATGTTTCCGCACATTTTACATCTCTAAGTACCTTATATTTATAATATATAAACAGTTCATTAAAAATATTGTTAAATTCTAAACAATCAGTATATATATATATATATATATATATATATATATATATATATATATATATATACAATTATATAAAGTATTTTCTATATTTAAATTACTCGTAATACTATTTAAAACTTCATTCTGAATTAATTTTTTATACTTATTCTTAAAATTATTATTGTCATACGTTTTCCTAAAATTACTAATCTAACTATTTATTAATTTTTCTACCCGAACTAAACTACTTATTTTATTTTTACTTAAATCTAAAAAATTGTTCCCTTTTCTTGATTTTAATTTTTCATTCGGTATTAAACTTATAATTACACCACCTACTCTCGTTATTTTGTCCATTTCATATACACTACACTTTTTTTTTAAATTAACTCTTTTTAAATATTTCATGAACTCTTCAAAATTGTCAATATCCATATATTTTTTGTTTAACACATCGCTCACCAACATCGTCACCACTCGCATACACGGGTTAGGATCAACCCCACCCGCGAAAAAGGTCCTCCAGTTCTCGTCCAGGGGTATTGACCACACATTCAAAAGTCTGTCGTTATTATCATTTAATTGCTTATTAGGCGGGAAATTAAAATTTACTACTTCGGCTGCCCCCGTAATAATATCTAAAAAAGGATAATTAAATAATAATGACTCGTCTTTTGAATGCGTTTCGCTGTCTTCAAAAAAAGGTTGAGCGTATGGTTTACTCATGTCGCTACAACTCTTTTTTGAAGACAGTTCATCATCGCTGCCGCTAGCTGATCTCCGCCTTTTTTGCGTCACCGGCGTGAACACGGCCTCGACCGCCTCATTTATGATATCGTCAATCGTGGCCGTTGACGATGCCGCTGCTACCGGTGACTCTATAACGCCAATCTCCTCCGTGAGATCTTCCTCAGCAGTAGCGATGACATCTCCCCGGGGCCTAGAGTCGATCTCCCTCTGGATCCTCTTGATTTCAGCCTCTAGCACCTAGTGCTTTTCTTCAAGGGCCATGATTTCGGGGTCATGCGACACCATCTCCCCCAGAAGCTTCATGACGTCTTCATCTATGACGGCGTTATTAATTTCGCCGTCATTTACGGTAACTATATCACCTATACCTGGTTCGTTTTCTAGAGATGAGGCGTCGGCTTCATTCTCGATAGCAAGGAGGTTTGTAACATCCTCAGCCCTAGGTCCTCGGACTTGCACATTGGAGAGTATGTTGAAGTTCTTCGACCTGGTGCTGGTGATTGATCCCGAAGATGGTAAACACTTTTCATCGTCGAAACTGCATGCATATGTTAAAGCCATGATAGAAACGTATAAGTACAATACAACACTGTATACTAAAGAAACGTAATATTTTCCCCGTCGTATTTATACGGATTTTCTAGTTGTTATCTCATACACTTAATTTGAGCTATGCATTCATGTTTCCTAATGTATTTAAAATATAATTATTTCAAATTATACATATACTTTTTACAATAAGAAATTCACCTAAGTACCTGATTTATATTTATTACCTGTTATTTGAAATCACACATATTGGAATATTTTTTGAATAATTAGGAACAATAAATAAATATATATTTCAATAATTCCATTATAATTTCTTTAATACTTTCTGGTCCTGGGTGACCGAAGTAATTGTTACAAAAATTAATGTATAATTTTTTTTCATATGTTACTAATAAGAAATGTGGTACATATAGCACTAAATTAATACAAAAAATCAATTAAGTTGTATTGTTTATCAACTTCCAACACTTTAATTTTCTTTCGAGATTTAATGTATTTAAATATTATCATTGAAAACTTTCCCCATCTCGACATCAAATCTCAAACTTAATGTTTTGCAAATCCACATATATGTATTTGAATTAACTAATATATTTTCTAGGAATTACAAATATCAATTACATTGACATGAAGGACTCGACACGACCTCCATATTTAAAGAATCAATTTTTTCTACCAAACTCTGAACAGTTGGCATGACTTCTGATGATGTGACCCATTGGCATTCTTCTACTGCAGCGGTCGGGGAACCGGGGTTAATTACCCCAAATGGGGTAAAAATGAAATTTTGAGGGTAAAAATTAAACTTTTGTGAATAAAAAGTATATATTTTTAATTTGTTATTTTATAAACCTGTTAGTATTTTTTTCAACTTAAACAATTTAGCGACAAATGCTGGCGATTTCGTTTTTTTTTTGCTCTTCGCTATGGGGTAATATCAACTTACACAAAAATATTTTGGGGTAATGATTAACAAAGTTCCCTGACCGCTGTTCTACTGGTTTAATGACGACACCTAAATGATGCAAAATAACGTCTATATTTACGGAATCCACGGCTTACGATGACCAGAGCATAAGTATAACATTTAATTATTGCAACTAATGTTTGATATTGGGTTTTTCTTTGATTCGATATTTTATATAACATATTTTAATTTCAAGTAAACCCTTTCCCGTACAGAAATTGTTTATAATTAAGTCTAATAAACAATTATTACATAAGAATTGTGTGTAAAGAAAAATATAAGCAAAAATCTATTTTTTTGAGTCGAGTAGTTCAGGAACAATTTTAAGTTGAACACTAAAACACCATAAAATTTTTAATTCATAGTATTATTATCGAAACATGAACAGACACAATTACTTTCTGACTATTTATACATAAAGATATTATAATTCCATAAATTTTATTAACGTAGCCTATTTGCAAATTATTGTATATATGCAGCAATACTCAAACTCTCTAAATCTTTTATATTTAAAAATAAATTAATATCATTAAAATATTAAATAAAGATCGTAATTAAAAAATTATCACCATTTCATAGCTGAAGCTTAATTACCCTAAACTTTCTTAACATTGAACACTTTCCCAAGTACAATGTCACATGATTAAGTAACTCACATTTAGCTATATTTAAAATATTCAAATACGTTCATGTAATTTATATGTTATTTATTTATTTATTTACATTTCAAAAATACTGATGTTTCTACATTTGTATAAGTATTACAATTTAACAAATTCTGTCAACCTCTCTTGATTGCCAGTGCCATATTCTTTTATACCAGTATATTTCAAACACCATTTCGTAATATTTTTTTCTTTTAATTAACATATTTGGATATCTGATTAATCACCAAGCCGTGATAGAAGGTATGTTACAAATTCATCCCATTCTGCAATTATTTTTCATCCAAATCCTGTAATAACGGTCTTAATATCAAGTAACTTATATTGATTATTGTAAATTTCTTTTGAGGTTTGATCTCAAATAGCTGTCCTTTCTTATTCATCGATGTAAAGTCCATTGCTATATAACCGTAATAATTAATGTATTAGCTGTGTTTAAACTTACCGGATGTCGTGATTTTCTATACCGTAGTTCTGTACAAGATGATGAAGAATAAGTTTTATTGAAATAATAAACATGCCTTTATATCACAAAACATAATGAAATATTATTGATAAATATCACAAGGGGACGTCACAACTTACAACTAAAAATATAATCTGTTATTCCACATAAGTCAATTACCGAAAAAAATATCAAGTAATTACAAAAGATATAAAATGTTTCTTGTAAGCAATTTCTAAAAAATCAATCAAAATAGCAATTAACAGAAAATATTTTAAAAATTTGTTATTCAAGGCGGAATCTATTTCTTTAACAAAGAATACTAAAACATATTCACACTTCTTACTTTTATAGCAGGTAATGAACCCTTAAAATAGATATATTTTACATTCACCAATTATGAAAGTTATTTTTATATAATTTAAAAAATTTTAAACGTCGCAAACAAATATAAATAGAAATAATTCAATTAACTAATTACTTGTTTTCAAAATATTCTTACAATTTTAAAAGTCAATTTCCTCAAGGTCTATTGATATTCACAACAAAGGTTTGAAATTTGGAATTTTCCAACAATTTGAAAAATCATAAGGTCACAAACAAATATATTTTGAAATAATGACATGTTTACGAAAATCAGTTAGCATTGTTTTAATGAAACAGAAAAATAGATGTATTTTACTTTCACTAATTAAAAATAAATTTTCAAAATATATTTGTATAAAATGTTTCTTGTAACAATTCGAAAATCAATTTCCTCAAGGTCTAATGATAACAATGGTAAACCTATTTGAAATTTTCCAACAATTTAAAAAATCATAAGGTCAGAAACAAATATATATTGAAATAATGACTTGTTTAAAAAAATCAATTAGGATTATTTACAAAAATCAATTAAAATATATATTATATCACACTTTCACATCTCTGATCTAATTAACTTTCTATGACGTAGGCTCCGTTTGACGGCTGCCTTCAGTGTTTCACCATACTACTCATGAATATGAATGTTTTAACAAAAATATTCATTTCAAGAATAGGTAAAATCTAACTTAAGTTTTGCAAAAAATCATATAAATATTTGCTTCCGCGCCCGAATTTTCTAATTCTTTATCATATTTTAACAAAAAGTAAACATTGCAACAAGAAAATTGCTATTTTAAGTGTGGTAGGTAATCTAGAATCCACCCCATGCAGCTTACAATATACAACGTATTCATTAAAATGACACCCGAAAATTGAATGTTTATTATCTGATTGGTACCACGTTATGGTCACATTTGCATGTCCAATGCTAAAATTATCCATATTATAGATCCTAAAGCATGAATATGATTGTTTTAACAAAAATATCCAATTCAAGAATAAGTAAAATCTGACTTTATTTTTGAAAAAAAATCAAATAAATATTTGCTCAAATTAAAATTTTTCATCATATTTTAGCTAAAAGAAAACATTGCAACACGAAAATTGCTATTTCAAGTGTGGTAGGTACTATAGAATCCAGTCAGAACCACACTTTCACTAATTAACTTTTTATGACGTAGGCTCCGTATCGACGGCCGCCTTCAGTGTCCCACCATACAACTTTTATGCTTTAGGATCTATACTATGGATAATTTTAGCATTGGACATGCAAAAGTGACGACAACGTGGTACCAATGAGATAATAAAAATTGAATTTTCGGGTGTCATTTTAATGAATACGTTGTATATTGTAACCTACATGGGCTGGATTCTTGAATACCTACGACACTTGAAATAGAAATTTTCTTGTTGCAATGTTTTCTTTTAGCTAAACTATGATGAAGAATTATAAAATTCTGGTGAGGAAGCAAATATTTATATGATTTTTTACAAAATAAAGTCAGATTTTACCTATTCTTGATAAATACGTTGTATATTGTAAGCTACATGGGCTGGATTCTAGAATACCTACCACTCTTGCAATAGCAATTTTCTTGTTGCAATGTTTTCTTTTAGCTAAAATATGATAAAGAATTATAAAATTCTGGCGCGGAAGCAAATATTTATATAATTTTTTTACTAAAATAAAGTCAGATTTTACCTTTTTTTGAAGAATACGTTGTATATTGTAAGCTACATGGGCTGGATTCTAGAATATCTACGACACTTGAAATAGCAATTATCTTGTTGCAATGTTTTCTTTTAGCTAAAATATGATGAAGAATTATAAAATTAGGGCGCAGAAGCAAATATTTTTATGATTTTTTACAAAAATAAAGTCAGATATTACCTAGTCTTGATAAATACGTTGTATATCATATACTATTTTGATAGATTCACTATCTATATATCTATCTATCTATCTATCTATCTATATTTGGATTCATCACGACGATCAGGCGTCGTTTGTCCAGCTCAAACTCCTAGACCATTCGAGTAATTGCTGTAATTTTTTTTCCAAGTTGTAGTGTCTATTGTGCCGGAGTGCCTTTTGGGGGTCTCATATTTTTACTGTGAGTGGTTTTTGTTTAAAAAAATAAAAACTGCGTAAAATTGGTACACTGAAACAATGGATCCCAGAGGCCATGTCTACATTTAAGAAGAATCACGGTTCTCATCTGTCAAATTTGACAATTCAATATGAAACTTTTATTTGATTTTTTTGGAAAATGTGAAGAGATATTATGAATTGAATTATGTTTTCATATATTATAATAGTGAGCGAAATATATACAAATATACTGAATGTTAAATGTGGTGTATTTAAAATATTTCTTTTTTGACATTTCACGTTTATCATACGTTAGAGCCGTCAAAAATTCGTGGTACAAGTTTTATATTTTCAAAGACAAATATACAGAAATAAAAGTAATCTATGTTTAAAAGAATATGTACAATACACTTTGTGATGTAAGTATATCATTTTAAATTTGTTTCACTGTATTTAAATATGTATTTTCATTTCAGTTACAATTTTTAATTGGTTACCCAAACAAGAGTACATTTATAGAAGAGAAATAACATAAAATTACTGATAATAACACTACTGAAATGTAACTGATTATCATAAAAGAGCATTGTACATAATAATTTACGGCAAACCTTATTTACAATATTTAAATTTTCATGCCTTATGACGTTTGTCAAAACGTCAGTTCTAATCAAGCAATCATAATGCAAGTCTTGTATTTGCTTGGAGAAATATATAGTAAAATTAGTTTAAAAGTAAAATTACACTACCTTTTGTAATGTAAGTGTGTAATTTTATATTTTCTTGGCTGTATTTAGATGTGTTTTTATTTCAGTTATAGTTTTTAATTGGTAAGTTATCCAAACAAGATTATATTTATAGAAAAGAAATATCATAAAATTACGGATAATAACACTATTCACATAAAACTAAATTCTGGAAATCAAACAAGGTGCGTCGCATTCAGTCATAAACTCATTTATTTAAAAATACTGGCAAACCTTTCCTTCATACCCTTTTGAAAGAAATGTTTAACAATTTATTGTACAATAATTATTTTGAATTTTGTATCTGGATTATATTAAATTGTAAGTAACTGCATTTTACACATTCTTTATGCATTTGATCAAATTTAAATGATGAAATTGATTACAACAAAGATTAGATTTTAAAAATTCTATTATATTTTGTTATGGAGTGAGATGATTTTTTAAATGAAAACGTTTAAAAAAACAAAGTATCTATCCAATTATTCATTTTAATTGATATTTAAAACAATAAACACTTTCTGAAACCAAATATTAATCGAGAAATAAGTTTGATGACATACGCACTCAGTCGAATGTGACTGTAAATGAATTGCATGAAAATTAGTTTAAGGTAAATTTTGGATGATGAAAGGTTGCGAGCAGGGTTTGCAAGTTCTCACAGTTAGTTTTAATTATTATACTGTAGTTATAAACATATATCATTTTAAAATATATTATTATTCTTTTATATTCATTGGATAGTAAATGAAAATTACTTTATGAACATTATTATTTCATATATTTTTTTTTCAATTAAAATTTGTCGAACGAAGTGTCCCCATTTAAATTATAAGATATATTTTAAAGAGATTTATTTAGAAACAAAAAATATTTAAAATTTAACTATGAGCCTTTAGGTTACCGAAAATTTAAAAGAAAACGGACGGCTTTGATTGTTAGCTGCTAATTTGTAAATTTTCGGGATCCTAAAAGCCCATTGTTAATTGTTAAGATATATTTATAATATTTTTATTAAAAAAATATTGTGTTCTAATTAAATTTATTAACAAGTCTTTGAATTTAAAAATTCACCCTTAATGGTTACATTCAGTAATCCGACTGTGTAACAAATGTTTGAACGCATCCAAAATATAGTTGTCAAATTATCTTGTCATTTTGACATTGTTGAAAATATAAGTATTAGACTTTATTATGCGTTTAAAATCAATAAGACTAGATATTTATTTTGCTGTATTATCATAAAAAGACTTCATGTTATTAAGAAATGTAAAGAAGTTAGCAATTTATGTGTATCACAACTTGTACAAATGAAACTACTGCAAGAAACAAAGTTGTTGTTTATCATAGGTGTTATTTCTATAATTTTATCTTTAACTATAACTGTGTAGTGAAGTCACATTTAAATAAGAATTCAAAAATACAGTCCAAAACTGATCAGCCTATGATTTGGAACAAGCCTTTACAAGTGCAGTTTAGAAAAATATCATAAAGTTTCAATTAAATCATTCTACATAAAAAAGTCTGAAAATTGTTTTGATATTCTTTTTACATTTTCAGAACATAAGTAAACAAATTTTGTCTGAACGAGTGCATAAAGTATTATACTTATAGCGAAATTGAAAGCACATTAAATAGGGCTGGAAGTGCAGAAACAAAATCAGTAGAAAGAAGAAATCAAAAATAAAAACCGTCATAAATATTTCATACGATAGACAAATTCGCAATAATACTACATATTCTGCAATGAACTCTTTCATTGTAGATGTACATATGTACCAATAGAATTAGATTGGTACAGAGAAAATATGACAATGATTATTATAATAAAAATGTTGTTGATAAGAATCAATGGCTACAATTTTTATTGTAATCAAGCTATGCGTTATGGCTTGGAAACCGAAAGTAAAGCGAAATCAGTATTTCAAGCTTCAACTAATTATATTATACATGAAATTGGACTTGTTGTGTTGTAATATTATCTAACCAACCATACTTAGCATGTAGTGATGATAGTTTTATCAAAACAGAAAACGGATTTGAACTTCTGGAAATAAAATGTCCTTATTCCTGTCAAAAAAAAATCATTCTAGATTTACAAAATAAGAAGTCAGCTGTAAATAATTTGTTTCTTTTCACATCATACTGGTGATTTGAAAATAAATAAAACAACACTAGCGCCACCAGTTAGTTTGATATGTCACAAAGTATTCAAAATATTATTATGTTCATGTTTTTGCTTAGAATAATAAATTTCATTTATGCCTAAAAATAATATTTTTACTCATATACATATAAAATTTAATATAAACATATTTAATTGTTGAATAATTATATCGATTCCTTCTTTAGCAGATGCAATGACATTCATAAATAGTGATATCTATGTAATTTTTTTTTAACTATTAAAATATTGATTTTTTCTGATATACACAGAAACATATTTTACAAAGACTGATTTAAACGGTATTGTTAAACCTATAAAGTTATGTGTATATATTATTTAAAAATATAGATTTATTAATTCAAAAATATTATTGTATAGTAATTAAATTTATAAACAAAGTTATAGTTATTTTTAATATAAGAATGCAATAATTTTAAATAAAATAATAAATTATCGATGAGCGGAAAGTGTAAATAGAAAATTTATTCAAAAATTTGTTTCATTTATCAAGGCAATCGTAATTCAATTTCTCAAAAACCTTAAATTTTATTTCATTAATATATCATTAAATATGAATAATTATGAAAGTAAGTTGACTTTATAGGATGCCTTTTTAATTTTTGAACAAATTATATTCCTAGGCTTTTAGCGCTAAAATGAATAAGTAAAGAGATACAGAAGTATGAAAAAAATATCATTAAAATCTACACTTGGTATACAGCTGTGCAATAAAACAAGGAACATAGGACTTAAAAATGCGATTTCAAAAAATTTTGAATACTTTCTCTCCTGGTATATTTAGAGCAAATAGTTATTTTTTATACAAGACAATAAAATAATATTTTATCGACAAGCGGAAAGTGTTAATTCACGAGCGATATAATCGCGAGTGAATTAATTTTCGCGAGTCGATAATTTAATTTTATCGTCGTGTATAAAATTCTATTTTTTTCTATAGCAGATTTTGAAGAGAAAAGAATTAAAAAAATTAAATTATTATTTAAGAACAATTTTAAAATGTAAGTAGTGTGCGTTGTTATGGAAATGTACTTCTAATAAACAAAAGTTAAAGTACTTTATCTACCCTTGCTGTTAAAGTGTTACTTTATCTACCCTTGCGGTTAAAGTGCTACTTTATCCACTATTTTGAGTTGATAACATTGCACGTTAACATCTGCTATGCAAAAACTATAAAAGTACAAAGTTGTTCAAATTTCAATTCTACATCAGATAAAATCATAATCGATTGTACCGCACGTCTATTGTATGAAATATATTAAATATAAAATGTAACTTTTTCGCTAAAAATCAGACAGTTATCTGAGAGTTTATTATTGTTATTATATCATTCTAGTAAATGTTATAATTGATATTAATTATTAATTTTTGTTAAAGTGTAAATTATTTTAAAAATGGTTGTTTTCTATGTGAATGTTTTCTGTCTTGAATAAATGACAAATATATTTTACGTCGACCGGCTTTTGTTCTTTTCAAAAAATTGTTAGAAATATGTCATGTTTGGTATCAAATGAAAGGTCTCGTTGTGGGCTAGCGTGCAGAAATGAAAAAATGATACATGTCAATCGACTTTTGTTTTGTGCAAAAAGTTGTCAGAAGTATGTCGTGTTTGGTATCAAATGAAAGGTCTCGGTTAAGGCTGGTGTGCATAAATGACAAAAATGTTTCATGTCGATCGGCTTTTGTTTTTTGCAAAAAGTTATTGGAAATATATCGTGTTTGGAATCTAATGAAAGGTCTCAGTAAGGGCTAACGAGCAGATATGAAAAAATTGTTTCATGTCGATTGGCATTTGTTTTTTGTACTGACAGCGAAGCTCTAGGGAATGCTCGGCGTAGCCGAGAATTCGCTAGTCCTATATACTAAAAAGGCATGTGTCGTGATGTTTATTTATTTTCATAATGACGATCGCCAAATTTTGTCACAAGCTAAACTGCCTGAAACATGAAAGGGATTGTTGTAATTTTTTTTTAGATTGCAGGGAAAAAGGTGTAGTTGTGCCTTTTGGGGTCTCATATTTTTACTGTAAGTGATTCTTGTGTAAAAAAATAAAAACTGTGCAAAATTAATAACTTGAAACAATGGATCCTAGTAGCCATGTCTAAATTTAAAAAGAGTCACGAGGTCATCTGTCACTTTTGACAATCTGTCTATGAACTTTAAATGATTATAACTTTTTATAGAACATTGATATTAAAGAAGTAAATACAGTACCATGTATAATAGTCTTGAGCAAAGGTGTTACAACTGTGACGAAGCAATGTCACAAACTGAAATAAAAACTACACAAGTCACCGTGGTGTAGTGGATACGTGCTCGTTCTGGCAATACGAAGATTGCGCGTTCAAGCCCACTGGGCGGCAATCGGGTTTTTTTAATTTTTTCATCGTATCTCAGCAGAGTCAAGAGTAACGGTGCTTATCTCACGCGCACACTCCCACCACAAATCACGCGCAATCTCTCCCACCGTGACGAGCGGAGATAAAAGCAAGGGCACAGCACTCAAACGGCAGTAAGCTGGAAACAGTCAGACCGAGGTTCTCCCGGACTAACTGTGACCAGTGCCTTCCGACCAGCGTAGTGTCTTCCGACCAGCGAGCAGAAATTCGTGGTGAGTTTACCGTTTTGTCTCTGTCTCTGCCGTGGCTTTCCCGGCGAGTACTGAGTATCCATACCGTTACCATTTTCCGCGGTCCTTGTCTCTGCCGTGGTTTTCCCGGCGAGTGCTGAATATCCGTACCGTTACCGTTTTCTCCGGTCTGTCTCTGCCGTGGTTTTCCCGGCGAGTACAGAGTATCCGTACCGTTACCATTACCAAGAGGTCCGTCCCGTTCAGTGTAAACGTCAGAACCGTTAAAAACTCGAATCGGTAAAATTACCGGTTCGGAACTTTTTCATCCTCAGCTCGTGAGGACTTTATTGCAACTATTCCCGCTTGTTTTCCGTTAACCGCTACCGCGTTTTAGGTGTACCGGTTCATTTATACGCACTGATTTGTAGCATAGACGTTTGCCGTGGTATCCCTGGCAAGCGTAGACTTCAGAACCGTTAAAAACTCGAACCGGTAAAATTACCGGTTCGGAATTTTTTCATCCTCAGCCCGTGAGGACTTTATTACAACTATTCCCGCTTGTTTTCCGTTAACCGCTACCGCGTTTTAGGTGTACCGGTTCATTTATACGCACCCATTTGTAGCATAGACGTTTGCCGTAGTATCCCTGGCAAACGAAGATTAAAGCCAGTTCGTCGGACTCACGCACCGTTTTCGTGGACACGCAACAAACACTAGCTAGCCGTCCCCTACAACGCTTCGTCATCAACACATCGACTAGCCACTAAAAACACCTAAACCTGTATCGCTGCAGCCAGGAATAAACCACAGTGAATTTACCCTGCGTGTTTTATTTTACAAAACGACCCTACCCTTCTTCATTGAGTTATCTAGGCACCCTAGGGCCTCCAACGTGGATCAGCCGTACCGAAAGGCGCCCGAGCAACCCCGATACCGCCGATACATCCACGCGGTCGAGGCGTAGGCAGACGTCACAAATTCTGGCGCCCGAGCAGGGACATTTAAAACAATATGAGCGATACAGAGGGAAATCCCAGCGGCAGCGGCCGAAGTACCGGGCCAGCCGTATCGTGGGTTTACGAACTGACGAAAGCTGCCCTCCAGCAACGGCTACAGGAACTTGGCCAAGAAACAGAGGGTAACTTAACGGAGCTGAGGTCAAGGATGGTAGCCTTGGTGCGAAGACTGGGTCAGGTGGCAGCAGAAGCGAAGGTCGAAACAGAAGACGCGGCCACACAAGCTGCTCTCATAACGCCACCTATCATCGTCCCACCACCAGAAACCGCGACGCCGGCCTGCCCTCCCTCGACCGGACTACCACCAGCCTCGCAGATATGCGAAACGGTCCGTAAATGGAATGCCCATTTTGACGGTAAAGCCGACCCAGTAGCTTTCCTAGAAATAATTCAGGAGTTGAAGAAGAGCTACAACGTCGAAGACCGACAACTACTCACTGCCTTGCCCGAATTGTTTCGCGGGACCGCCCGGCTATGGCTGCGAAACAACCGCAGCGAATGGCAGACTTGGGCAGACTTCCAGGCGGACTTTGAAGACACATACATGGGGTCAGATCGAAAGCTCCGCCTCGGGGAAGACATCCTGACCCGGAGACAGAAAGTCGGAGAAAAAGGTAGCGATTATGTCACCGACATCCGCTCTCTAATTCGACGACACGGGTACCTGACGAAAGAAGAAGAAGTGTTCCGCGTTCACAATAATTTACTGCCGGAATACAAGCAGTTCATCCGACGCCGCGACGTACATACCATTAGAGAGCTGCTAAGGGAGATCGAGGAATATGAGCGCCTCCAGAAGGAAATGAGGCCGACACGCGTAAGCCGTCTCAACACGGTCGCCACCGATATATCCCCACCAACGTTAGCAGCCGCTACCGCAAACCTGGGTGTTCGCTGCTGGAGGTGTGGCGAACACGGACATTTCAGGCAAGCATGTCGCAATCCACCCAAATTGTTCTGCTGGAAGTGCGACCGTCAAGGAGTGATGACCCGGGACTACTGCGCGAAGTCGGGAAACGCCAAATAAATTGCCCCGCAGGGAGGCCGGAGCAATTTACACCACTACAGCCTCCTCATAACTACCCCCACCAGATGATTCCCGCTCTACCGGTCGCGGAGAGCGATCCCGGGGAAGATAACCGCCCGTTCGTGGAGATATGGGCAAAGGGGCACCGCATCCGAGCATTGGTCGACACGGGGGCCATGCACTCCTACCTGAACCAGGCCACCGCCGACAGACTGACCGACCGACATTCCACCGTCGTGGCGGCCCAACACAACCATGTTCGACTGGCAGACGGTACGACGTCCATAGTGGGAGGTGCGCTGCGGGTAGGTTGTGCCATTGGGGGAGTCTGGCGACCAGTGGTACTGCACTGCCTGCCCAACTTAACCCACCCAATTATCCTGGGCATGGACGTTATCACAACCTTCCACATGGTGATTGACCCGGCCACCAGACGGGTAACGGTAAGGAGACCCATCCAAGAAGGCACTATATGTGCGATCCAGGCGGGCGAAGATGACAGGTCGCAACTGGACCTTTTTCTGAACCGGGAACTCCAAAAATTTGAGAGCATAACCGGCTTGACACCGCTCGCCCAGCATACGATTAAATTAACCGACAAGACCCCCCTGAAACAACGCTATGCTCCACGAAACCCGAGGATGCAACATATTATCGACGACGAAGTAGAACAGATGCTCCGGGACGGGATTATTGAAAAATCCGAAAGTCCATGGAGCTCCCCGGCGGTGATCGTAAGGAAGAAGGACGGACGGCCGCGATTTTGTATCGATTTTCGGCAACTGGATAAAGTCAGCGAAAAAGATGCTTACCCGCTGCCTTTCATTTCAGCTATTCTCGATAAATTGCGGCCGGCCAAATATTTTTCAACAATTGACCTGAAGAACGGCTACTGGCAGGTTGCATTGACCCCGGAAAGTAAGCCACTTACCGCATTCACTGTACCCGGAAAAGGGCTGTACCAGTTCCGGGTTATGCCCTTCGGTCTGCACGCCGCGCCTGCCACGTTTCAGCGCCTCCTCGATAGGGTCATCGGACCAGATATGGAACCGTTCGCCTTCGCCTACTTAGACGACATAGTCGTCGTCAGCGAAACGATGGAGGAGCACATTAAGCATTTGGAAGTGGTCTTTCGTCGCCTGCGAGAAGCGAATCTCCGTATCAATCCCGAGAAGTGCCAATTCGGAGCAAAAGAAATTAAATATCTCGGGCACGTTGTGACCGAACATGGCCTGAGAACTGATCCAGACAAAGTGCTCGCCATCACGCAGATGCCTACACCAACAACCGTCAGAGAGGTGCGCCGCTTGCTGGGAGCAGCATCATGGTACCGGCGATTTGTTCCCAACTTCGCTCAGAAGACGACGCCGCTGACCGAACTGCTACGGAAAAGACGGGTGTGGCAATGGGGGCCAGCCCAGGAAAACGCGTATCAAGAACTCAAGGTAATTCTCACTTCAACACCCGTGTTAAGCTGCCCGAACTTCGAGGAACCGTTTATCCTCCAGACGGACGCATCGGATCAGGGGATCGGCGCAGCCCTTGTACAAGGAAGCCTCGAAGAACCACGGGCAATTGCCTACATTAGCAGGTCGCTCTCGGCGGCGGAAAAGAACTACTCCGTCATCGAGAAGGAGTGCCTGGCCGTAGTATGGGCGGTCAAGAAGTTAAGGGGGGTATCTGGAAGGGTATCACTTCACCATCGTCACTGACCACCAGGCGTTGAAGTGGTTAGACAGTTTGAGAGAGCCATCTGGGAGGTTGGCCCGGTGGGCGGTGACGTTACAACAGTACGACTTCGACACCGTCTACCGGAAGGGTACTCTAAACCACATGGCTGATATGTTGAGTCGAACTCCGTTACCCGCCATCGCCGCCGTCACCGAATCGTGTACCTGGTACAAGCGCATGACCCAGGCGGTGCAAGACCACCCAACGCAGTATTCAGAGTACCGACTAATTCAGGGGAAATTATATCGCCACTTCTGGGATCCCGCCGACCTGACCGAAGCAGATCCTGACCGGCAATGGAAGCTCTGTGTCCCAAAGGAACAGAGACATCAGGTACTACAGAACAACCATGACCGACCGGAAGCCGGACATATGGGGATAGCCAAAACCATCGCGCGGCTCGCCCTAAACTTCTACTGGCCTGGGATGTTCCGGGATGCGACTCAATACGTCCGTCGCTGCATTGGCTGCCAAAGATATAAGGCAGACCAGCGAGGGGCGGCTGGAAAGATGGGTCCACCGAAAGTCGGACAGCCCTGGGAAACCGTTTCCATGGACATCATGGGTCCACTGCCCCGAACCGCCAAGGGTTACGAGTACTTGATCTGCTTCCAAGACCGGATGACTAAATGGGTGGAAAGTCGACCCATCCGGAAGGCGAATGCGCCAACCATAGCGCAAGCAATCCGAGAGCTGATCATATGCCGGTATGGATGCCCGCGGGTACTGATATCGGACAATGGGACTGAATTCGACAACCGCACTATAAA
This sequence comes from Stenolophus ochropezus, assembly GCA_035578165.1. NCBI lineage: Eukaryota > Metazoa > Arthropoda > Insecta > Coleoptera > Carabidae > Stenolophus > Stenolophus ochropezus. The sequence continues at coordinate 29,750 of JAQOWZ010000179.1, read as the reverse complement.
GAAGATGCTCGCCGAATACCAGATACATCACCTTCTGACACCCCTGTACACACCGCAAGCCAACCCCGTAGAGCGGGTTAACCGAATTTTGAAACCCATACTGGCACAGTTCTGCGGAGAGCAACATCGGATGTGGGGCCGCTATATCCCTTAGTTCATGATGGCTATCAATAGTAGCCGTCACAGCTCGACGGGGTACTCTCCGGCATTCCTCAACTTCGGACGGGAATTGGCACTACCGGCAAACGACGAAACGGAAGTCCCCGCCGATAATCGAGATGGAGGCCAAATATCCGAGGAACACCTGGCACGAATGCAAGCCCTAAAAGACGTTCAGGAGCTAACCCGGATTAACATAGCACGGGCAGCGACCCAACAGGCCCACCACAAAAACCTGCGCAAACATGAGCACACCTACTTTCATCGGCTCTCAAAGGTGTGGCGGCTAAGCTAGCACCGAAATACTCGGGACCGTGGACGGTACACAAACGCGTATCCCCTAACGTCTACAACCTACGCGGCGACCTCGGAAAGATGCTTACCCGAATTCATATCAAAGACCTCAAACCGGCTTTTACAGATGGAGATGCGTCCAAACCGGTTCCAGCCTTGGAGGTCGGTCAGCCAGCGACAAGGGGACAGCAGCCAGCGCCGTCAACCGTTGAAGGTCGCTGTTCAACGATTACGACCCGGCCAACCAAAAATCCGGACGGTGAGGTCACCGTTGAAACACGCCCACCGACCAGATGCGCGCCAGCTGTGTGTCCTGCGCGGCCGCCCATTGCAATCGCCGAAACCGCGGCCAAAGACGCCATCAGCAGCCAGGGCAGCATCAACGGCATCCTCAGCCGCCACCGGGACATCAACGCCCATCCTAGTAGGGCTCCCCAAGACGCCGAGAACTCCCCGACGTGGAACTCCGGTGCAGCGGAAAGACGGTCCGGGGAGTTCGGACAACTATTTCTGCCTCGACATGTCCCCGCTACCGCAAATGTCTGGAGTACCCAAGACACCCCGCACACCCAGAACCCTGAAAAACATATTCGAAACTCTGTTTGGGTCAACACCGTCTCCAGCAGCAAGGCAGATCTCTCCGTCCCGCTTCGGGACCCCGTTGCCAGGGCGGAGCCCCATCCCAGCCGCACTTACTCCTCTACCGCCCACACCCCAGGGAACCGTCAAAGGTCAAGACACCACAGAGGACGCCATGACAGACCTCTGGATCACCCTGTACAAGGCGTCGCCATCACCACCAGCAGGGAAGATCGACCCGGTCCGCTTCGGGACCCCGTTTCCAGTTCGGCAACCGCCGATTCCGCCGTTACCGTCCCCGCCGAACCGGTCACGATGACCATTCACAGAGGAAGTCTCCCCAATCCCGTCATCCTCGCCGTTGTGCCACCGAGGTACGGGTGCACGCACTCCGCTACCGCTTCCAGCAGGGATAGTTTTTGCGTCCCCCAAACAACTGCCGGGCCTAAGCGCAGTAGCGCAGTTCTTTGCAGCGTCAGCGGGCACTCCGCCGAAGCCGCTGCCGGTAACGCTACCGTCGTCCATCACGGCAACCCACGACCAACCGCTGCCCCGCCGTATCCGAGTCCTAGTGCCTCGACCAGGAGGGGGGGGTGATGTATAGAACTTTTATAAACCCCCAAGGTAAAAGGTCCCCCAGGAGACGACGGCGAGGGAAAAAGAACTGATTTCGTGTTAGATTAAGTTTTGTGATGTATTGGGTTCGTGTATGTTATGTATATTTTCTTGTATGTTGTATGTGTATTTTTCATCAGGGTATATAGGGAAGAACTGGTATTTTTTTTTCCTCTGTTTTTTTTTTGGTAAAGTAAGAGGGGGGTGTGACGAAGCAATGTCACAAACTGAAATAAAAACTACACAAGTCACCGTGGTGTAGTGGATACGTGCTCGGTCTGGCAATACGAAGATTGCGCGTTCAAGCCCACTGGGCGGCAATCGGTTTTTTTTTATTTTTTCATCGTATCTCAGCAGAGTCAAGAGTAATGGTGCTTATCTCACGCGCACACTCCCACCACAAATCACGCGCAATCTCTCCCACCGTGACGAGCGGAGATAAAAGCAAGGGCACAGCACTCAAACGGCAGTAAGCTGGAAACAGTCAGACCGAGGTTCTCCCGGACTAACTGTGACCAGTGCCTTCCGACTAGCGTAGTGTCTTCCGACCAGCGAGCAGAAATTCGTGGTGAGTTTACCGTTTTGTCTCTGTCTCTGCCGTGGCTTTCCCGGCGAGTACTGAGTATCCGTACCGTTACCGTTTTCCCCGGTCTCTGTCTCTGCCGTGGTTTTCCCGGCGAGTACTGAGTATCCATACCGTTACCATTTTCCCCGGTCCTTGTCTCTGCCGTGGTTTTCCCGGCGAGTGCTGAATATCCGTACCGTTACCGTTTTCTCCGGTCTTTCTCTGCCGTGGTTTTCCCGGCGAGTACAGAGTATCCGTACCGTTACCATTACCAAGAGGTCCGTCCCGTTCAGTGTAAACGTCAGAACCGTTAAAAACTCGAATCGGTAAAATTACCGGTTCGGAACTTTTTCATCCTCAGCTCGTGAGGACTTTATTGCAACTATTCCCGCTTGTTTTCCGTTAACCGCTACCGCGTTTTAGGTGTACCGGTTCATTTATACGCACCGATTTGTAGCATAGACGTTTGCCGTGGTATCCCTGGCAAGCGTAGACTTCAGAACCGTTAAAAACTCGAACCGGTAAAATTACCGGTTCGGAACTTTTTCATCCTCAGCCCGTGAGGACTTTATTACAACTATTTCCGCTTGTTTTCCGTTAACCGCTACCGCGTTTTAGGTGTACCGGTTCATTTATACGCACCCATTTGTAGCATAGACGTTTGCCGTAGTATCCCTGGCAAACGAAGATTAAAGCCAGTTCGTCGGACTCATGCACCGTTTTCGTGGACACGCAACAAACACTAGCTAGCCGTCCCCTACAACGCTTCGTCACCAACACATCGACTAGCCACTAAAAACACCTAAACCTGTATCGCTGCAGCCGGGAATAAACCACAGTGAATTTACCCTGCGTGTTTTATTTTACAAAACGACCCTACCCTTCTTCATTGAGTTATCTAGGCACCCTAGGGCCTCCAACGTGGATCAGCCGTACCGAAAGGCGCCCGAGCAACCCCGATACCGCCGATACATCCACGAGGTCGAGGCGTAGGCAGACGTCACACAACTAATTTAAGTTTAAAACATAAAGTATTTAATTAATATTAATTTTGACGTTTCCAATGTAAAAAGTCAATGTTGCCAAATGTATGATGAAGTAACTAAATTAAAACCAAATATTCCTAAACTAACTTCACTGAAGACGGTGGCAGTTGTATTAGGGTTTACAATATTAATTTATAAATTTAAAAATTAACTACTATTTTTTAATACAAACAGTGTTGCCAAATTATGAAGTAACTAAATAAAAATCAAATGTACCTAATTAAATGGAACACTTTGCTGTGTTTGATATCAAAAGAAAGAAAACCACAAAGGCCGGTTTTGAAATGACAAAAAAAATGTGTCATGTCGATCTGCATATATTTTTCGGAAAAAGTTGTTAGAAGTAGGTTGTCTTTGGGTTTTAAGGAAACGACATAATGTGGACGGGTGTGCACGAATGACATAAATGTTCTACGTAAATTTGAATTTTTTTTTTGCAAAATGTTGTCAGAAAAATGTTGTTTGGCAAAAGTTGTGAGAAGTATGTGGTGTTTAGTATCAAATGAAACGGCTCGATAAGGGCTGGCGTGTAGAATGAACAATAAAGGTCAAAGTTGATCGGCTTTTGTTTTATGCAAAAAGTTGTCAGAAGTATGTCGTGTTTGGTATCAAATGAAAGGTCTCGTTGAGGGCTAGCAAGCAGAATTGACAAAAATGTTCCATTCCGATCGGCTTTTGTTTTCTGCAAAAAGTTCTCAAAGGTATGTCGAGTTTGGTCTCAAACAAAACGTCTGGTTGAGGGCTAGCGTACAGAGTTGACAAAAATGTGCCATGTCAATCGCTTTTTGTTTTTTGCAAAAAGTTGTCAGAAGTGTGTGGTGTTTGATCTCAAATGAAAGGTTTCGTTGAGGACTAGCGTGCAGAATTGACAAAAATGTTCCATGCCAATCGGCTTTTGTTTCTCGCAAATAGTATGTGGTGGTTAGTATCAAAATGAAGGTCTCGATGAGGGTTTGCGTGAAAAATTAACAAAATTGCTCATCTTGATCGGCTTTTGTTTTCTGCGAAAAGATCCCAGAAATATATCCAGTATAGTCTCAAAAGAAAGGTCTAGTTGAGGGCTAGCATGCAGAATTGACAAAAATGATCTATTTCGATCTGCTTTTCTTTTTGCAAAAAGTTTTTAGAAGTTTATAGTGTTTGGTATCAAATGAAAGTTCTCGGTGCGGGCTAGCCTGTAAAAATTTCAAAAATATTCCATGTCGATTGACTTTTGTTTTATGCAAAAAGATATCAGAAGTATGTTGTGTTTGGTGTCAAATGAAAGGGCTCGATAAGGGCTCGCGTAGAGAATTGACAAAAATGGTCTATGCCGATCGGCTTTTGTTTGATGCAACAAGTTGTCAGAAATATGTCGTGTTTGGTATCGAATAAAAGGTCTCGTTGAGGGCTAGCGTGCAGAATTGGCAGAAATGTTCCATTCCGATCGGCTTTTGTTTTCTGCAAAAAGTTCTCAAAAGTATGTCGAGTTTGGTCTCAAATGAAACGTCTTGTTGAGAACTAGCGTGCAGAATTGACAAAAATGTGCTATGTCGATCGGTTTTTGTTTTTTGCAAAAAGTTGTCAGAAGTGTATGGTGTTTGGTATTAAATGAAAGGTTTCAATGACGGCTGGGGGGCAGAATTAACAAAAATTGTCAATGTTGATCCGCTTTTGTTTTTTGCAAAAGGTTGTCACAAGTATATAGTGTTTGGTATCAAATGAAAAGTCTTGGTGTGGGCTAGCGTACAGATATGATAAAAATGTTTCATGTCGATCGACTTTTGTTTTATGTAGAAAGTTGTCAGAAGTATGTCGTATTTCGTATCAAATGAAAGGTCTCGGTGAGGGCTGGGGTACATAAATGACAAAAATGTTTCATGCCGACCGGCTTTTGTTTTTTGCAAAAAATTATTGGAAGTATTTCGTGTTTGCAATTTAATGAAAGGTCTTGGAGAGGCCTGAAGTGCAAATATGAAATAATTGTTTCATGTCGATCGGCATTTGTTTTTTGCACTGACAGCGGAGCTGTAGGGAATGCTAGAATTCGCTAGTTCTATATACTAACAGTCATGTGTCGTGATGTTTATTTATTTTCATGACGACGATCGCCAAATTTTGTTACAAGCCAAACTGCCTGAACCATCAAAAGGATTGTTGTAATTTTTTTTTTTTTAGATTGCAGGGAATAATATGTAGTTGTGCCTTTTGGGGGTCTCATATTTTTACTGTGAGTGGTTCTTGTGTAAAAAAATAAAAACTATGCAAAATTAATAACTTCAAACAATGGATCCTAGTAGCTATGTCTAAATTTAAGAAGAGTCACGAGTTCATCCGTCACTTTTGACAATCTGCCTATGAACTTTAAACGATTATAACTTTTTTTAGAACATTAATATTAAAGAAGTAAATACAGTATCAAGTATATTAGCCCTGAGCAAAGGTGTTACAACTAATTTAAGTTTAAAACATAACGTATTTAATTAATATAAATTTTGACGTTTCCTATGTCAAAAGTCAATGTTGCCAAATGTGTGATGAAGTAACTAAATTAAAACCGAATATTTCTAAACACTTTTCTGTGTTTGATATCAAAAGAAAAAAAACCATAAGGGCCGGTTTTGAAATGACGAAAAAAACATATGTCACGTCGATCTGCATTTGTTTTGCGCAAAAAGTTGTTACAAGTAGGTCGTCCTTGGATTTTAATGAAACGACACAATGTGGATTGAAGTGCACGAATGACAGAAACATTCCACGTCGATTAGAATTTGTTTTTTGCAAAACGTTATCAGAAATATGTTGTGTTTTGTATCGAATGAAAAGTCTCGGTGAGGGCTGGTGTACAAAATAGAAAATTTTCCATGTTGATCGGCTTTTGTTTTATCCAAAAAGTTAATAGACATATGTCGTGTTTGGTATCTAATGAAAGGTCTCGGCGAGGGTTCGCGTAGAAATGTGACAAAAATGATCTATGTCGATCGGCTTTTGTTTTTTGCAATAAGTTGTATAAAGTATATCATGTTTGGTCTCAAATAAACGGTTTTGTTGAGGGCTCGCGTGCAGAACTGACAAAAACGGTCTATGTTCATCGGCTTTTGTTTTATGCAAAAAGTTAATCGTATCGTGTTTTTTATCTAATGAAAGGTCTCATTGAGTGCTGATGTCGAGAATTAACAAAAATGTTTCATGTCGATCGGCTTTTCTTTTTTGCAGAAAGTTGTCAGAAGTATATCGTGTTTGGTATAAAATGAAAGACCTTAATGAGATCTGACATGTAAAATTGACAGAAATGGTTCATGTTGCCCCGTTTTTGTTTTTTGGAAAAAGATGTTAGAAATATGTCGTGTTTGGTTTCAAATTAAATGTCTTGATGAGGGCTAATGTGCAGAAGTGACAAAAAATTGCCAAGTTGTTCTGCATTTGTTTTTTTACAATTACTTGCCGGAAGTACACCGAATTTGATATTAAATGAAAGCATTCGACAAGACCTGCCTTGCAGAAATAAAATTAGCTTTCAAATGTTAATATTTCACTGACGCCGGAGGCCTAGGGAACGTTCAGCGTAGCTGAGCATTTGCTATCCTATATACTAAACGACTAGATTCACTATATATCTATCTATCTATAGATTCATCACGAGCATCGAGTAACTTTTGTAAATGCCTACAGCCTGAACCATGCAAGTGATTGTTATAATTTTTTTTAATATGTGGGGGCTAATGAGATCTTGTGCCTTTTGGGTGTCTCATATTTTTACTGTTAGTAGTTTTCGTGTAAAAAATTAAAACTGTGCACAAATGCTGCCTTGAAACAATGGATCCCAGAGGCCATGTCTAAATTTAAGAAGAATCACGCCGTCATCCGTCACTTTTGATAATTTTTCTATGAACTTTAAATGATTATATCTTTTAATAAAACATTGATATTAAAGATTTAAAAACAGTATCATGAATAATACTCCTGAGCAAAGGTTTTACCAATATTTTAAGTTTATAACGCAACGCATTTAATTATTTTAAATTTTGACGTTTCAAATTACATAAGTCAATGTTGCCAAATGTGTGATGAAGTAACTTTGATAAGTGTAAAGTACGAATATTGAAGTACAATAATTTTGAAAATGGACAAAGATATTATTAACTGAACTATGTATCCGTACTTTATAATATTGAGCAAAATATTTATTATTATTGTAGAGATCTTGGAGGAAAGAATATAACAGGACGGACGAAAATGACAGCTGGTGCGGGTTAGAGTGGGGACAGCGCGCTAATTACGAATTCATACACAGTACTTTCTTACTTAATAACAAAACAAAAAGTTAAATTGACACTATGTGCCTGAAGGAGTAAAAAAATAGGCTTAATTAACAAATTGTAAATTTAATTTATAAGGGTACTAGAAACATAAAGGTCGAAGTGTCCCAAAAATATTTTCAAATAAAAGTCAAAATTTATTGATATAAAAAAACAAACCATTTATAATAAAATTTCAAATAAAAATTACTTCCTACCATACCATAACATTAATATACATAATAGATACTAAAATCACGTATCATGAGGAAGGAAAGGAAAGGATAACAACGGAAAAATTTATTTATAAAATATTTTATTAATTCTTTACAAATATATTTTAATAATCATAACAAATTAACATATTACAAACAATATTTTCGTACTTATGAAATGAAAGTCTTCTTTGTTTTTCAATTTCTTTCTGAGATGATGGTTTACGGCTGCCTGTACGATTTAAGCACCCCACAACACAACACCCTACCATGATGGAATGATAGAAATAATATAAAATCTGTAAATAACAAAATTATTAATTACTGCACTACAAATTGTAATTGAACACTTACAAAGAGATATTTACACCTATTTTAACTATATAAAATAAAATATGAAGTCCAAAAACTCGAGGAACTAGAAACTATTGTAAAAACAAAAACACTTTAAATAATCTTTTTTAACTCACATTAATATTGTCTTTATTTAATCTATACTAAACTAAACGAACTATCTAACTAAATAACTAAAACTACCTAATAAACAAGAAAATGCAATAAAAACTACTTACAACACGTGGAAACACTGCTAAACACAAATATCAACAACCAGCTTAACGACAATTGCAAACACGCTCAACGCACATGTTTTTGACATGGTGCGGGTTGGAGTGGGGGTAATGGTATCAGAGATGGCTTTACTTTTGCGAACAGATGCTCCCTCCTTCTATTCTTTCCTCCAAGGTAGAAATTGTATATGGTATAATTAAAATTTTCTGAAATTTAACGTTTGTTATAATTGGTTATAACATAAATTTATACTAGAAATTTTGCAACTTGATACAAATACTCAGAACATATGTTGGTTTGTACTTATTATTTATTATTGAAATAAATATAAAATGATATATGTATGTTTTAGAAATGTAGAGAAAGATATAAAAAGGAAAGAAATATACAAAAGATTGGAAATAAGCAGTACTAAAGAATATGAAAGACGAAAGAGTACAATTTATTATTCCTGCAAAAGCAGAAACATTATTTTTCAGAAAATAATTCAATTAATTGACATTCTGTTCTTTATATACAAGAGAGTTATAGGAATAATTCAAATAACTCTATTTTATTAAGTGAACGACAAGTTCGAAGAAATTAAATCATTTTTCAAAACATGTTATTTGTCAGACCTTCATAATTTACTTAAAAGTTTTGCCAGCACATTGTTGTTTATTGTATTTGCAAAATGACAAGTACACCTATAATTGTAAGCCGGAATATACATTGCAAACGTATTAGAAATAGTAAGTTACAAATAAATTCCTATTATATTGAATAACAAGTTATTTATTATAGGTGTTTTGTAGTACTGTCCTGAGTATTGTACTTCATTTTAAATTAGACAGGCGATAAAAAACTAAATAATGATAATAAAAGAGTACATGATATCATTAGAAGATTTTGACTTAAAATCAACAATTAAGTGGGATAACTGACTGTCGGAAATTTTAAATTCTGAGCTAAAATCGTTCACAATACTAGACAAACAATACGTGGTATTAATTTCCTGCAATCTGTTAACAAAACCTGTAAGTAGCAGAAGATATGTTTTAACTCCGAATGAATGTATGTACATCACAGATTGTGTTGTCCTAAAACATCTTTATTATGAAAAAAATAATACAAGCTGGAGGGGATGTACTATTTTTATTTTTATTAAAAAATAATTACAATCAAACGAACGAAGTAGAATTTAAAATAAATTTAATAAAATACGTTTTATGATACATATGTTTTTAATGCAGGATTGGTTTATTGACTGGTTGTTAATATGAAGAAAGTCTTTATTGGAGTTGCAATCATCTAATAAAATCCACTAATATACATAATAGTGGTCATCTAAGAACTTCGCGTATAAAAAACCTTCGGTCGGCAAATTCACACACTGCTGCCGTAAAGGCAAGTTAAACGCAGATCAATTAGGTGAGTTTCCGGAATACATAAAAAGTCTAATGATCAGTAATAACGCGGACAGTAGAAATTTTAAAGATCATATTAGACAGTACAATAGTGCGTTAGCATTTGCTTCATTTGGAGCAAAACTTTCAATGCCTCCGGGTAGAGGACCATATTGTTTCCGAATACATGGTCAAATTTATCATGATTCAGCCAGTTCCTTATATCCAACTAATAATAATGTTGAAAAATATGCGCAGTTATACATTACAAATTCTGCGGAAGCGTTAGAGAAAAGAATGAATGTAGAATACAGTAAACGGTGTAAACCAAATATAATGGGACAGTTAGATGATATTATTAGAGAAATTAATCCGTATTCTCAAGCGTACATGATGTTAAAAGAAGTAGAGCAAAGAGAAATAGCTAGGGCAAATATTAATAATCAGTCAGTGCCAGAAATTAATTTGTGGATAGTTAGTGACAGACGAAAAGATAAGCGTAGGTATAATGTACCAACATGTAATGAAGTGGCCGTAGTTTTTACATCAAATGACGGGGAGCCACCAATAGATAGAGACATTTGTGTTCATCCAAGAGCAGGCGGTTCTGTTAGAATTAATCAATTCAGCGAAAACTGCGACCCCATGACATATCCCATACTTTTTCCTCGCGGTGAATGTGGCTGGAACATGAACCTAAAGCATGCCGACGGTATTAAAAAACAAAGCATGCTACAATTTTACATGAATAGATTAGCAGTTAGAGATACATTTAATCCGTGTTTAGAAGCCGGAAAGCTAACCCAGCAGTACATTGTAGATGCATACGCGAAAGTCGAGGCTGAAAGATTGACTTATATTAGATTAAATCAGCCTACCCTCAGAGTAGAGCTGTATAAAGGGTTAATGGACCATGTAAATAATTTAGCAGATAATGAGGGTGGTAAGGCGGGCACATTGGTTATTTTACCATCCACATTCCAAGGTGGCAGTCGTTTTATGTTAAAAATGTATCAAAACGCTATGTCAATTGTTAGAGAATTCGGCCGACCTGATTTGTTCATAACAGTAACGTGTAATCCAAAATGGCCAGAAATAATTGAACAGTTACGCGAAGGTCAAAGTTCTGCAGATCGGCCAGATATAGTAGCGCGAGTTTTCAACGGAAAAATTAAAAGTATGATGAATGAAATTCTTCACGATGATATTTTTGGAAAAGTCGTAGCCTTTATTTTTGTAATAGAATTCCAAAAACGTGGGTTACCACATATGCATTTGTTGTTGACATTAGATAGCGATAGTAAAATCCGTAACAAAGATGAAATAGACGAAATTGTAAGCGCCGAAATTCCAGATAAAGACGATGAACCAGAGTTGTATCAATTAGTTCGAACGCACATGATCCACGGTCCCTGCGGTATATTAAATAAATATTCACCTTGCATGAATGAAAATAAATGCACAAAAAGATACCCTAAAGAATTCCGAAATGAAACACACGAAAATATTAACGATTATCCTCTTTACAAAAGGCCAGATAATAATGCAAAGCAAGAGAAAAAAGCAGTAGAACTGGCAGCGAAAAAAAATACAACTTTAACTGCGTGGTTTATTCTAAATAGCACATATGTAAATGCTCGGCAGTATGTTTATATGCAAATACCAAAATATTATGTATTTGTTAATAACGCTTGGAAGGCTAGGCAACGCGAGTCAAAACCACCAATAGGCCGAATGATTTCCGTCAGTTCCAGAGATATAGAAAGGTTCCATCTACGTTTAATATTAGTACACGCGAAAGGGGCCACAAGTTTCGAAGACTTGCGTACCGTAGATGGTAAGTTGTATAACACATACCAAGAAGCTGCCCGCGCATTAGGTTGTTTAGCAAATGATAAAGAATGCGAAAATTGTTTAGGTGAGGCAGTGATAAATAAATTTCCGAGACAATTAAGAGAATTATTTGCATATTTAATTTGTTTCCACACGTCCACCAATGCCGTAGCTTTGTGGGAAAAATTTAAAGAGTATTTGATAGAGGATTATTTATTGCACAATTCCGAAAAAGTAGGGCAAAATAAATGTTTAAGAAAAATTCAAGAAATATTAGAAATACATAGATTCACATTAAGCGATTTCGGTTTACCGCTGTCAGATGACGTAGATGAAAATGAAAACGATTTGATTGATATTGCAGCAGAGAAATTAGAGGGAGAACAAAATGTAGCGTTGTTTAATAATGATCAAAGAGAAATTTTTGATTTAATTTTAAATGCCGTATCAGATAGTAATAGCAAAAATAGATATTTCTTTGTAGACGGTCCTGGTGGTACAGGAAAGACATTTTTATGTAATACTCTCATCAGTATTTTAAGAGGTCAAAATATTAAGGTAATAGCCGTGGCGTGGGCAGGAATAGCGGCTACTTTATTAAAAGGTGGACAAACTGTACATTCGGTTTTCAAGTTACCAGTACCTGTAAATGACGGCTGCGTATGTAAAGTTAAAGCGAATAGTAATGCAGGCAAACTAATAAAAGATGCAAGTGTAAACATCTGTGACGAAGTAACTATGATACCGAAACACGCGTTAAATGCAATAGATTTACTTTTAAAAGATTTAATGAACAATACGGTACCATTTGGTGGGAAAGTTATAGTATTAGGTGGTGATTTCAGACAATGTTTACCGGTAGTAAATTATACAAATCATCGTACCACAATAATAGAAACTTGTGTAATAACAAGTCACTTATGGCAACTCTTTCAAAAATTTTCTTTAAAACAAAACATGCGTGTAAATAGGGACGAAAAAGAATTTTCTGAGTATTTACTAAAAATCGGCAATGGTTTAACTGAAGCCAAATGATATACACAAATTTACAGACCGCGGCATTTTAGCACTAACAAATGACGATACAATGGTAATAAACGAACAAGTATTAAATAAAATCGTAGGACAATCAAAAATATATTACAGTGCTGATTTTTGTGAAGGCGATAATAAAAATAAAATTAGTTATCCAACCGAATTATTAAATGCGTTAACACCAACCGGAATGCCTCCTCACAAATTAACGTTAAAAGTGGGGGCAATAGTAATGTTACTAAGAAACATGAATCCAAAACGTGGGCTATGTAACGGTACAAGATTTATTATAAAAGATATGAAAACTAATTGCCTTGATGTAGAAGTATTAACCGGGCAACGTGCAGGTACCCGACTCTATCTACCAAGATTTGATTTAATTACCGATACAAATTTACCATTCAGTTTAAAAGGTCGCCATTTTCCAATTCGATTAGCATTTTCAATGACAATTAATAAATCACAAGGTCAAACTTTTAATTTTGTTGGAATTAATTTAGAAAATCCAGTTTTCACTCATGGCCAATTATATGTTGCAATGTCGAGAGTACGGTCATCTAAAAACTTAAAAATAAAATTACCGGAATCAAATATTAACGAAAATTCTAAAGAAGGAATAACGAAGAATGTGGTATTTAAAGAAATTTTAAACTAAACAAGATATTAAAATCATAATGAAATAATTTCAATTAAATTTTAATCAATAAAAAAATTATATAAGATAACAATATTATATGATGTACATATTTATAAACATTATTTCAAAATTTAAAAACATTATATAGGTCATTTCATAAACATATTTTCAAAAAATTTAATTTAAAGTGCAAGTATCTTTTCACATGATGAACATTATGCAGTATCGTAGCCAGGTTATTAAAAACCTTAAAGATAAAATTATCAGATTCAAATATTAAAAATAAAGATTTGAATTGTGAACAAATGGAGTATTTAGAAAAAATTTAAATTGAACAAGTAGATATCATGATAAAAAATTGTTATATTTACAATGTCATAGTCATTTCGTAACTTATTGCAAAATTATGAACAAAATACCAATAATACATAAATTTCATTATAATTAATTTTAAAACTATATAAAAATAATATTTAATGTTTGAAGTCAAAGACATTAAATGAAATTTAATAAAACTAAAGAAATCTAGCAAATACATATCAAAATATATAAAAAATTGCAATCCATTTAATAATTAATGAATGAACGTAAAATTTAAAAACATTTAATATACAAAAGTATATAATAAATGATAACAGACAAGCAGGCCATTCTACCATTGTATCTCAAAACTCATGCAACAGAATACTAATTTGTACTTATGTTTTTGGCATTATACTACAAAACCGCCAAGTATGGTAAAAATTTCAAGTACCATTGGAGGTTTTAATGTGTTATGTTCCAAGTCATTGTGACTGTTGCATGAATTTGAGAAATAAAGTTTTGATATTCATAAAACTATAAAAGTGCAAATATTAACTACAATTTATTTAAACATACATTTTTTAGTGAAAATACCTTTTTATTTTTAATTACTTTGGTAGATGGCAAAACAATGGCTTGGACATAATGCATTAAAACCCAATACCAGTGGTATTTAAATTTTTGCTGTACTTTGATTTAGTATTAGAGCCCGTGATTAAATAAATAAATATAAGAGAAATTAAATACATTAAAAAATAAACTTTATCAAAATTATTCGCCACATAATGGCTGGTTGAGATTAGGTATATGAAGCTCATTAAAACCTTAAATTTTTAAATTTATTGTTTTTAGAATATCGGAAAAACATGTTATATTATAAAAAGGATTATTGATGGTGTATATGAAATATAAAATAAAAATATAAGAAAGCAATAATGATAAATTTCAAATACAAAATAAAAGCATGTTGAAGCAATAATTATGATCTAAAAATGTGATTTAGAAATACTTAATAATATAAAAAGAAATAAAAAAGAATTTAAAATATAAATAATAAAAAATGGTATGATGATAAAATTTGATTTGTTAAATAATATATGCAATATATTTAATAATTGTAATTAATATAAGTATTAAATATTATTCCAACATGAAAAGTGGTTCGTAAAATATTGTAAAAGGTAATAAAAAAGAACTTAAGTCTGATAATACCATTGCTCCTTTTACAAATTTTACGGGCCTTGCCAAAATGAAAATACAATAAAAAGAATTATAAAAGGCAATTATAAATAAAACTATTCATTACATAAAAGTTAATAAAATAATATTAACAATGAAAAACATAAATAAAATAAAAAGTATAAAGCAATGGTTAAGTATTAGAAAAATTTTCTATAGCGTCTACATCCTGGTATATCGTATGTTTTACCAATATTTTCAATAATATACATTAAAAATTTTATTTAATGATAAAAAGGTCCCTATTTTTAATAGTTAAATGATAACCTATTTTATATGTAAGTATAAAAAAATAATTTTAATTTTTTACATTTAAATACAATTATAATAAAATTATATTTAAATGCATATTTTACCTTCTACTACTACTAAAATATTGATTAAGCAACATTTTTTTATTATAATACAACAGTCATTAGTTAACATTAATATTTTTCATTGACAATAAAAAATGTAATAGCTCTTAAACAATACTGCTGTCAATAATTTTTAATTAATACCATCTAAAAATAAAGACGTTATACGAAAACAATCTAATACCAGGCTTAAGTTAAAACATGTTGCATCTCTCTATAATATGTATTAGAAATGTGACGTTAAACAAAAGTATATAATAAATCGCAACATGTGGGCAGGCCAGTCTACCATTGTACCTCAAAATTCATGCAACAGAATATAAATACACATTTTTTTGGCAATATACTAGATACTACTACAAAACCGCAAAGTATGGTAAAAATTCCTATTAGTGCTGGTGGGTTTTGAAGTGTTATGTAATTTAGTCATTGTCACTGTTGTATGATTTTGAGTAACAATATTTTCATTTTTAAAAATCTGCAAAAGTACAAATATTAACTGAAATTTATTTGGTAAGAGTACATTTAATTTAAATTTTTTTGTTTTAAATTACATTTTTATGTACATAATGTGTACCATATTATCTATAATTCCTTGGTAGACTTGGCAAGACAATGACTTGTTACATAATACTTTAAAACCCTATACTAGTGGTATTTGGGATTTTTGCTGTACTTTGCTTCAATATTATAATAGCCCGTGGTTAAAAAAATTAAAACAATAAATAAGAAAAAATTAGCTTCATAATAATTACTCGTCACAAACCGGCTGGTGGGTATGAAGCTAATGAAGCATATTACAACATTATAATAAAAAAAAACCACAAAGCGATCAAATAAAAGAAAAATAAGAGAGTAATAAATCACAAAAGTATGAATGTTTGTGTGAATGTTTGTATGAAATCGAGTTGCCAGGTTATCAAAATTTGTTTTTTATTTTATATGAAAGATTCTACAATTTTAACAATAATAACTGCAGTTAGTAAACAAATCGTATTCTTTTAATATTTTTTTGAGTTGAGTAAAATATTTCTATAAATTATCTAAAATGTAAATGAAATTTTTATTAATATTATTATACATTCATATTTTGAAATTATTTAACTTATTTGTATTTAAAATTATCTGGCAACTCAAATAATTTCTAATAAAAATTAAAATATAATGTCAGAAAACTTTTTCAAAATCATATATTTCTTAAAAAAAATGTAGAATGATTTGATAAACTTTTGTAACTAATTAAAAGTTAAATTCATAGTATATAATAAAGATACACAAATATCAAAATAATTTTATTTGATTCACATCGATATAATATGGTATGTCATTATCAAGTTCTGGGAAATATAATTTTTGTATTTCATATTTTTAGACAATAATAACTGAAATCTACACTGCATTATGGCTGTAAACTATGTCGAATATAATAAATATGGGATACAAGTATACCAGTATTTGGACAATTACATATGTGAAATCGTAATACCGAAGTTTTTTCAACTGAGGCGAACATTTTTTTTATAAAAAAAGTGTTTGAATGTTTACATATTTTATATAAATTAATAATGTTTCTTTTTAAAAACAGAAAACTGGATCGATGGGATAAAATCTACAAGTTGAATTTTTTGTTCGTTAAATATTTCATTCATTTCAATCACAAGAAAATGATTCAATTTTATTCGAATATAGTATTTTATATGTTGATGTCAGACAATTAATCCACTGTAAAATGACGGTAACAATTAAAAGAAACTAATCTTCCTCAATTATATTAGTCTTTATTTGTAGAGGACAGGAGTTTCACCAGAATGTCTGTTTGAAATACTTGTCAACAATAATCTCAACTGAGAATTGATATTGAATATTTTGGAACCGAACTTTGAAACCTATTCGCTGACGATTTTCCTGCCATTGGAAAAACTTCAATATTATAGACAAAGTTTAATAAGAATGGTAAATACATTATATTAAGAAAAACATCTTTATTAATTATTTTTTATTTAACAGAATGCACAACCCTTTCATCACTGGCAGAATACTTCTTCGAATTATCAAATAATTTATTAAACATAGGTAATATTTATTTGTAACTAATTATTTATATTTACTCATTAAAATTTTTTCAGACAAAATATACATAAAAGTTACTACATTAGTTGAAAGAACAATTTTTCAAAGATTGCATTATAAATTCTACAAGCAAAGTTTGCAGTGTTCAAACAAAGTAAGTCAAATTCTTACTAATGCTCTTTGCGGCTGTTATATATTTTACTTTATTTGGTTATAGGTACTTAGCCCAATCCTTCTGCGAACAAACGCTCTTCCTTTATACATGAAACAATTCCAATATATTTAAATAATGTAAGTCATTTTTTTACTACTGATATAACTCATTATTTCAAATTATTTTTTTTGTATAGTGATCGTGTTTTGCTAACATTTTTTGGACGGTTTTCCGTTAGCATTTACAGGGAATCCTGGAGACTGATTCGTCCCGTCCAGAAGCTTCTTGCTGTATAACTTATTGTCATTATTATGTATTGTAACGTTTTAATAATTTATTACTTTCCTATTTTGTGTATCCAAGTTATAATTAAACATTTGTTTAAGACGTTGTTATTACCTCCCGCCTATCAATATATAGATAAGGGAGGTATTGTTTTTGGTCAGATTTCTCGAGTGTGGGTTTTCAACATATGTGCACGAAATAGGGTCCCTATAATACGATTTTACTATTTTTAGCGTGATGTCTGTATGTCTGTGTGTGTTTTGTGTGTGTGTTTGTGTCTGTGACGATTTTTCGTCTACGATAACTCCAATACGATACATGTAAAAAATATAATATTTGGTATTTAAGGGTTATATTCTAATATGATGAACTGATTAGATTTTGACTACAATTGGTTAACCGAAAGTAGTACTTTACTTGAAGCTTTAAACCGTTTTTTCTAAAAAATACCTCTAAATATCATATCTTCGCAAAATTCATTATTACAAATACAAAGATTTTTTAATTATCTACCGATCTGCATAATTACGTATATATATATATATATATATATATATATATATATATATATCTTCTAGCTAGATAGAAAAAAAATATATAAATTATAATAATTTTACATATCGTTTAGGCTGAGGAATTTCGATAAAACAGATGAGTTATTCATATGTTCACAAACTGTGACATATGATGTCAAATTTGATGTAAGTAAGTGAAAAAGATAAAATAAGTAAAAATGAATTATTATATTGTAAAATTTAAAAAGATGGAAGAAATATATTAGGAATGTATTAGCATGCGTGAATCAAAGTAAGTTCGGTTACGGTTTTAGTAACGTCAAAAATAGCTGTCATATTGGTCATACAAATTTTATGAAAGAAATTTTAGGTATGAAATGAATTAAAAATTTTATGAACTGCAATAACAAACTAATTTTAAAACTACAAATTAAATGTATTGAATAACTTATATAGAATATAATTATGTATTACTACAGTGGCGGGAGGTATTGTGTTGGACACATTAGATTTTTTTTAATTCTAGATTGCGAAATGTCACTTTTGCACTCGAGAATGCAAAAGCATTTCGCAATCAAGAATGAAACATTTTTTAGAAATCTAAATTCTAAAATTAGTTAAAATGCAAAAAGAAAATTTTGACGTTTATCAAATCAAATATTTTTGACAGCTGTTAGTTAATTGATAGCAGAAATCAAACAACTGTTTTAAATTATATCATTTTTTAAATGACATATTACAATACTTCATTGTATAATACTATTAAAATGATAACAGAAAGTAAGAAAGACACTAAAATGACAGATTTGATTAAATTGCGACCCTTTATTTCATCAAAAAAGTTGCATGTTGTAAAAGTCTTTTGCTTTTGTTACAATAACAATAACAATTTTCAAATAAAATATTTGTAAAAAATGTGGTCAGTAATGCATATTCAAATTTTCCCGCCAAAGAATAATGGCGGTACATCAGCCAAAGTCGTTGAGTACCTCTAGCCAAAAAATATTATTTTAATATTCTTCGTTTGTCAAATTGAATTTTTAAGTTTCAGTTATTTATTAAATTTGAATTGACTAAAAAGTACATAAAATGAATAAAATAATCATCTTCCTAAAACAAATTTGAACTATCATCTAACAAATATAAAAGTAAATCTATAAAAATTATTATATTTATGCGACCGTTTTATTATAAATATTTCTGTGGATTAAATTTCCTGTACGGTAGGTAAATATCTTCACGAGTAAGGTTGTGCGTGCGCTATGCACAATTCCAGTGAATATAAAATGGCTGGATTTTATCGCAACTGTCATTTTGTGACAATTCATTAAAAATATAAACCCTCGGTCTGTATTACACACAGTTAAGTCAGGTTAGTTTAAAGGTAGATTTTTTTAAATCTATATACCTTCTGTCTATACATCAAGTTGAACGTATCAATATAAGCTTACGTTATTTGATTACCAGTGATATTAGTTTAGCCAAAACAAGACTAAAAAGGTCTTTGGTAGCGATTTGTCATTTCAAAAAGACTTAATTTTTTATTAGTAGACTCGAAGTAGCGTTCATATAAAAAAAAATAATGGCAAAGGTAGAATTATTGGTATATGTCCAACACATAACCTCCCGCCTCTAATAATAAATTCTATGTTTTTTAGTACATTCAATTTGTAGCTTTAAAATTAGGTATTGCAGTTCACAATATATTTAATTCGTTTCATACCTAAAATTTCCTTCATAAAATTTGTATGACCAAAAAAACAATTATTTTTGGCGTTACTAAAACCGGAATCGAACTTAACCTTGATGCATGCAAATATATTCCTTATATATTTCTTCCACCTGTTTTAATTTTACAGGAAAAATACTTCATATTTACTTATTTTATCTTTTAAACTTACAGCAAATTTAACATCATATGTGAAATTTTATGAACTCATCTGTTTTATCGAAATTTCTCAGCCTAAACGATATGTAAAATTATTATAATTTATATATTTATTCTTTTTAGCTAGAAGTTACATATATAAACGTAATTATACAGATCGGTAGAAAATTTAAAAATCTTTATATTTATATGTTGACGATGTGTCATTATTTAAACGTAAAATATAAATAGGGCACGAGAGCAGCACTGTCAACCTGTGCCTAAGCCTCTCAGCTCATTTCACATCATTCTATGATTGTCTCAGTTCACACTATTCCAAGCGGAAGAGAAGAAGTGGCGAAAATTTAAATCGACGGCATTGGCGAGTTTTGTATTCATTCCAATCTGCCCCTGCGATCTCTATGTGTGGTTTATCCATTACGCCCTTTTAGTGTTTCTCTTGTCAGTATTTGTTGTTGTTGATTTTGTTATTGTTGTTGAGTTTGTTATTTTATTTATTGTTAAAATCGACAACAACAAATAACGAACACGAGAAACTGCAAGTAAATTCATATTTTCATTATAAAATAATGCAAAAGAACGTATAAAAATTGGTTACTTTATGCAACTAAAAGGCATATAAAAAATTTGATATTATTTGATAAATTTTCAGTTAGGTGTGAGTAGTTCATATATAACTTAACAGATGGCACCACAGTAGCACTTAAATTTCAAAATAACTATTCAAATTGTATTTATTATACTTTTATAATAATATATATTGACATTTATAATAAAAAATATATTATTAATAACAATAACAATAATTGTAAGTAAATACATATATAATTCAGCTTCATAAAGATATAAATGAACATAGCAACAGAAAAACAAGAATATAATCATGTTTTTTGGCAATATAAAAATGTATCAGTTTATAAATTTCGGTATGTTATTTCACATTATTTATATTTATAAAATAGACAATTATTTTCAAAATTATACATTTTTATTCATTCTCTAACTAACTTCATACTTATTGTGTCAAGTAATGACAGTTACGCTGTCAAACTTAATGTATTGTATGAAAATTCAAATTATGCTAAAATATAATAATAAATAACACACATTACAACAAATATTTCGAGGTATAACACATTTACATATTGCAAGTACTTGAATACAAATAACGATTGTATTTAAAAAATACCACCACGATTAGAGATTAGATTAAGATCGAATTTTGATTACAATAATAAAAATATTATGTAGTTAACATTACCATGATTCAACTTTTATTTATAACAGCTAGAAAACATGAAATCAAATTTGGTTCACATTGAAATGTCTGTACTCATCTGTCAACATTGTCAATGTCGTATGATTTTCAAAGGCTGTTTAGTGTGTACATATGTACATCGTTTTGAAAATGGAACATGGGTAATTTGCCAAATGTACATTATTCTATGATAAATGATTTTTATCGAATGAATTCAAATCCTTCAAGTTTCTTGCGTGACGTCACATATCCTCTCTCCAAAACTTTATTATTGATTTTCTCCGGAATTATCAATAATAAAGCGATTTAAAAAAATACGGGTATTTTATATATTTTTTACAGAACCATCAAATGGAAAAAAATAAATTAGGTCATATATCCTATTAAGGTTTACAAACAACACATATGATTATATCAACTAAAAACTTGTAGTAACTTCCTCAAATGTAACCAAATTGACATTCAAGTGAAGCAAGTAATGTACTTTGTTGAATAAAAACTGTTTTATTAAGAAGATATGTCGGTTAATATTACAAATTCTTCTTCAAATTATAGTAATTTGTTCCCCAAAATTATTCATTCAAAATGTTAGTTCGTTATGTGCAATGGTCTATAACGAAGTAAAAATTTCGATTAAGATAATAGAAGAAAATGAAGTCAAATTTTATAAAATTTTAACTTTGATTATATCAAGCACAAGCGTATTTTAATTAGTCCTGTTTTCAACACAAATGAATTTATAATTAAGGTTTACACACTCTAAATTTGATTATAGCAATGAAAAATTTGTTGCAGGTATAGCGTGTTATTAATTGAAAGCACTTGACAAGGGTTGAGCTTGCAAACATGATAAAATAGTTCTTGTCAATCGGCTTTTGTTTTTAGCGAAAAGTTGTCAGAAGTATGCCGTCTTTGGTAACAAAAATTTGCCAGGTCGATCGGCTTTTGTTCTTTTGCAAAATTTGTCAGAAGTCGTGTTTGGTATCATATGAACGGTCTCGTCGAGAGCTGGTGTACAGGAATGAAATTAGACTTCAGCTGTAAATACTTTATTGATGCCGGAGGCCTAGTGAAGCTCAGCATAGCTTGAAACAGCAATTTTCTTGTTGCAATGTTTTCTTTTAGCTAAAATATGATAAAGAATTATAAAATTCGTGCGCGAAAGCAAATATTTATATGATTTTTTTTTAAATAAAGTCAGATTTTACCTATTCTTGATGAATACGTTGTATATTGTAAGCTACATGGGCTCGATTCTAGAATACCTACCACACTTGAAATAGAAATTTTCTTGTTGCAATGTTTTCTTTTTGCTAAAATATGATGAAGAATTATAAAATTCGGACTCGGAAGCAAATATTTATATGATTTTTTTTCAAAAGTCAAGTCAGATTTTACGTATTCTTGAATTGGATATTTTTGTTAAAACATTCATATTCATGCTTTAGGATCAATACTATGGATACTTTTAGCATTGGACATGCAAAAGTGACCATAACGTGGTACCAATCAGATAATAAACATTCAATTTTCGGGTGTCGTTTTAATGAATACGTTGTATATTGTAAGCTACATGGGCTCGATTCTAGATTACCTACCACACTTGAAAAAGCAATTTTCTTGTTGCAATGCTTCCTTTTTGCTAAAATATGAAAAGAATTATAAAATTCGGGCGCGGAAGCAAATATTTATATGATTTTTTTACAAATATAAGGTCAGATTTTACCTATTCTTGATGAATTCGTCGTATATTATAAGCTACATAGGCTGGATTCTAGAATAGCCACCACACTTGAAATAGCAATTATTTTGTTGCAATGTTTTTTTTAGCTAAAGTTTGATGAAAAATGATAAAATTCGGGAGCGGAAGCAAATATTTATATGATTTTTTACAGTAAATAAAGTCAGATTTTACCTATTCTTGATGAATACGGTGTATATTGTAAGCTACATGGGCAGAATTCTGGATAACCTACCACACTTGTTGCAATTTTTTCTTTTAGCTAAAATATGATGAATAATTATAAAATTCGGGCGCAAAAGCAAATATTTATATGATTTCTTTTTTTAAATTATGTCAGATTTTACCTATTCTTGAATTGGATATATTTGTTAAAACATTCATTTTCATGCTTTAGGATCTATACTATGGATAATTTTAGCATTGGACATGCAAAAGTGACCATATCGCGGTACCAATCAGATAATAAACATTCAATTTTCGGATGTCATTTTAATGAATACATTGTATATTGTATGCTGAATGGGCTAGATTCTAGAATACCTACCACACTTGAAATAGCAATATTCTTGTAGCATTGTTTTCTTTTAGCTAAAATATGATAAAGAATTATAAAATTCTGGAGCGAAAGCAAATATTTATATAATTTCTTACAAAAATAGTCAGATTTTACCTATTCTTGATGAATACTTTGTATATTGTAAGCTACATGGGCTGGATTTTAGATAACCTACCACACTTGAAACAGCAATTTTCTTGTTGCAATGTTTTCTTCTAGCTAAAATATGATGAAGAATTATAAAATTCAGGCGCGAAAGCAAATATTTATATGATTTTTTTTCAAAAATAAAGTTAGATTTTATCTATTCTTGAATTGGATATTTTTGTTAAAACATTCATATTCATGCTTTAGGATCTATACTATGGATAATTTTAGCATTGGACATGCAAAAGTGACCATAACGCGGTACCAATCAGATAATAAACATTCAATTTTCGGATGTCATTTTAATGAATGCGATGTATATTGTATGCTGAATGGGCTAGATTCTAGAATACCTACCACACTTGAAATAGCAATATTCTTGTAGCATTGTTTTCTTTTAGCTAAAATATGATAAAAAATTATAAAATTCTGGAGCGAAAGCAAATATTTATATAATTTCTTACAAAAATAGTCAGATTTTACCTATTCTTGATGAATACTTTGTATATTGTAAGCTACATGGCCTAGATTCTATAGTACCTACCACACTTGAAATACCAATTTTCTTGTTGCAATGTTTTCTTTTAGCTAAAATATGATGAAAAATTATAAAATTCTAGCGCAAAAGCAAATATTTATATGATTTTTTTCAAAAATAAAGTCAGATTTTACCTATTCTTGAATTGGATATTTTTGTTAAAACATTCATATTCATGCTTTAGGATCTATACTATTGATAATTTTAGCATTGGACATGCAAATGTGACCATAACGTGGTACCAATCAGATAATAAACATTCGATTTTCAGGTGTCATTTTAATGAATACGTTGTATATTGTAAGCTGCATGGGCTGGATTCTAGAATACCTACCACACTTGAAATAGCAATTTTCTTGTTGCAATGTTTTCTTTTAGCTAAAACATGATAAAGAAATATAAGATTCGGGTTTGGAAGCAAATATTTATATTATTTTTTACAAAAGTAAAGTCAGATTTTACCTATTTTTGATGAATACGTTGTATATTGTAAGCTACATGGGCTGGATTCTACAATACCTACCAGACTTGAAATAGCAATTTTCTTGTTGCAATGTTTTCTTTTAGCTAAAATTTGATAAAAAATTATAAAATTCGGGTTTGGAAGCAAATAGTTATATGATTTTTTGCAAAAGTAAAGTCAGATATTACCTATTCTTGATGAATACGTTGTATATTGTAAGCTACATGGGCTCGATTGTAGAATACCTACTACACTTGAAATAGCAATTTTCTTCTTGCGATGTTTACTTTTTGCTAAAATATGATGAAAAATTATAAAATTCGGGCGAGGAAGCAAATATTTATATGATTTTTTTAGAAAAATAAAATCAGAATTTACCTTTTCTTGATGAATACGTTGTAAATTGTAAGCTACATGGGCTGGATTCTAGAATACCTACCACACTTGAAATAGCAATTATCTTGTTGCAATGTTTTCTTTTTGCTAAAATATGATGAAGAATTATAAAATTCGGGCGCGAAAGCAAATATTTATATGATTTTTTTTCAAAAATAAAGTCAGATTTTACTTATTCTTGAATTGGATATTTTTGTTAAAACATTCATATTCATGCTTTAGGACCTATACTATGGATAATTTTAGCATTGGACATGCAAAAGTGACCATAACGTGGTACAAATCAGATAATAAACTTGCAATTTTCGGATGTCATTTTAATGAATACGTTGTATGTTGTAAGCTGCATGGGCTGGATTCTAGAATACCTACCTACCACACTTGAAATAGCAAATAATAAACATTCAATTTTCGGTTGTCATTTTATTAAATATGTTGTATATTGTAAGCTGCATGGGCCGGATTTTATAATACCTACCATACTTCAAATAGCAATTTCCTTGTTGCAATGTTTTCTTTTAGCTAAAATATGATGAAGAATTATAAAATTCGGGCGCGGAAGCAAATATTTATATGATTTTATACAAAAATAAAGTCAGATTTTACTTTTTAACTTAAATATGATGAAGAATTATAAAATTCGAGCGCGAAAGCAAATATTTATATGATTTTATACAAAAATAAAGTCAGATTTTACCTATTCTTGAATTGGATATTTTTGATAAAACATTCATATTCATGCTTTAGGGTCTATACAATGGATAATTTTAGAATTGGACATGCAAAAGTGACCATAACGTGGTACCAATCAAATAATAAACATTCAATTTTCGGGTGTCATTTTATTAAATATGTTGTATATTGTAAGCTGCATGGGCCGGATTTTATAATACCTACCATACTTCAAATAGCAATTTTCTTGTTGCAATGTTTTCTTTTAGCTAAAATATGATGAAGAATTATAAAATTCGGGCGCGGAAGCAAATATTTATATGATTTTATACAAAAATAAAGTCAGATTTTACTTTCTTATGATAAATACTTTGTATATTGTAAACTACATGGGCTGGATTCTAGAATACCTACCACACTTGAAATACCAATTTTCTTGTTGCAATGTTTTCTTTTAACTTAAATATGATGAAGAATTATAAAATTCGAACGCGAAAGCAAATATTCATATGATTTTATACAAAAATAAAGTCAGATTTTACCTATTTTTGATGAATACGTTGTATATTGCAAGCTACATGGGCTCGATTTTAGAATACCTACCACACTTGAAATAGCAATTTTCTTGTTGCAATGTTTTCTTTTTCTTAAACTATGATAAAGAATTATAAAATTCGGGTGCGGAAGTAAATACTTATATGATTTTTTACAGAAATAAAGTCAGATATTACCATTTCTTGATGAATACTTTGTATATTGTAAGCTACATGGGCTGTATTCTAAAATACCTACCACACTTGAAATAGCAATTTTCTAGTTGCAATGTTTTCTTTTAGCGAAAATATGATGAAGAATTATAAAATTCGGAAGCGTAAGCAAAAATTTATATGATTTTTTACAAAAATAATGTCAGATTTTACCTATTCTTGAAAGGCATATTTTTGTTAAAACATTCATATTTATGCTTTAGGATCTATACTATGGATAATTTTAGCATTGGACATGCAAAAGTGACCATAATGTGGTACCAATAAGATAATAAACATTCAATTTTCGGATGTCATTTTAATGAATACGTTGTATATTTTAATCTACATGGGCTGGATACTAGAATACCTACCACACTTGAAATAGCAATATTCTTGTTGTAATGTTTTCTTTTAGCTAAAATATGATGAACAATTATTAAATTCTGGCGCGGAAGAAAATATTTAAATGATTTTTCACAAAAATAGTCAGATTTTATCTTTTCTTGATGAATATGTTGTATATTGTAAGCTGCAAGGGCCAGATTTTATAATACCTACCATATTTCAAATAGCAATTTTCTTGTTGCAATGTTTTCTTTTAGCTAAATATGATAAAGAATTATAAGATTCAGGCGCGGAAGCAAATATTTAAATGATTTTTTACAAAAATAAAGACAGATTTTACCTGTTCTTGATGAATACGTTGTATATTGTAAACTACCTGCACTGGATTCTAGAATACCTACCACACGTGAAATAGCAATTTTCTTGTTGCAATGTTTTCTTTTAGCTAAAATATGATGAAGAAATATGAAATTCGGGCGGGGAAGCAAATATTTATATGATTATTTACAAAAATAAAGTCAGATATTTTCTTTTATTGATGAATATGTTGTATATAGTAAGCTACATGGGCTGGATTCTAGAATACCTACCACACTTGAAATAGCAATTTTCTTGTTGCAATATTTTCTTTTAGCGAAAATATGATGAAGAATTATAAAATTCGGAAGCGTAAGCAAAAATTTATATGATTTTTTACAAAAATAATGTCAGATTTTACCTATTCTTGAAAGGCATATTTTTGTAAAAACATTCATATTTATGCTTTAGGATCTATACTATGGATAATTTTAGCATTGGACATGCAAAAGTGACCATAATGTGGTACCAATAAGATAATAAACATTCAATTTTCGGATGTCATTTTAATGAATACGTTGTATATTTTAATCTACATGGGCTGGATACTAGAATACCTACCACACTTGAAATAGCAATATTCTTGTTGTAATGTTTTCTTTTAGCTAAAATATGATGAACAATTATTAAATTCTGGCGCGGAAGAAAATATTTAAATGATTTTTCACAAAAATAGTCAGATTTTATCTTTTCTTGATGAATATGTTGTATATTGTAAGCTGCAAGGGCCAGATTTTATAATACCTACCATATTTCAAATAGCAATTTTCTTGTTGCAATGTTTTCTTTTAGCTAAATATGATAAAGAATTATAAGATTCAGGCGCGGAAGCAAATATTTAAATGATTTTTTACAAAAATAAAGTCAGATTTTACCTGTTCTTGATGAATACGTTGTATATTGTAAACTACCTGCGCTGGATTCTAGAATACCTACCACACGTGAAATAGCAATTTTCTTGTTGCAATGTTTTCTTTTAGCTAAAATATGATAAAGAATTATAAGATTCAGGCGCGGAAGCAAATATTTATATGATTTTTTACAAAAATAAATTCAGATTTTACCTATTCTTGATGAATACGTTGTATATTGTAAGCTACTTGCGCTGGATTCTAGAATACCTACCACACGTGAAATAGCAATTTTCTTGTTGCAATGTTTTCTTTTAGCTATAATATGAGGAAGAATTATAAAATTCGGGCGCGAAAGCAAATATTTATATGATTTTTCACAAAAATAAAGTCAGATTTTACTTTCTTTTGATGAATACGTTGTATATTGTAAGCTACATGGGCTGGATTCTAGAATACCTACCACACTTAAAATAGCAATTTTTTTTATGCAATGTTTTCTCTTCGCAAAAATATGATGAAGATTTATAAAATTCAGGCGCGGAAACAAATATTTATATGATTTTTTACAAAAATAAAATCAGATTTTACCTATTCTTGATGAATACGTTGTAAATTGTAAGCTACATCGGCTGGATTCTCGAATACCTACCACACTTGAAAGAGAAATTTTCTTGTTGCAATGTTTTCTTTTAGCTAAAATATGAGAAGGAATTATAAAACTCGGGCGCGGAAGCAAATATTTACATTATTTTTTGCAAAAATAAAGTCAGATTTTACCTATTCTTGATGAATACGTTGTATATTGTAAGCTACATGGACTGGATTCTAGAATACCTACCACACTTGTAATAGCAATTTTCTTGTTTCAATGTTTTCTTTTAGGTAATATATGATGAAAAATTATAAAATTCGGGCGCGGAAGCTAATATTTATATGATTTTTTACAAAAATAATGTCAGATATAACCTATTCTTTATAAATACGTTGTATATTGTAAGCTACATGGGCTAGATTCTGGAATACCTACCACACTTGAAATAGCAATTCTCTTGTTGCAATGTTTTCTTTTAGCTAAAATATGATGAAGAATTATAAAATTCGGGCGCGGAAGCAAATAATTATATAATTTTTTACGAAAATAAAGTCTGTTTTCACCTATTCTTGATATATATATATATATATATATATATATATATATATACATATATATATATATATATATATATATATATATATTTTTGTTAAAACATTCAAATTCATGCTTTAGGAATTATACTATGAATAATTTTAGCATGGAACATGCAAAAGTTACCATAACGTGGTACCAATCAGATAATAATTATTTAATATTCGGGTGTCATTTTGATAAATACGTTGTATATTGTAAGCTACATGGGCTGGATTATAGAATACCTACCACACTTGAAATAGCAATTCTTTTGTTGCAATGTTTTCTTTTAGCTAAAATATGATGAAGAAATATAAAATTCGGGCGCGGAAGCAAATAGTTATATGATTTTTTACGAAAATAAAGTCTGTCTTCACCTATTCTTGAAATATATATTTTTGTTAAAACATTCATGTTCATGCTTTAGGATCTATACTATGCATAATTTTAGCATTGGACATGCAAAATTTACCATTACGTGGT